>VZRQ01002972.1:43711-56693 GCA_013397975.1 Machaerirhynchus nigripectus | reverse complement strand
GCCCCGAAAGACCGGGGCAAGAACACCCCACACCCAGCACCCACCGCCCAGCCCCAGCACCAACCGACTGCCGCAGCCCACACCAGCACTGGACATCGGCACAAGGCAGGGGCCACAAGGAACTGGGCACCAATACCAGGCACTGGACAATGGGCCCTTGGCACTCGGCAGTGGACAGGGACACTGGTCAGGAGGCACTGGGACCAGAACTGGACAGTGACACTTGG
The DNA here is from genome assembly GCA_013397975.1 of Machaerirhynchus nigripectus. Classification (NCBI taxonomy): domain Eukaryota; kingdom Metazoa; phylum Chordata; class Aves; order Passeriformes; family Dicruridae; genus Machaerirhynchus; species Machaerirhynchus nigripectus. The sequence goes on along the minus strand of VZRQ01002972.1, from coordinate 56,466 downwards.
CATTGGACAGCGGGCAATGGGAGATGGGCACTGGACAGAGGCGCTGGGCACCAGGCAAGGCCACCAGTACTGAGGCACCAAACCAGGCACTGGTACCAGGAACTGGGCACCAGCAGTGGATACCAGCACCAGCATGGGCACTGGTACTGGGCACTGGCACCAGCAGCACACAGTGCATGGTGAGCACCACACAGCAGGCAGCGCCACCATGCACTGTCACCACCGCCAGCACCGGGCACTGACCAGTACAGGCACCAGCACCAGCACTGTGTGCCATGCACTGGGCACTGAGCTCTGGGCGCTGAGCTCCAGCACTGGGCACTGGCACCAGCACTGGCACCACACTGGTCCCGGGCAGCAGGCAGGGACTGGGAGGGGGGCACTGCACTCCACAGGTCTGTGGGAACCAGCAAACCCCCAGCACCAGGCGCTAGGCAGAGGGGACTGAGCACCATGCACAGGTTCTGAGCACCGGGCAGGGGACACCAGGTCTGCACCCTCTGGCAGCCCTCAGACCTCCCTGCCAGGCTCTGCCTGCTCCCATGGGCACCCAGGGGTCCCACACCCCCTGCCTGGCTGTGCCCGCCCTGTCCAGCCCTGAGACCCCGGTGCCAGGGCTCTGCTGGGGTCCCCATCCCTGCAGCACAGCTTGGCTGTGGTGTCACCTTGTGCCCCCCAACAGGACCTTTCCAGGCTGGGTTCAGAGGTCACACCCAGGGCACACTGGATGGTGGCACACACGAGGTTGGGTGGAGTGAGGCCGTGGCTGTGCTGGGCCAGGAGAGGGGTGCTGGCACGTGTGCCAGTCCCTGGCACCAGAAGTGCTGCACAAGGAAAGATGCAAACTTTCAGCACCCTCCGCCCTACCCCGTCCATGTCCCTGCCGTGTGACCCTGCTGTGATGTCCTCAGCCACTGGCACTCCTCCCATCCCCAAGGCACGAAAAGTGGCTTGTGCAGAGCCCCAGCCCCTTCCCACAAACAGTTCCGTGCAGAACACCTCCCTCCCGTGAGCCTCAGGGATGATGGGACAGCATCCTCCGGGACAGGCTGGGAACAGGTGCCCCAAACTGGAGCTGAATCCTCTGGGAGTGAATTACATTTCCCACACACTTTGCAAAGGGAAAAAGCCACTTCCTTCTGGCCATCCTTCTGACAACAGGAAATATTTCTCACCTGCCCCCAGGAGCAGGGGCTGCCCAGGCCAGCCCCTTGGCATTCCTGGAACAAGCAGGAGAGCTCCAGAGGGCAATGGGAGCCTGCCTGCCCCTGGCATGAAGCTGCCAGCACCTGCCTGCAAATCCCCAGCTCCCCTGCCTTCCCTCTGTGGCTGATCCCTCTGTCCTGAGCCTGCTGGGCTGGCAGCTCCCTGACTGTGGTTTCCCTGTAAAGAGACTCAGCGAGCTTCCAGGGGTGGAGGGAAAGGCAGATGGAGACCTGGGATTTTCTGGGCGGGAGAAGCCGACCCTCCTCTGACCAGTTCTGCCATCGAGAGAGGGGCCTCGTGCACTTCTGTGCCTCAGTTTCCCCTTCGAGGACTGAGAGCGGGGGTGCAGCAGAGCATGTGTTGTGAGAAATCAGCGTCACAGCACACAGCTCTGGGGTCTGAATGCTGCAGAACTCCTGCACAGACCCCTCGGGGCCATTCTGCCACTGCAGAGTCACCTGGAGGAGAGCCACCAGCAGCCCCGTCCCTTCACTGGGCCTCGCTGCTGCCCAGCTTTCCCATATTGAGCTGTTTCCCCAGAGAAAAACTCATCTCTTTGGCCAAGCAGGGATAGAAAAAGAGGCATCCTCCGCCCAGGTGCCCCGCGGTAACGCCAGCCCTGCCTGCCCGCGCCCGGCAGGTCCCTGCTCGCACAGGGGATGTCGCTGTGGCTCTCTCCAGCGGCGCGTTTCCCTTCCTCGCAGCGCCTCAGGACTGGCTGGGTTTGTCTCTCAGCCCCAGATTTCCACGCGCAGGCCTGTTCCCGAGCAGCTCTGCTTGCAGGGAGCTGCGAGGCCGCACGTCAGGCACAGCTCGGGTCAGGGGGACCCTGAGACCCTGCAGCCCCCGTGTCCTCAGCGCCTTCCCTCTCCCAGAGGGGCTCCCACATGGTCACCTCATAGAACCTCAGGCATTTTCGGGTGGGGACATCCCGCACGCTGCTGCCCAGGGCTGCAGCCCCCACGCAGCCGCTCGGAGCAGAGTGCCAGCTGGGATCTGAGGTGTCTCCACGCCGGGGATGTCTCTCAGCATCCAGCCGCGGCAGCTCCCATCTCGCGGGCACCTCCTGGATACTCTCATTCCCTGCACGGCAGATGTGTGGCAGCCCCAGCTGAGGAGAGCTCTCACCAACCAGGAGTGGCAACCCCTAATCTGGAGCCTGAAGCTCAAACATTTCAGTTCTTGCCAAGAAATTCTCTAAACTGAGCTCCAAGGGCCACATCCAGCAACTGTGTGTTGATCCTTGGATGGTTTGTAGACAATGGAGGATCCTCAGGTGGAAAAGTTGCTGCACCAAAGCTCAAGCTGCTGGTTTGCAGTTGTTTCATGTGGGATTTCCCGAGCTGGGAGCGGGCAGATGCTGCAGAGCCGTGACCCCCTTGAGTAAATGGAGGAGCTGAACTAGTGCAAGGCTCTTTGAGGCTTAAACCCGGCCTAATTTCCTACAATTGTTTGCAGGGGGGAAAGAAATAAACAGAAAAAAACAACCAAAAGCTCAGTGCCCATCCTGGAGATGTCCTGTGCCGGGGGCTGATGGGGATGGAAGAGCTCAGAGACACCACGCTACATCCAGAGGAATGGAGGTTTGAGGAAGAGCCTGGGGAAACCAGGAGAAAGAGGCAAAAAAGCCAACCTTCACTTTCCTGTCTTTTTTTGACTGGCTCATGAACTTGGGGGAAGCCTGAAAATGAGGGGGCAGCCCCGTGGAGGGGGCTGGGCCTGGGTTGCCAGCATGGGCTGCAGGTGCTGCAGGGGCAGGAGCATCCCCAGCTGTGGGACGTCAGGCAGGAGGAAAGCGCTGCCTCAGGAATCCCTCAGTCCCAATCCGTGAGTTCTGCTCTCCCCCCAGCCGTACCGCGGCAGGGCACCCACAGCCCCGGACCCCGTGTGACCCAGCACAAGCTGCTGGGAGTTTTCACAGGATACCAGTAACTGCAGGGATCCCCTGGGATGCCTCAGCTCGCTGGTGCTTCACACACAGCAAAAGGGACATTTCTTCTGTTAAAAAAAACAACAAACAAACCATAAAGCCACAGGCATGTCCTGTTCCCGGGCCCCTTTGTGCTGGGGACAGGTATTTGTGTGGCATCCCAGCGGTGGAGCTTTCGCAGTTCCAGCTTCTCCCAGGGCTCTCCCGGGCACCAGGAATAAAAACCTCCTGAGCAGGTCCCGTTTTAGGCGTTTCCCTCGGCTCCCGGGCGCTGCAGTGCCTGGCGCGGGCACAGGAGGGTGGTGATGCTCTTCCCAGCCCGTCAGTGCCGGCGGGTGATGAAGGGCGACGCTTCTTACAACGAAAGCTTTTGTCACCAGCTGAGGGGGCAGCTCGGTGAGCCCCCAGTGCAGATGGTGGCCGCTCACCAAACCTTGGGGGAGGCTGAAGGCTGAGCCCGTGGGTGGCCCCTGTGCAGAAAGGGCACGGGGATGGTTTGGGCCAGTGCAGGGATGGGAGGGCAACCCCCAGGTTCAGGGTGTGTAAAACACGTGTGGGATGATTCCCTTCGGGACACGACAAGCCTCCCGCCGCGGAGCACAGCTGTGCGAGGTTTTCTTCAAGGCTTTTACCTTAATCCTCAGCTGCCTCCTCATTAAAATCGGAGTGAGGCCCGGAGGGCACGGAAGGAAAGATCACAAGGAGTGGGAGGCGCCAGTGGGGTGAGCATCCCCTAAAGATCAGTGCCACCAGCACCAGGGCTCAGCTGGGCACCCACTGGGGGTATGAGGGGGCCGTGGAGGGGACCCCACTGGTGCAGGTCTGAGAGGCAATGCAGGGAGCACAGAGCAGGGCTAAAGCTGCCAGGGACTGGGGGTTTGGGGGCTCATGGCAGCTGCAGGATTTGGTGCTCTGTGCCCTTCAGCAGCTCAGCCCCTCACAAACACCCCGGGGGGGAAACTCCAGCACAAAATCCCCTCCGTGCCCCCAGGCCTGTGCTCAGCATCCCACGTGCAGAGACCCTGCCTCGCTTGTCTCCGCATCTGCCCAGGGCATGCAAGGGGCTCCCACAGCTCTCGGTTCCCTCTCGGGGAAAGCAATGTGTCCCAAAGGACGGCAGCAGCTTTTAAAGCGCCAATGGAGCCTGGAAGTGACCCGCCAAAGCTGCTCGGTGGGAGGGATTTCCTGTGGGGCCAGAATGGGTCTCGTCCCCCGGGTCAGCACCTGGGGGTGCGCACACGGGGCTGCCCCGGCCCCAGGACGCATCCTCCAGCAGGCCAGACGCTGCTCTCCGTGCCAGCTCCTGGCGCTCAGCTCCGTGCGGAGGGGCGGCACAGGCTCCTCTGCAGAAGCCTCCCGAGGCCCCGCTGCTCCCCCTGCAGCACAGCCCAGCTCCGAAAGGGCCGGCAGCTCCTCAGACCCGACAGCGTCCCTTGCCAGCTTCCTGCTGCTCGCGCTGCGCTCTCCCGATGTGGCATCTCAGCCACCCTGCGGGCTCACGAGTGGGGACGGGGACGCGCAGCTGGGGCACACGTGCTCGTGAGCCTCTGTACCGGCCCCTGCCCCGCCCTCCCGGTGCCCGCGGGGACAGGGACGCGGCACGAGCACCTCCGCGGTGCCCGGTGTGCCGGGGCCGCTCGGAGCCCGCGCTCCTGTCAGCCACCGTGCAGGGATGCTGAGCTGCAGAGCCCAAGGCCTTTCCAGCCCTGGCAGGGGGATGCCGCGTTCCTCAAGGATGACGCGTTGGATCCATAACGCAGTGCCCAGGCTGGCACGGCCACACGGACATCACAGGAGTCGGCCGGCGCCTGGCCCGCTGCCGGCCTCTCCCCGGGCCGCAGGAACCAGAGAGGAGCCTGTTTCCTTATCGCCCTCCCGCAGCCCCCCTCCGTCCCTCTCCCCTGCGGCTCCCGGCCCGGCCGCCCCCGGGTCACGCCGGGGCTTGGCAGCGGCGCGGGGGAAGCGAGCATTGTGGCTGCCCACTGCGGCCCGGCTGGAGGAGAAAGCAAGGATTTCCTGGCCTGGAGCAAGTCCTTCCCGTCTCCTCCCAGCTGCCGAGTGCTTTGGGGCTGAGGGTGGGCTGTTCCCAACAGTCTTCGGATCGGGAGCTAAGGGCTGCCCCTGCCTGGAGCTGCTGCCGAATGTGCGAGGAAGCAGGAGGCAGCTCGGATCCGGGCACTTCTGCTGGCAGTGCCAAAACTGCCCCTCTGGGCTCCACCCTAGCCATAAACAAAATCCCTGCTCGGGCCGAGCCTCTGGCCAGCACGGAGATGTTCCCCTTGCTGCCTGTGCATTCTCACCCACAATGTGCCGTGGGGACAGTGGCAGCAGGGTGGCCTTGTGCCATCACACAGGGACTTTAGGAAGGGCAATTCGCCCGTCGCCAAGCTCAGCCCAGCCCATGACGGGTCGATGCTGTGGGATCCGTGTCCGTGGGCCATAAATCTGCATCTCTCGGTGCAGAACCAGGCAGCAGCAAACAGCCCGGGATGTCTTCCAAGGCTAAACCCTCACACAGACACCTGGAAAAGGGGCTGCAGGAGCCCCAGCTGGGACACTGAGTTGGGCAGCTCACACACACAGCCACGTTTCTTCCTGCTCAAATGTCACTTCTCCTTCCTGCTGAGGGAGCAGCCGAGGCAGGGGCAGCTGCTGCTCCCACGCTCACGGGCTCCTGAGCAGCCACGTGGGCGATGCCGCAGCTTCCGCTGTGCCGCGACCTTGTGCAGTGACTGCACCTGCCGGTGGTTTTTAGGACAAGGGCTGGTTTCCTGCTGTATTTCCGTGATTGAAAGTGTCCAGCACTGGGGACGGCTGTGGCAGAAGGGCTGTCACTCATCTCCTGGCCTGGAGCATCCCCAGCACTTTGCCATCCTCTCCTTTGGCCGCTGCCCCGGGGATGGACCAGGGATGGCACCATCCCGCCCCGGGGGTGGATTAGGGATGGCACCATCCTGCCCCGGGGAAGGCTTGGCCGTGGCAGGTTGGGGCTCTCTCCACACGGGCAGCCGGCAGACCCTGTGCAGCACCCAGCTCCCAGCTAAGCCCTTGGCTCCGGCTCTCTCCCAGTGGAGGTCTGGTTTCTGTCCTGCCGTCTGCTTGTCCTCCCTCGCTCCAAACAGTCCCCGTTTGTTTGGCTCTCGCTGCCGGCTGGAGCCGGGGCCGCGTGCCTGGGCCGCCTGTGCACAACGACTCCTTGTTCACCGCCTCCCTCCCCGCTCGCTGCTCGCCTGCTTTAGCAATTATCCCAATTAGCTGTGCCCTCTCCTTGCTCCCCAGCTGCTCCTCGGACCCTCATCTCTCCTGCTCCGCACCGGTGGCAGCAGCGCTGCTGTCCGGAAGGGGCCACCCCTGGGCCGGCGGGGTGTGGGCACCGGGTCGGTGGTGCCACCTTCCCGGGTGGGAAACAGGCAGGCGGTGCAGAATCCAGCTGTTCGTGGTCCGTGATGGATCCCAGGGCTCTCTTCAACCCTGTTTGGCACTTGAGAAGGGTGGGGAAGTTGTGCCTCGACCTGCAGCTTCCGGGCTGCCACTGGCATCTGCCTCTGCCCCTCCACATCGCCTGGGTGGGTGCTGCCCGTCCCGCCCCAGCCACACCGGGTGGACCCCCTGCCTCGCTCCCCGGGCACGGGGTGCAGCCAGACGGCTTCCTGCAAGCCCCGGCGCTCGTGCCACGGCGGCTGCACCATCCTCATCCTCCCACAGCCGCCAGCTCAGCCGGAGCCGGGGGCGGGCGGGTGGAAGTTGAGGTTCCCACCCGCTGACGAAGCTGGGGCAGTGGAGGGGCCTTTCCACAACAGTTCCCGGCAGTGCCGTGCTCCAGGGCCACCTTCTCCTCTGCCCCCTGAGCCCACGGAGTAGCCGGAGTGCAGTCCCTGAGGAGGTGCGGGGTACAGGAGCGTCCCTGCCGGCAGAGCCCAGCGAGAGGAGCAGGACCCGTTCTTCCCGCATACTGGCAGCGACTCGTCCATCTCCCAGGCTGGAAATCCAGGGCAGGCAAACCCCCGGATCCTCTGCCCGTGGCCACGCCAGCCCCTGCAATGGTCACAGCAGCACGGCAGCAGCGTGGGCAGCCCCCGCCAGAGTCCCCGTGCTGCAGCCACGCGGGACACGGAGCCTTGCCAGGGGCAGCAGCGGGCAGGGCCACCGGGCTGCCGCTCCCGGGATGGCTCCGAGCGCCCTGCCCGCGCTGACAGCAGCCCCGGGCTCCCGGGGTTTGATCTTTACCGCTCGAGCCGGCCTGTCTGCTCCCATTTGCGTCTGCCGAGGGAGGGATGCGAGCGCCGGGCTGGCGCAGGCTGGCAGCTCCGTGCTGGCACGCAGGCAGCCGCCGGGCAGGCAGCCCCTGCGCTGCCGCAGAGCCTCCTCCGCAGCCCTGCCAGCCCCGAACCCCGTGTGCGGAGCAGGGTCCTGCAGAAGCCAGGGCTGGGTGCGCCCGGGCAGGCGGGGGGCTCCTGGGGACCCCGTGTGCCTTGCTGGGGGACAGCCCTCAGCCTTGAGCCTGCACCTTCAAAGCAAAAACATTGAGCCTGCAGCCTCAAAACCGCCCCCTCTTCCCCATTCATGGGGATGATGGCTCTGGAGTACCTGGGGGAGGGCTGGGGGTTCTCAGTGCCCTGCAGAGCTTCCCGTTCCCCCCTCCAAACACCCACGTGCCCCCAGCAGACAGGGACGTGGCTCATGGTGGTCCAAGTCTCTCTGGCTGCCCATCCTGTCCTGGGGACACAGCACAGCGCCAGTGGCACCCAACAGCTCCTGCTGCACTCTGGGCACGCTGGGTCCCCTCCCCAGCTGGGGCCCTGGTTTCTGGTACGTGGAGTGGCCTCACCTCCCCATGTCACCCTGGCTCCAGTGCTCCACTCCCTTCCCCACAGCCCACACAGGAGCCCCAGGCTGCTGCAACCCCCTTGTGCCCGCAGGTCTCCCTTCAGCCAAGGCACTGGGCAAGGAGCCCTCCCTGGAGGGGGCAAAGGGGAAGGACAGGCCACGAGGTCCTCACCAACATCCCAGTGCCCTGGCACCAGACATATCGGCCCAGGCTCTTGGGGGACTGAAGAAATCGGGGTGAAGAAAACCCAAGGCCAGATGATGCCGTCAGCCCCAGAGAACGTCCCCAGGAGCTGGTGCAGCCCCCCACGCCTGCCCTGTGGGATGCAGCCCCTCCCAGAGACCCTCTGTCCTGGCTTCCATGCGCTCCCAGCTCCCACCCACGGCAGTGCTGGGGAGTTCACCAGCTCCAGCAGCTCCTCATGCCTGACCCACACTCCCCCTTCCAACCTCCCATCCCCAGGCCTGCAAGACACCCCTCTTCCCCCTCTGCAGCTCTCCCACCACACTCAGAGCAAGCATCAGCTCAGCTCCCACAGTTCCAAGAGCAGCAGCTCCTGCTCCAGCAGCCCCACAGGGCCCCGCAGCCTCTGCCGGAGCAGGAGCCGTGCCCAGGGCCAGCTCCCAGCTGTGCACCCACACAGCTCCCCAGGAGGGCTACAGGCACGCAGGGAAAACAAAATCCTCAGCTCAACGCTCAAATTCACCCAACTGACCTAGAAATGCAGCCGTGGTGCTCCAGACAAGAGCACGGGTTGCCCAAGCTGAGCAGAAGGGCCAGCGGGAGAGCCAGGGGGTGCTGCCAGCTGCTGGGAGTGGCAATGGGGGAGCACACTGTGCCCTCAGGTCCTGTTGGGAGCCCCAGGACAGTCACACAGGGACAGCAGGATCCTACCACCTGCAAGCACAGCCACAGCCTCGGACGTGGGGCCACGTTCAGAGCAAGGGGGCAGCAGCCAGGAGCCAGGCAGGGCTCGGTGAGTCCCATCCACTGCCTTCAGGGAAGTTTTCCTGCAAAAGCTGAACTTATGCAGCAAAAACAAATCGCTGCTTCAGTCTGGGCTGCTGTTCGGAGCTGTGTCCCAGCTGAGGCAGCACCCGGCAGGGAGGAGCAGGACTTTGGGCACCTCGGCACCTGTGCCAGGACCACCGTGTGCCAGCGGGCACCTCGAGGGCACACGCGGCCGCCGCTGCTCCTCCTCCTCCCTGACCCAGTTTGTGCCTGGCCGCGGCATCCAGGCGAGCAGCGCTGGCAGGTTACGAGCGCCGGGCTCTCCCGGGGAGCCAGCACAGCAAACACTAAATGTCACCACAATTACAAGGCGCCCGCCCAGCCCCAGCGTCGGCAGCGGAGCTGCTCCACCAGCCCTGCACCCGCCCAGCCCGTGGAGGAGGGCTGGGATGGCAGCCGGATCCCAGCGCTGGCACGTGCTCCGGTTTCTTCCGAGCCTCAAATCCCTCGGGCTCTGTTAAACCCAGCATCAGCTGGGCTGCACGGGCTGGGGGAAGGCTTCTGCAGAGCTGCCATTTCTGTTTCTGGGCCAGCCCTGTCCTGTTTTCCTTGGACACAAGGTGTTTCCTGAAGGAAATGGGTCTTCCTTGCACCCTCTCACCCCCAAAATGCAGCTCTAGGGCTTCGTGGTCACCCCCTTGGAATCTGTTGGGGCTTTAGGAGCATCCATAACCTGGAAGCTGATCAGAGCACCACGTGTGCATCTCAGGGTTTGTGCATGGCTTCAGACACTTTGGGGATCTTCCGAGCATCACTTTTCTTGTGGTGGAGTCTCTGTAGACAGCTGCAAGCCTAGAAACCACCACATCAAAGCCCCCACCAGGGCCTTAGGATCAGTGGTCAGGTCCTGACCATCAGCAGCCCACACACTGCTTCAGACAGCGACCAGAGAACAGCTCTGCAGCAGCTGGGGCAGCCTTCAGCTACCAGCTGGCACCGAGAGACTCTGCTGCTTTCTTGGCAGATATTTCAGTAGCATCCTTCCTTCAAAATGGTGTTTGCTCTGCCTGGGCAAGCTGCACAGACAGCTCCTCTGGTGGTTTTGGTGGAGCACCGTGGCTGATGAGAGCTGCCCTGCTTTCCCCTTCTGCTGGGGGCTGTGCTGGGCTGTTGTGGCCACCTCAGCCAGGCCTGGAGGGTTTCAGCCTGGGCTGGTGCTGATCGTGGCATTTGGATCCCTTCTCCGGGTGCTCTACTCTGGGAAGGAGAGACAGTCCCAAGGGGATGGGGCCCAGAGGAGGCAAACACAGGGTGTGGGTACCACGTCCATCCCTCCCAGCCAGGCCAGGCCAGGGTGTCCCTGCAGCCCCCGAGCAGCCGGGCAGGCCCTGGCACTGGCGCTGCCCCGCACGGACCTGCAGAGAAAGCTGCTCTCTGCAAATCTGGGGATGAGCTCATGTTTTTGTGGGTGAATTATCTGTGTGATGAGTGATTCACCAGAGCAAAACAAGATCGGTGTGAGAAACAGACGGGATTTTGGGAAGAGCTGTGGATGCATGCGGGACCCAGACAAGTGGACTCGGTAGTGGGAGCAGCAAGGGGCAAAGAAAGGCGGCCTGAGGTGCTGCCACCAGGAGCACGGACAGCATGGATGGGGGCCCGGATGCGGGCAGGAGGGTTTGGCACACACGGAGCTGTCGGCTCGCTCGGGTGGGGTGGAAAGGAAAGCCACAGGTGTAAGAGACAAGACCCGAAGCAGAGATTAAAGGTGGCCACAGGGCTGAGGTTTGGTAGGGTCATCACTCGAGTCTGAGCCACACAGGCCCGGACAGAGATGGAGAGTCTGGGTTTTGAAGGATGAGATTATTTCAGTTTGGGTAAAAAGCAGAGATCTTGGTGGACCAACTCAGCAGAGGAAAGGGAAAGCTGTGCATTGAGCATGTGAAGCAGAGGCGGAGCCATTGGGGCAACAGGAGGATCCCAGCACCTTGGCACAAACACACTCTTATTCAGCAGAAGAGATGCCCAATGTAATTTATGATTATTTTTAAATGGATCTGTTTCCTAACTCACGGAATAGCAGCACAATAACACCGTGTAGCTGGCTCAGCACGGGGATGCCATATGAATTAATAACAGAAAATAGCTCGTGCTCGCTCACTTCCTGCAATTTCCTCTGCTCAGGGAGCTCAAGCGTAAGATATCGGCTCTTGCTATCTGCATCCAGGCACGTTAGCAGGGAAGGTAGGAGCACCTGACACAGGGAGGATGGGGAAGATTCAGGGAATCCCCGTTCAGCGGTGCTGGAGTGCCAGGCAGCAGCAGCCTCACGCTGATTTCTGCAGGTGAGCAGATCAAAGGATGGCACTCAGAGGGATGAGAGGCAAAGGTGTTTGAAAATCCCTTATCTGGTGAGAGAAACTCAAAGATTAAAAACTCAGCCATAGTCAAGAAGGGAGCATGGATTTCCAGGGGGAGGTGATGCTGCAGGGTCCCCAGGGAGAACCACACTCTAGGGTCAGTCTGGCCTGGGAATGGAGCACAGCTGAGCCCTTGGGGTGCCAGGGCATCCTTCTGCCTGGGTAGCTTTGGTCGTCTCTTCCAGGTCAGGAACAGAAACACCTGGGTGAGATTTTTAGCATCACTGCCTGATGTGTGGGTGAGAAGATCCTCTACGGGTTGCATAAGGCCTGGCAGAGCTGTGAAGTATGGGAACTCCAGCTCCTGTGTCCATCCCGCTGATGGTAGGGCCAGAGGACAGCGATGGAGTGAGCACAGTGTGGCCGTGTGGACACGACACAGCCCCAGGACCACACAGACCCCTTGTTAGAGGGGCTGGATGTTTTCTGCAGCAAAGCTGGAGGGTCAGCAAGCCGGTCTGGGCAGGGTAACCTTCAGAGAGGGCATAAAAGTCCAGGCAAAATTCTGGAGGAATATAAAAAACTGAAAAACAGCAACGGGTTTTTAGCAACTGAAAAATGAAAAACACAAATGGGGAAACCCCAGCAGCACCCAAAGGAGTCTGGTGAGCCCCACCAGCACCCTGCCCCAGCCAGGGCTGGAGGGGGCAGTGGAATGGGTTTGGATTCGAGTGTGCACGTGTCTGGGTCGCTGTTGCTGGAGTCAGGGCGTGGGAGCTGGAGGGCTCTCTGTGGGGCTGCCTGCTCATTTTGGCCATTTGTCTGTGGGCTCCCCATTCTGGAGGCACCCACAGCAGGGGGAGAAGGCAGCCTGGCCTCTAACATCTCCCAGCGAGCATCCAGGCCTCTCACATCTGCAGGAGGCAGGAGGAACAGACCAGGAGTCGTCCGCTCAGGGCACCTTGTGGCGTGTCCCCAACCCGTGGGGTCCTGTCTGCCTGTGCCACTCTGGGGGTCACACCACCAAGCCCATGGCTGTGAGCGATGCTCCCCAGTGCTCTGCAGGGACCTGCCAGCATTGCTGGGACCCAGCAGTGGTGTGACCCCCCATCCACCACGCTGAGGCTGCCGTGTCCCCAGGGCCCAGTGAGCCCCTGTGCCCAGCTGCCCCGGAGCTCAGCAGGGAATGGGGGATGTCAGGATGTCTCTGCTCCCCCGACAGCCGGTGGCCACGGATCCCAGGGGACACGGTGGGGGGCATGGCTGATTCGGCAGTGGGAAGGAGCAGTGGTGGGGGTATTCCTGGCTGTCCGACCCCTTCCCAGCCCCGGGAGATGCAGGGGCTGCTGGCAGGGCCCCACTCCCCGATGCTGCCCCACAACCGCGGCCCCGGAGCAGCGCCGCCGCCGCGGAGGCGCTTCCAGGAGCGCTGGATGCTGAGTCACCGCGGGCCCCTCGGAACGACCCGCGGGGGCCCGGG
>VZRQ01002972.1:11308-32629 GCA_013397975.1 Machaerirhynchus nigripectus | reverse complement strand
GCAGGAGGCTTCCTCAGCACGGCTGTCCGAAGGGTTTGAAGGCAGCAGTGTCCGCACAGAGCCCCAACATCCCTCCGGTGCGGTTTGGGGCACCCTCCCAGAGCAGCGGGTCAGGAGCCTCTGACGCCGGGTGCAGCCCCATCACCCTCACCGAGAGGCCACCCCAAGAGGGGCAGCACCTTCACCATCCAACAGCCTCTTCCTCTTCCTTCTCCTCCTCTTCCTACTCCCCAGCACCAGCGCAGTACTGACCCGCCACGGTCCAGAGGAGAGAGCACGGCGCTGGGCGCTGCCGGGCGCTGCCCGCTGTGCCAGAAGGGTGCAGGCGTGGCGGGCACCCGCGCAGGCAGCTGCCTCCCGCCGTGGGCCAGGCAGGGCTGGGGCCGAGCCTGGCTCTAACCAGTCTGGTTTGTCAGCTTCTGGAAGCGGCTCAAATGCAGGGAGCCCGGGGCAGGCGGCCATGCCCGCGCCAATCAGCTCCCGCCGGAGCTGGGGAGGAGCTGAGCCCACGGCCGCCTCTCCTCCTCGCCCAGCACGAGTGGAGTCACCTCTGTGGCCAGTGCTACCCACACCACTGTCCCTGGGTACAGCCTCCCAACACGGGCTCTGTTCTCCACCAGTGCAGCCCCCAGCTCAGACCCCAGTACAGCCCCAGCTCAGGCCCTGCGCTGCCCCAGTCCAGCCCCCTGTCCCCCAGGTTGGTCCCTGTGCTGGGCCACCTCTCCTTGCCATATCCCACAAGCAGCTTGCAGGGTTTGGAAGGAAGTTTCCTGCCTGGACAGTGCCTCAGGTGAGGGGACGGTGGCACCAGGGTGATGACTGCCATGCAGCAGCTCTGTGCTGGCCCCACTGTCCCTGGCACACGGGGACACTCAGCCCAGCCAGGGTCCGCAAGTGCAAGAGCTGCTCAGAGCACAGCAGTGGGGTGGGGAGCCCCCAGATCACCCTGTTCCCCCTCACTGCGGTGTCACAGCTCGAGCAGTGCCCCGGGCGCTGCATGCCCCTGCAGGACCCCATGACTCGGCCGTGGGAGGGTGGCTGGGTCACAGGCGTGGCGTGGCACCGCTGTCCCTTCCTGTCCCAGCCTGCTCCCAGGGAATGTCCCTGCTGATTCATGCCCTGGGTCCTAATTGCTATTTACGCAGTGGCACCCAGTGCACTGAACTGGGAGAGGAGGGTGGTGGCACTGGTCCCACTGGGACACGGGCAGGGCCAGGAGGGTGCACGGCCTCGAGGCTGCAGGGAAAGGGCTGGAAGCAAGCTCCCAGGATGGGGTGGAGGAGAGAGCCAGCTGAGCAGGCACTCAGGGAAGGGGATAACTCAGCAGGAACTCGGAGCTCAGACCTCAGCATTAAGCATGCTCAGGATGCTGAACTGGCAGCAGAGACAGAGGCATCGAGGCTTCCTCCTGTGCCTGTCCCTGCTGGCCTTGGCCGCTGGAGACAGGAGGAACAGGTCCGTCCAGGCAGCCTCCTCCTGCAGCAAGCGCTGCTGAGTAATGCCGGGGTGGAGAGACTCCCATGCAACACTTCCCTTCCTCTGGCCCTGCCACAAAAAGCAGCCGCTGCCAGCAGTGCCCCTGGGGCCACCCACCCCACACAGGGACCCCAGGGCTGGGCCGCGTGGGGCAGAGCAGTGCCACACCAAGGCCCACCAGCAGCACCCCCAAGAGACCTCTGGCCCTGCTGGGGTGGGGCGTGGGCACAGGGAGCCAAACCCCCCAGGAGATGGGGTCCCCCCGCTACCACGGCCCTGCTGCTGGTCGGGTAAATCCACCCCCACCCTGGCTGGGGCAATCCCAGCCCAAGAAAGACGCCAGAGGCAGATCCCACTGCTGGCTCCTTTATTCAGGCAGTCTGTGGGGCAGGGGAGGAGGGAGCCAGGTCACGACCAGGTTTCGGACTGGAAGCGCTGGGACCTTTCCAGGGCTGCTAAATGCTCCTCTGCTTCCGAGGGGGACAGGCCACCCTCCAGCTGCAACACCGACTGCAGGGCCTCGGCCACTGCCGCTGGCATCTCCTTGGCATTCCTGGGGCAGAGAGCAGGGCACGATGGAGGGTGAGCAGGAAAACGGGGCAGAGCAGCAGCCCCGCTGCCTGGGATCAGGAATCTGCAGTCCCTGTGGTCAAGCCCAGCACGGGCAGTGGGAACCTGCCTCATCCTGCCACAGGCTGCCTGGCACAGGGTAAAGGCCAGGCTGGAGAGGGAGCTCCCACAGCTCCCTCGAGGGCAGGGCCATTAGCCACGGGGCTCCTCACAGCGGGTGTTTGCAGGCAAGGACACGGCCACGGGAGCCAAACCCCAGCTCAGGAGCCCAAACCCCAGCCCCACACAGCTCCATTTGCCAGCATCCTCATTAGACAGACACGGGCAATGCACACGGGTTGGAATTTAGCAGCAGGAGGGCAGGAACCTGTCCTTTCATCTCGGGAATCACTCAATGTCAAACATGTCTGATCCTCAGCTGGGCAGGAGCAGCCGCTCCTGTCCTGCTGCTGCCTGCTCTCAGGAAATCCAGAATGATGGGTTTGATGGTGACATTTGGAACCAAAGCCAGTTCAAACCTCAAAATCAGAGAAATGCTGGAGAAAACATTGAGCCCCTGCGTGGAAAATACCCAAATAGAACCCAGCGCTTTCAAGCACCATTTCTTGGGGGAAATCAGAAATTCAGACTTTTTTTTTCCTGGAGAGTTTCATTTGATGAACTGCCTGAGCAACAAAAAAAAAAATCATCTAATAAAAAGTTTCCCAGGCTGCTCCAATTGGCACGAGCATCTGGCAATGTCCTTGCTGTTTCCCAAGAACAAGGCAGAATTCTGACTTGCATTTGAAGCTGATTAACATCCCAAAATACCCAGAAAGGAGGTCTTCTTTTTTTGGAAGAGTCGCATTGTTTCTGAGTCAGGCACTGATATGCAAGTACAAGATAATGGAGCTGGGCTTTGTGATGGAAAACATGTCAAATAGCTATTTTTTTTTCAAGAAAAAAGAGACATTTTCAACCTTTTTGCCCCTGAGTGAGACAAGCTAGGAACAGTCATAGAGCAGATCCAGCCCTGGCTCCCGAGAGCCCGCCTGGCCGGGGAAGGGGAGGCAGACACCAGTGTCCCATGGCCCAGGGCTGCTGCTCAGGGTCACCCAGCTCAGGACTCACTTCCCCCAGCTTTCTCCCAGCCTGGCTGAAGCTGTGAATTTGGGGGGAAAACAGGGCCATTTCCAGGCTCACCCACCTGAGCTTTCCTGCCTGGTACCCCACTGACAGTTCAGCCTGTGGGCCAGGGAGGGGCATGGTGACCCTGAGAGCCTTTCCACAGGGTTTGGGCTGTTCAGGAAAGGAGGGACAGTGTCCTCTGCCATCGGGACAGTGTCACTTGTAAAGGGGGATGGGGCTCTCAGATCCCCCCTGCCTGATGGGGGCTCAGGGACACCCCACGCCAGGGACAAAGCCCCCAACAAGAGGAGTCTCAGAGCAACCCCGATGTCCAAAATACCACCCTCGTGGCCACACAAAACCCACCGTGGGGACAGCTGTGTGAGCCCTGCTCTTTCCAAGGCACCGACCCTCTTTGGGGATCTCCATCAGCACCAAAAAGTAGGAAAGAGAAGGGAAGGAAGAGAGAATAAAGTCATGACCCAACAGCTCAATAGTCTCAGCATTTGGGCTGTGGATGGAGCACAAGCCCAAGTGCTGCACCTGCCGGTGCAAGGGGAGGAGCGCCCAGCCCGGGCCGAGGCTCTGTGAGCCCCGCACTGCGGCAGCGAAGGACGGAGGGGGGTGGCCTGGCCTCCACTTCCCAGGAAGTGGAGTAAACACGGATCTCCTTCTCCCAGGAATGTGGCGAGGCCAGTCTCGCCCTGCCAGGCGCCAGGGCACTTCCTGCTCTCCTGAAGGACAGGCAGGGAAGAACCTCCTGCAATCGCCGCTCGTGTTGACAGCCCGGCCCAGGCCTGCGCTCCCCAGGTCACGGCGTGCACGACAGACGCCACGGCCGGGCTCTGGCCAGCTCCAGGAGCCCAGGGCATTTCCCAAGCCTCACCCTGGCAGCAGGAAGCAGCCTCCCCCTGCAGTGCAGGCGGGTCAAGGGCGCTGCCCAGGACACGGGCACAGAGCTCAGAGCGGAGCTGCCGACGCTCTGCCCCCCCAAGGCCGGGCCCCACCTCTGGCCAGCAGCTCCAGATGCCCACCCAGCCCCAGACAAGCACCTGGAGAGGGACTGCGCTGTCAGAGGGGACTGGCTGTGGTGCAACAGGGCTTGTCCCTGCCCCAGGGGGCAGCTTTGGGTGCAAAGAGCCAGACAGAATGTGCCAGGGCTCCCAAAGCTGCTCCTGAGCCCCGGCACCAGCAGGGATCCTGCTCACACAAGTGGCCACAGCACCACAGAAGCCTTTTCTCCAGTTTCATCGAGCAGTGCTGGACGACAGGGCTGTGCAGGGGCCAGGGCCCTCCTGTGTGTGGATGTGCTGTGGGCCAGAGGCTGGGCAGGGGGAGGGTTGGGCAGGTGTCCTTGGCTGGAGAAGCTTTACCAGTTCCAGCTGTGCCCCTCCTAATGGGAGCACAGGGTAGGTGACAAATGTCCCCCTCAGCCCGGGGCCCCTGGAGCAGGACATACAGAGAGGAGGAACGAGCTGCCCCTCTGTAACAGGGGGCTGAGCCGAGGAAATGCCTCCAGGCAGGTGGAGAAGCAGAAATGCACAGCCCTGCTCCCCCAAGCCCTGCACAGAGACCTCTCACTCACCCTGCCAGGTAGACATGAGCATTCCCGCTGCTCAGCAGCTCCCACACCAGCCTCCCGTTCTCCCGGATGCGGTGCTGGACATAAACCTTCTCTTCCTGCGGGGAAACAAGGCCCTGAGCCCACCAGCTCTGGAGCAGCCCCAGCTCCTGCTCTCAGACTGTTCTCAGGGGTGTTTGCAGGAGCTCAGGGCAGCACAGCCCCCTGGAACAGGAGGCAGTTGGGTCAGTGACCCCATAGGGAAGGGGAGCCCCACACCCAAGGTCAGTGCACAGGGATGGGCCAGTGGGAGACCGGAGCAGCAGCAGGAGCTTCAGTGGGGACCACTGGGCCCCAAGCAGTCCCCAAATCCTTTGGGTGTCCACTGGTCAGGGCCATGACCTGGGGAGGCCTTGTGAGGGTTTCCCTCCTGCCCTCTTCTCCGAGCACAGGCAGAGGAGCCTCTGTGGCCCCTCTGTGCCAAGTTTGCTGCAGGACAGAGACCCTTCCCCACACCCCTGACTGCTGGAGACCTGGAACAGCTTAGAAGGGCAGAAAGCTTGGAGGGACAGCCTCAGCCCCAGTCCCTGCCCCTCCACTGGATGAGGACTGGCTTTTGGCACAGTACGGCCCAGTCAAGGAGAGTTCCCAAAGGGTTAACCCACAAGACTTCAAGCATCCAAGCAACTGCCTACGGCCCTGGCTCCTGCCCAGGAGAACACCACTGCCAACGTGCCTGAACTCACTGCTGGCCCAGAAGGCTCCCGTGACAAAGGTGACACTGTGATGAAGGCCAGGCCCTGTGCTGGGCGTCCCCCCACGCTGGATTCTGCACGGTGGTGAGCTGAGCCATGGGCACAGCCTCCTTTCCACGCCCCCCTCTCCAAAGGCAGGACAGCTCTCGCTGTGGCCCAGGTCCTGCAGGCTGGAGATGTGTGTGGGAGCAGCCCTGAGCAGCTCTGGCCCCGGCTGTCACAGGAGCTGGTCACTGTGGGTCCCACAGCTCCCCTGGCTGATGGCCCTGCAGTGCCAGCTCAGCCCAGGCACGGCTCCGACTGGGCAATGCCCCCACCAGCACCAGCACCAGCACAGCTGGCCTCAGCTTCATCAGCAGTAATGAGCTCGGTGCTGCCAGAGGCCCTGCCAGCCAGGCTGGGATCATTAAGTACCTGCAAGCACCTAGAAAGCAGAGCAGCCCAGGGACAAACTGGGGTCACAGTGTCTCAGGGCACCCACGTCCGGCTGGGAGCAGCCTGCACTGCGGGTGGGTGTGATGGGACAGGGGTCACTGCAAGGGCACTTTAGAGAGAAGAGCAAAACCTTGCTCAGCCATGGAGCATCCCAGCCCCTGCCTGGCTCTTTAACAACAAACTTTCTGATGAGTTAAGGGCCGTGGTAACCCCTGAAGCCAAAGGCACAAGAGCCCAACGTGGCTCATCCCACCTGGCTCTGCTCCCACTCTGCCTTGGAGGCACAGGGCTCTGGTGACAAGTGGCTCTGGCCTGTGGAGCAGGAGAGAGAGGACACTGCAATGGAAGGCCCGTCCCTCCAGAGTCAGCAAGAGCAGAAGGTGGCTCTGGCTGCTCTCCAGATTCAGGGAGCAGCAGGTCCCCTGTCCCTGGTCATTCATCAGCCCTCTGCAGGGCTGCTCCTGTGCATCACAGCCTTGGAAAGCCCTCACTGAGCACCCAGCTCATGCCTTACAAGTGAGTGGATAAAAGATGCTGAATTCATGTCAACACATGCGCTCAGCCAGGAAAAAGGGCTGGGGCTGGTGCAGCTGAGCTACTGAGAGATCCCCATTCCCTTTATATCACATCTCTGTTCCAAAGCCAGGCTGAGCTTTCAGTACCATCAAGGGACAGAGCAAGGCAGTGAAACAGACCCCCAGCTCAGGGAGCCTCTCTGGCAGCACAAAAAGCCCTGCAGCCCCAAGGGGGGATGAGAGCTGCCCACAGGAGACACTGCCCGGGAAAGCAGGGAGCAAAGCGAGGGGCTGAGTTGTGGGGTGCTCACACCCACGGGGAGCTTTCCTCTGCATATCTGGGGCTCAGAGAGAGCTGGCACAGAGGCCAAGCTCCTCAGCTTCAGCCAGGGCTCAGAGGGGCACTGTGGGGAAGGTGGTACTTAACCAAGAAGTTATTGCCTGGTGACCCTTGGGAGCCTCTTATCACTCACGTGGTCCAGCCAAACAAAGCTGGTTAATGCCTTATCTGCTCTGCTGCTCTCCAGCCTTGTCCGAGCAACCTCCCCAGCTCAACTTAGCCAGACACGGCCCTGCAGGGCAGGAGGGGATCCCAGCCAGCACGGAGGTGTGTGCAGGGGGGAGGTGCCCACTGTGCCACCTCACCAGATCATGACCTCGCGGGTCATGCCAACAGGTACGGGGGACAGACACACTGGCAGAAACCCATCAGTGCTGCCTGAGGTGCTTCTGTACCCACCCTCCTCCTCTGGGCACCAACCTGGTCCCTGGAGAAGGCCGTGAAGAGTGTCAGGAAGCCCTTTGTCACCAGCTCTTCCCACTCCGTCTGGCAGTAGAAGTCCTTGGATTTGTATCGGCAGCCGAAGAAGAGGCAGTTCCCTGCAGGAGCAGAGCACCAGGGCTGTGCTGGGAGCACCCAGTGCTGGGCACTGCTGGTGCCACCTGGCTGACAGCCCCGGCCCAAGGAGCCATGAGCTATGTGAGCACCAAGTCAAGCGACCTGTGGTAACCAGCAGCCCGTCTGCTGCCAAAGCAGGAGGGCAGAAACTGTCCCCAGGGCTGCCTGTTCCTTGAGCCAAGGGAATGAGGGTGGGACAAGGCTGGGGGCACGACTCCCTGTGCAGCAGCAGCTGAGCTCAGTAACCCAGGTTTGCTCTCAGAGAGCCAAGAAAGAGCCTCTGCAGAGCCCCACCCGACCCAAGGAGCTGCCCTGAATAACCACACAGGCTGCACAGAACAGGCTCTGGCCTTCACCTGCCCCAGAGCCCAGCTCGCTGCTGCTCAAACACAGCAAAGCCTGGCCTGGTAGAACCCTCATGAACCCCCAGCCCATCCTTCCATCTGCTGACACAGCAGTCAGTGCACGGGGCACCGCAGTGCCCCCCAGGACCGTCCCTCACCTCTCCGTCCCAGTGCCACCCGCTCCTGTATCGCTGCTCGGAAAGGGGCCACCCCCGTGCCAGGGCCAATCATGATCACGGGGGTGGCAGGGTCAGCTGGGAACTTCATTCCTCCTTTCTTCACCCAAAGAGGCACCCGGACATCACCTGTGCAACAAAGAGACCGACAAGCATCACCCCACCACCAGCGCCCTGTGCCTGCCTGTGAGGGTGAGCAGGCACCCAGCTCTTCCAGGGTGCTCCAAACACATGGACAGACCTGGCTCATCCCCCCAGGACCAAGGGCACACTGAGTGTGTGTGTGAAAAGCACCTCAGCCGTTTCAGCATTGCCTCTACTGTGAGTTCAGCCCACCCTGCCAGGCCAGTGTGCTCCCCACAGAGCTGCTGCTCCAGCCAGGCAGCTCCTGCACAGGGTCAGCACCCACACAGCTCCATCACGGGCCCGAGGGATGAGCACTGGGTGCTCTGGCATCCTCACAGAGCCCAAGCACTCACCTTGCTCCGGGTTGAAAGACGCCAGCCAGGTGGAGCAGAGCCCACGGCGGGGTTTGCTGAGCCGTGTCTTGTACCGCACCACGGCCACGAGGATCTCCATCCGCTCGGGGTGGGCCTGTGCCACACAGAGCCATGAGCACAGCCCAGCACGGCTCCCCCGGGAGAGCCCAGCACCTCCTGCACGGACACAGCCTGTGCCCAGCTCCCGCCAGGGTGTCTGCAACGCTCGTCCTGGTCTGGCCCAGCCTCTTACAGTGGAGCACACCCCTGCTCAAAACCTTTCCAGTGGGGAAGAGGCTTTTCCCAGGAAACCACTGCTACGGGAATGCTCTGCACAGCTGGCAACAGTGATGGTGACTGTCCAGCCCAAGAGGTCCCCGTGGAGGACAAATCTAGCCATGCATGGGCTGAGTCTGCAGACACCCGGGCCGGTCCCGCTGCCACCTCCCGGCAGGAACAGGGAGCAGCACTCCCCTTCCCCAGCTCCCGGGACCACATCCCACTGCTCCTAGGGACAAAGACACCAGACCTCTGAGGTGTGCTGGGACAGTCCTGGCACTCACAGAGCTGCAGGAGAGCAAGTGTCCTAATCTGAAGGCAGGCACAGCACTGAAGTTTGCATCCAGCACGAGGCTGCTGCAGGCTCAGTGCAGAGCAGGGATTTGGCTGGCATCTGGAGGCTCCAGGGGAGCACAGCACCAACACTCACCCCAGGCCCTGCCAGACCCTCTGTTCAGAGCCTGAAATGAGGCTAGAAGGGCTGAGCTCTTACCAGCAAGGAGGAGGCGATGGAGAAGGCGCGGGGTCTGATGCGAGGGATGAGGTCCAGCAGGTAATCGGCTGGAATGGCACACGTGGTGTGAGGGAAATCCCACAGGGCCTGCAAAGCCAAGAGGGTGAGGCCTGGTGCACCCCAGCAGGCAGCCTGCCTGCTCTCAGGGTGCCAGAGGCTGTCCCACACAGCTGTGCCATGCTGCCCTCAGCCAAAGGCACCACGCTGGGCACCTCTGAGCACCCTGTCCCACTGCCCTCTGCCCCTCAGAGCAGCACAGAGCCCACCCCAGAGCCCAGAAGGATCCAGAGCTGGTCCGAACTGCCAGTGGAAATCCATGGACACTTCAGAAACTGGTGAAACAGATTAAACTCCTCAGCCAAGAAATGATGGCTGATGGTGTCCTGGGTGCTGTCAGCCCCGGCACAGCCCCATGGGGCAGGCCTGCCCTGCTCCCAGCCTCACCTCCAGCGTGGTCCTGCGGGGCCGGTTGCAGTAGCTGTACAGCTCCTCCTGGCCCTGTGCTGAGCTGAATTCCTGCAGCTTCTCCCGCTCCAGCTCATTCGTGGAGAAGGAGGCCAGGAGCTCGAAGAAGGAGCGCCGTGGCACGCAGGAGATGTCCAGGTAGTGCGTGACCAGGTAGCGGATGGTGCAGGGCTGTGGCAGGAGGGGAGGGAGGGGTGTGCCTGCAAGGCAAGGCAGCGGGGACAGTCAGGGCCAGCACCCACCCCCCTGCTGTCCCCAGAGCCTGCAGCACCACACGCTGCACCCACGGGCTGCTGGAGCCAACTGCACCCATCCCTGCTCCCACCACGGCCTCCCTCCACTCCCTCCCGCTCTCCCCAGTTTGCAGCAGAGGAGGTCAGCAGTGCTCAACCGTGCCTCACTTTTGGCAGGTGCTTTGGGGTAGTGCCTTACCCACACGGCTCCCACCCTGCCTGCACACAATGCAGCGGAAATAACCAGCAGTGTCGTGTGTCAGGCCTGTCCCTGTCTCCCACGTCTCTCCCAAGGGTGAGAGGAGTCAGCCTAAATTTCTCTTGGGTTTGTCTGCCAAACATTCCAGCATGGACAGACAGGGAAGCTGGAGGCGGAATGGGTGCTCAGGGGCCAGGAGAAAAACTCTCCCTGTTCCACGCAGGCACCAAAAGCTCTGAGGGGCCTCCAAGGGGTTCCTCTGGTTGCATGTGCTGGTTTGTGGCTGCAGAAGCCCCTTGGGAGGTCCCTGGGGCACAGACAGAGTGGGGAATCCACACAAGGAAGCCTGGGGCTGAGGAGGCTGCAGGATCCTCCCCACTCTGCTGGGGCCGCCAAGGCACAAGGCCCAGGTGCAGCCTGGCTCTGCTGGATTCCTCCCGGTCCCACTGGCCCTGCACAGGATCCACACACACAGCACTGGAGGGAAGGACAGTCTCCATACTGCCAGACAGGCAGGTCCTGTACCCATCCAACAGTCCCAACCAGGTCTGCAGCAAAGGAAGAGCAGAGTTCCAGGCTGGGCCAGAGCTCAGCGGATGCCCTGTCTCAGTGGGAAGGGGAAGGAGCAGCAGGCAGGACCTACCAGGCTCCGTGGGCTCCAGCACAAAGCGTCTGTGAGGCTCCAGGCGCAGGAGCTGGCAGAACTGCTGCACATCCTCGGGGCAGTTCTGGGGCTGGATCATCACCACGTCCCCTGCACTGAACCTGTGGGTGCAGTGGGAGCTGCCAAGCACAGCCACGGGGCACAGACATGGGGCACAGCCACCCCGACCAGCACCCACACCAGGGAAGGCAAATTCCCAGTGCCACCAACTGCTCGGACAGGCAAAGGGAGCTGGACACTGGGCAGGACCCCACTCCACACACCCCTGACTCCACGGACAGGGACTCACAGCAGGGACCATGACCACAAGCAGCCTCAGACATCAGTGAGGAAGGGCAGCAGAAGAGGAGGGCTGGCTCCAGGACACCTGGTCCCACACAGCACAGCTTGGGGGAGTCAGGAGAATGCTCACGTGATCCCTGAGCCCGCGATGTCGAACTCGATGAGCCGGACATCCTGGAAATGGGACTGTGCCGTGACCCTCTGGTTGGACACCACGCGGGCAGCGAAGGGGTGCAGCTCGCAGGGAGCAGCCCGGGGGGCTGGGGGCTGGAGCAGGTCACAGTCCGGGTGTGGGGAGTCCTCGGGCAGGTAGCGCATGGTGTATTTGGGGGGCAGGCTGTGGGGAGGAGAGCAGGGCAGCGGGGTCACCTCCGTGCCACAGCTCCTTGCTGCTGCCAGAGAGCCAGGGGAGGCCTGGAGTGTCCCACTGTATCCACCAGCCATCGTCCCTGTCCCCTGGAGCCTGTCCCTGTCCCTCTGTAAGGGAATGCAATGGAGACTGCCAGGAGGAGATCCCAAAGGCTCCGGAAGGGGCAGAGGGAGGCTGGCTGGGCACACACGCTCTGCCAGGACATCAGGACAGAAAGACGGGCAGAACCCAGCTGGGGCAGCTGTCACACCCCCCAGGGGACAAGGGGACACCCATGCAGAGAGAGATGGGCCACCGGCAGCCAAAGCACAAGGGACACTGGGGACACCAGAAGCTGTGTGGGGAGGGTTCCTGCTCCAAGCAGAGCACGTCTCCACTCTGGAGCACAGCCAAGGGAACAGAGCATTTCAGCCCAGCCAGGCCCAGCAGCCCCTGCCCACCCTCTGCACTCACCACACGTCAGGACTGATGATCTCAAGGCCAGGAGGGAGAGGATACAAGGCAAGGATCTTGTCCCATAAGGCCACGAGCCAGGGATCAACCACTGCATCTGGCCTGCAAGTGGGAAATCCAGGCTGCAGCAAGATCATCTCTTCAGGGTCAAGCCCTGCTGCCCCTGCACGTGCCCAACAACCATTCCCAGGCCATTCCCTTCAACTTCAGGTCTGGGAGGAAACACATCTCAGCCACTCTAAGGCCTCACTCGCCCTCCAGGACCCAAGCACTGACACCTGAGCAGGATCTCCAGCCCCTGAGCAGCACCTGCAGGGTCATTGAGTCCCTGAGCCATCCACAGCCTTTGCTTCGTGCCAGGTGAGCACAGCTGAGGCTGCTGCAGAGCTGCAGGTACAGGGCTGTGTGACACAGCCATGCCCTGCTCTGAACAGGGCTGGGGCTGAGCCAGGGGTTGTGGCCACGTTCTGGGGGTTTTGGGACACCCCGGAGAAGCCGGTGGCCCAGGTGCTGGCACAGGGGGGTTATGAGAAGAGATCAGCACGTTCCCAGAGCTGCAGGAGCAGCCCCGTGGTGGGAGCAGCACACTGCTGTGCCCAGGCTGGGGTGAAGCACACACAGCCCTGCCATCAGCCCCAGGACAGAGCTGCAGGGCACCCCGGGGCCCCCCTGCCACCCTCCTCCGGGCTCTTACCCCAGGTCATGCTGGTCATCTCCCAAGGCCACTGGCAGCAGTGGGTTGCCCCCGAGCTGTAGCAGCCGTTTGTGCAGCTTCTTTGCAACAAAATTAAACCTGGGCAGAGAATAGCACAGGGCAGGGCTGCTGCAGCAGCACAGCAGGCACGGCCACAGCACCAGCACGCGCTGCCAGGGCCACCAGAGCAGCACACAGGCACAGCCAGCACCGTGACCCGGCCTGTGCCCTGCCCAGCCTGTGCCAGTGCACAGGATCAGCTGGTGCCACTTGCTGGCCCTCACGGGCTGTGCCCAGCCCCCAGGTGGGACAAGGGGAGGTCCAGCTTCCCTTCAGGGCAGCTTGTGCCCTGGGACATAGAACATTTCCCTCCCTCCAGCCCCTCACTGCCCCACAGAGCTCAGGCACACCCGTCCCTCCCACTACAGCTCTTTGGGGCACACAGGAACAACCTTCTGGGGGAGACCTGGCACCAACAGGGCTGGCTGCCACCTCTGCTTGATGTCTCCTGTTGCCTTGGCCCACGGCTGTGACAAAAGACTGACACATGATGTCTGACCCACTGCAGCAAAGCATCCTTGGCGAGGTTGGGAGGAAAGAAAAGGGCAAAAGCCAAATTTCTGGGCGTGAGGAGGGACACAGGCTGGTAGGACAAGGATTTCTAAGGCTGGTGGGAGTTACATTTTGTCTGAGCTGCTGCTCCAGAGTCCCACTCTGTCTCCCCTTATCCCCCTCGTTCTCCAGCCACCCTGGTCTCTACTGCAGCCAGAGCTGTGAGGAGTAGCTGCAGAGCTGCTTACTTGGGGTAGGAGGAGTCACCCAGGCCCAGCACGGCGTAGTCCAGCTGGCACAGGGAGCCGGCCGGGAGGTTCTTCCGGAACAGGAACCGCCAGAACATCTAGGAGGGACACAGCCGGCGAGTCCTGCTGCTGCCACGGCACCTCCCTGCCTGCCTGTCCCTGCAGCCCTGCTCGCCCACCCCCTGGGCCCTCCTGAGTCCCAGCAGGGTGGGGAGCACGGCTTCCTGCAGAGGTGCCCCCTGCAAGTCACCTCACCAGCCCCCTGCCCGTGTCCCCTGGGATGTGACTGGTGCTGCTGCAGAGCTCCCCCAGCAACAATAACCCCTGCCCCAGCTGCTTCGGGAGAGAAAGCTCCGGAGCAGGAATGTCAAAGCAACAGGACAGGAGCACGTCCTACCTTCATGTTGTCAGGTGGGTCTCCCTGGCCCGTGGTTGCACACACAAACACCACCAAAGGCTCGTGAATGAGGTTGGCCTGCGGGTGCAAACACGGCACAGTCAGGTCAGCAGCCTCCAAAGTGCTCTGCAGCCAGGCTGGGAGAGCTGGGGGTCAGCATGGAGAAGGGAAGGCTCCAGGGAGATCTCAGAGCCCCTTCCAGTGCCTAAAGGGGCTCCAAGAGAGCTGGGGAGGGATTCTGGATAAGGGCCTGGAGCAACAGGACTAGGGGGAATGTCCATAAGCTGAAGGGGGGCAGGTTCAGACCAGGTACTACGAAGGAATTGTTCTCTGTGAGGGTGGGGACGGCCTGGCACAGGGTGCCCACGGAAATTGTGGGTGCCCCATCCCTGGAAGTGTCCAAGGCCAGGCTGGACAGGGCTTGGAGCAATCAGCACCAACCCTGTGTGAGTTCAACAGTGTTTGGACAACGCTCTCAGGGCCAGGGTGGGATTGCTGGGGTGACTCGATGATCCTGATGGACTGCTTCCAACTCAGCTTGTTCTGTGATTCCATGGTCCTGTGGGAGGTGTCCCTGCCCACGGGGCCAGTGGAGACGGAGCAGGAGCAGCAGTGCCCGGAGCACCCCGTGTCCCACTCACCACGTCACAGCTGTCCAGGGCCTCCACTCGGCACCCCAAGTGCCGGCGCCTGGCTTCTCTCCCAATCCTCTCTGCCGTGTCCTGAGCTGTCCCAGTCTGGCTGCCAAAAAGCACCAGGAGTCTTCGTTCTGCCATCTGCAAGAGACAACAGCGGGGAAGTCACTGCAGGGAAGGGGGAGGAGGGAAGGCAGAGCTGGGCCTGCCCTGGGCCGAGCAGCACTGACCCCGCACAGGGTGAGTGCAGGCCTGGGATCGGCTGTTCCCCACTTCTGGGTGTAACTTTCCTGTGTGCCCTGTGAATCCTCCCTCACCTGCGGGGCCTGGGGCAGAGCCTGGAGGCTCTGGGACAGACAAAGCTGTGACCAGAGACACGGGGCTCTCAGCCAGGCTCCGGCAGAGCCAGGGCCTGGAGGGAATCCCACCCAGCCAGATGTCTGAGCTGCAAACAGCTGCTGGCACCACGTGCCCAAAGAGAAATAACAATAATAATAAATAAAATCACAGAATCACAGACCGGTTTGGGTTGGAAGGGACCTTAAAGATCACCTCGTTCTACCCCTGCCATGGCAGGGACACCTTCCACTGTCCCAGGCTGCTCCCAGCCCTGTCCAGCCTGGCCTTGGGCACTGCCAGGGATCCAGGGGCAGCCACAGCTGCTCTGGGCATCCTGTGCCAGGGCCTGCCCACCCTCCCAGGGAACAATTCCTTCCCAATATCCCATCCGTCCCTGCCCCTCTGGCAGTGGGAAGCCATTCCCTGTGTCCTGTCCCTCCATCCCTTGTCCCCAGTCCCTCTCCAGCTCTCCTGGAGCCCCTTTAGGCGCTGGCAGGGGATCCCCGGGGATTCCCCTCTCCAGACGAACACCCCCAGCCCTGGGCCCAGGCCCGGCCCGGCCGCTCCGCGGGACTCACCGTGCACCGGCCCCATCCCGCCGTGACGTCACCACTGTGCGACAGCCCTGGATGACGTCATCACCCCGGCTGAGGTGCCGGGACTCCCCGGGCACCGTCCCCCCGCCTGATGACGTCATCCGCTCGGCGCCTCTCCCCGTGACGCCATCGCCCCGCGCCGCCGGGCCGGGCCGGGCCTGGTGCCGGTGCCGGCTCAGGGGCCGGTGTCGGTGCCGGTGCCGGTGCCGTAGCCCCGGACGATGCTCTTCTCCCTGCGCGAGCTCGTGCAGTGGCTCGGCTTCGCCACCTTCGAGATCTTCCTGCACGGGCTGGCCCTGCTCGCCTTCTCCGTGCTGCTCGTGCTCAAGGTGGACGGCGCGGCCGCCGCGCTCTCCTGGTGGATCGTGTTCGTGCCCTTCTTCGCCGCCGACGGGCTCAGCACCTACTTCACTACCATCGTGTCCGTGCGGCTGTTCCAGGACGGCGAGAAGCGCCTGGCGGTGCTGCGGCTCTTCTGGATCCTCACCATCCTCAGCCTCAAGTTCGTGTTCGAGATGCTGCTGTGCCAGAAGCTGGTGGAGCGCACGCGGGAGCTCTGGTACGGGCTCATCATGTCGCCCGTCTTCATCCTGCTGCAGCTGCTCATGATCCGGGCCTGCCGCGTGAACTGAGCTCCGGCCCGGCGGGACGTGCCCGGCGCGCCCGGGGCCGGTGCTGGGGCTGCTCCCGTCGCTGTCCCCGTGCGCAGGGGCAGGTGACAGGCCGGGCCAGGGGCCGTGCCCCAGCTCGCGGCCGTGTTGCAGTGCATCACGTTTCTCCAAAAGCTCCACATCCCTGTTTGTGCTCCCTCAGCTCCTGCCTTGTCCTGTCCTGCGAGTGCTGCTGGGCGTGACAGTTATTTTATTTTAGAATAAAAATGCGTTGAAGGAGTGGGTTTATTTATAAAATTATTTTTGCCTAGAAAGCTGTTGCACCTAGAACTGCTGCCTGGAGAGCAGGAATTGCCTGGAGGGTGGGTGATTGCTGTAGATCTCCTGGTAGAGCCCAGACTGCTGCCCTGCCCTGCCCTGCCCAGCAGTTCATGGATTTCCATCTGTCCCCTCACCTCCCTGAGCACTTCATCCCTTCAGCACTTCATCCCTTCAGCGCCCTGACCGGGTTTTGTAAGGTCATGCTGAGATCACTGATGTGTGTGGTTTTAAACTATGATTTTTCTTCTCTGTATTCCACTCAATTTCCCGAATACGGAAGTGTGGGTGTGGGAGGGCACGAGCGTGCACAGCGGATGCTGCTTCTGAAGGTGGCTCCAACCACCCTCAGACCCCCCCAGGGGATAGGAGGAATTCGGCATTCCCTGTGGAGGTGCAGACCAGCGTGTGAAGTGCCAGTGTCACGGGGATGGGCAGGGTGGGAGTGTTGGGGTGCCTGTGCAGGACCTGATGATCCCCGTGGGTCCCTCCCAGCTCAGGAGATTCTGTGATTCTTGCACCCCTGAGGTGGCACTGGCCCTGCCTCGCAGGCGCTCCTCAGCCCCCGTGTCAGGTCGGGATGTGCTGTCCCAGGGCTGGGTGTCACCGGCCCCGGGTGCTCGGGTGAGTCCGCTTGGAGCCACTGGTTGGCTCCCCTGGGCCAAGGACACGTCGCACGGGAGGCGGCAGCCGCGTGCTCCTCGTCACCTCCAGCTCACACCGGTGTGAGCTCATCCCCCCTCGCTGTGGTTGCGCCACACGGCCCCGGTCACCCCGAGCGCGCCGGCCGCGGGCGTTCCGTCACCTGCTGCCACGGGAGCTGTGCCGGCAGCAGCCGCAGGGGCACTGCTGGGGGGCCGGCTGGGGGCCGTGGGGTGGGAGCGCCGTGGGGTCGGTGTCTGCTGCAGCGCTGAGGAGCTGGAGCCGCAGCAGCTGAGGGACAGGAGAGGAGCAGGACGGGCAGCAAAGCCTCTGAGTCAGGAGGGGACACTCACAGCGTGGCCCTGGGGACCGGTGGTGCCTTTGGACACTCCCACAGCTCCCAACCACCAGCTAATTAATAAACTAAGGAAGGGGCTCATCAGACCCAAAGAAGATCAAACAGATGATCACATCCCTCAGCCTCGCCGTGACGCTGCACAGGCACGGAGCTCTTTCCTGCTGCCAGCCCCGGTGGGGCTGCCCAGCCCACGAGTCCCAAAATAACACCAGCCCTGTCACTGAGGTGTGGTGTCCGAGACAGGGGGACATCCCCTATGTGCCACATCCACCGTGTGCCACGTCCCCCGTGTGCCACATCCCCCGCGTGCCCCCTCCTCACCTGCAAGTGGCTTTGCCAGTGTTTTGCTGCTGCCTTGGGGACGAACCAGCGGTCAGCGTGTCCCAGCTCTGCTCCTCCGAGGTAAGGCGGCTTCCCTGGGGTGTGTGGGGACACAGGGATGACACAGTGGTGCCCAGTGGCACAGGGGTGCTGCCCTGCGTGCTGGGGCGGGGGGAGGGGTGGCAGCCAGGACCACCCCGTGTCCCTTCCCAGGACTCGTGCCTGGTGCAGAGGAGTTGCCTGCTGTGCCCAGGGCCTCCAAGTCCTGGAACGAACCTTGCTGGGGCATTTGCCCTGGCACCCAGCAATGTGCAGTGCTGGCACACCAGCCTGTGGCCACACAGAATTCCTTCTGGGAGCATCGGCCTTGGAGAAATCCTACTGGACCCTCCACCTGCTGACACAGCCTGAGGGGACCCTGACACCCAGTCCCTGCCCGGTGCGAGCATCGAGGTCTCTGGTGTGGGGTGGAGACTCCTCAAGTCTCGGGCCAGCACTCCTTCCCAGGCTGGAATGCACCTTGGCAGGGATGGAAATCTCACCTCTGGGTTCATTTTTGCTGCTGTGGCTGGTGGGTTGGGTATTGCTGCCAGCTGGGCCTTTCCCAAACCCAACAGCAGGGTCTGGCCACGTGGATACGCTGGGGGAGAGGTGCAGCTTCCCAAGGTTGGTGCTACAGACCCCAGCCCCGAGCCCCTCTGCACCCCTGGGCTGGTGGGGAAGGAGCCTCTGCACAGCCCAGCCCAGGTGCCCAACCAGGCTCCCTGTGACAGGGGCAGAACCAGCCCCACTGCCACCCTTCCCCGGGTGTCCCAGCCCCTGCAGGGACGGGAGCAGCCCTTGCAGAGCCATCTGAAACTGGGGAGGGTGCACTGCAGGAGAGAAGCCAGTGCTGCCGTGTCCATACAGAGCACAGCCTGCCTGGGGCAGCACAGATGTGCTCCATGCCCCAGGAGGACACGGCTCTGGCGTGACCTGAGCCTCCAGAGGGGCAAGGGGTCTCCCAAAAGACATCTGGGAATGGGCGGCCCAAGGGAGCTCCATCCCTCTGTGCAACATGACACGGGCAGCACCTGGGGACAAGGAAGCTGAAAATGGCCCAAGCTCCACCAGTCCTGCTGGAATCAGAGTGGAAGGGAGGGTTGGAGCTGGGACAAGTCACAGCAACACCCAGGGTACGTCTGGCAGAGGAACACGGAGCGGGAGCAAGTGGTGCAGCTCACCTGGAGACATGGCACAGGCTCAGAGCCACCTCCTGCACCTCCCACCCGGGACTGGGGTGACCTCATGGAGCAGAAACTGAGTTCTGGTAAATGAGAGACTCCCTTTTTTAAACCTGAGCCAGGGTGCTTTCCTTTCAGAAGGCACCAGGAAGGTGTGGGCAGTGGAGGTGATGTCACTTCACAAACACCAGTCAGCCCAGTGCCGGGCACGGATGGCTGGGCCGGAGCCCCACAGAGTCCCCACACCAGCCTGGCCACTCCCTTCTGGGTCTCAGAGTCACTTCAAGGGCCACAGGCAAATAAATGCGTGTCAAAAGCAGATCAAACAGGGGTGTGTGTGTGCTCTGGCCACCCTTCTCCACAGCAGATTTGTCTGTCACAAGTCAGAAGGAGACATTTGGTCCTTTGCTCAATTACGAGCAAACAGCACATTTCACTCTCTGCAGAGCACAGCCCTGAAGCCAAACAGGGCTGGGGCTGACGGGCCCAAGGACCCGAGGGCAGCCACGTCAGAGCAGCTGCTCCTGGGGTCAGGCTCCCCATGGCCCTTCCAGGTCCTGGGATGTTTGGACACTGCATAACCCTGAGGCCCCGAATTTCAGCAGAGACACACCCCTTTGGGTGGGACTGTCTGAAGCAAGCTGAGGGCTGGGGAGGGTCAGGGGCAGTGAGGGCTCCCCTGCACAGCATTTCCCTCCCAGCACTGCCCCGTTTGACTCAGCTGAGATAAGGCAGCTGGAACT
Source organism: Machaerirhynchus nigripectus (assembly GCA_013397975.1). NCBI lineage: Eukaryota > Metazoa > Chordata > Aves > Passeriformes > Dicruridae > Machaerirhynchus > Machaerirhynchus nigripectus. The sequence goes on along the minus strand of VZRQ01002972.1, from coordinate 13,177 downwards.
GTGTCCTTCCATGCAGCTCCATGTGATCCTTGTGATTCACACCCAGAGCCCAGCCAGGGCAGCATCACCTGGCAGAGCTGCAGGGCCAGCATGGGGCCAGCATGGGCAAGGAAGAACAGCCCCTCAACAAAACCTCTGGGACTATTTCTTTACCACAAAAAGGGAAAAATAAAGTGGAGAGTTGCTCATCCTGTGTTTGGACTTGGAGCTGGAGGTTTTGGTCAGCTCTGCGTGCACACAGCCATGGGCAGTGCCACGTGGCCCCAAGGGACCTGGGCTGGTTGGTGGCTCTCTGTCCTGAGTGGGGACGAGACCCCCGTGCTCAGAACAGCCCTGTGCAGTCAGCAGGGGATTTCCAGAGCAGGGACACTCACCCACCCCTCCCACCGAATCCAGGTGAATCCAAAGGTTATGTGTTGTGTGGAGGTGGGAATGCAGGAGTGGTGGCACCCTCTGGGCTTCAGGAGCCAGCCCAGAGGAGACTGCCATGGGAATGTTGGGGTGAGGTGCCATGAGCCCACAGAGACTGTACTGACACCCATTGCGTCACAGAATGAAAGAGAATGTGTTGATTGGTTCTTTCAGGTAAGAGTCAACTATGTTTTTCCAAAAATAGGGTGAGAATTATGGGAAGTGCTCTGTGGACATTTCCCTAAGTCTCAGAGAGGGGATCTGTTGAAATTAAGCACCTCGAGAAGGTTAAAAATTCACTGCAGTACAGGACAAACAAAAGAACTTACAAAAGACGAGGGAATAACCAATCCTGCAGGAACCGAGAGCCATGACCTGAGGAGTGAAGAGCAGGAGGACACTATAAATCAAGTTACAAAGCCAAAGAACAACTCTGTGTGATTCCTGTGCTCATTAGCATAGTCAAATCCCCGCCCACAGGCTGTGATCACCCCTTACTCGCATAAGCCCCTTCCCCACAGAGCAGGAACAGCAAAAGAAGTGTGCAGGGTATCTGTAAATGAGGCAGAGACTGCGAAACCAACGGCTGCACTATTTGTGGTTAGCTATTGGGAAATGCTGACTTTTGTTGCTTCAAAAGTGTCAGAATGGGCACCCAGCACGCTGAGGGTGTGTCAGCTTTGTTGATTCACCACCCAGCACCCACTTCTGCGTAGATGTGAAATAAAATCATTATCTCGACTCAGTGCGTGAATCTGCTTCCTCCACACGGGGTGAAAGATCCCAGGTTGGGGACAGCAGGAAGAGAGAGCGGCCCGGAGGCCTGAGGAGCACCCGGGGACTGGTGCACCTGATGTGACAGCGCGGTGACACTGTCAGTGCCCGCAGCAGGGGCTCTGAAACACCGGCAGAGGTGCTGGGCAGGATCAGGGGCAGTGAGAGCTCCCCAGCACAGCGTTTCCGTCTCGGCACTGTCCCGCTGGACTGCGCTGGGGCGGCTGGAGCTGGGGCTGTCCGCGCAGATCCCCGTGACAGCCCGGCCGGGCTCTCAGCTCGGAGCTGCATCGGCAGGAAGCAGCCCGGCCGTACGGCCCCGAGACAGCAGATCCCCGCTCCCCAGCCCTCCCGCGCCCAGGGCGCTCCTGGCTCCTCCCCACTCCCTGCCCTCTCCTCGGGGTCTGCGGGGACCCCGGGAGCGGCACGGAGCTGGGTCAAGCACAGGGAAGGGGTGACCACCGCCCCAGCTGGAGTGTCCTGGCCCCTCGAGTGTCCCCTGGCAAAGCCCAGCCAGCGCTGCTGAGACCCCCCTGGCAGGGCAGTGCTCCCCCTCGGATGGGATTTCATCTCGCTGCCGTAAAACTCCTTGTCAGGTACCTGCGCTCCGTTAGATCCCAGGGCACTGGATACTGCAAATCCCTCTCACCCCTCACAGACCTTGCAGAGAGCTCCTAAAGGCAA
>VZRQ01002972.1:0-11129 GCA_013397975.1 Machaerirhynchus nigripectus | reverse complement strand
GGAGGAGGAGGAGGAGGAGGGGGAGGAGGAACTAATTGGCTGAAGATAAGGACAATCCCGAACTCGGCTATGAATATTCACCGGCAAGACAAACAGGAGAACAGATATTCGAGGGTTTCGCCTAAGGCTGATGAGCCCTCACAGAAAATAATGTGGGAAAGACTTTCCAGCAGCATCCGCTTCCAAAGGATATAAAAGGCAAGTCCAAGCTGGGACTGCGGCACCCGGAGGAGCACAGAGCCCTGAGGGACCCCACGGGGGCACAGCCTGGATGCTGCTGGGGCAGGGCTCCGGGAGGGCGGGCAGGTGAGCCGAGCCTCCTCACAGACTGGCAAACGCAGCCACCCTCCCCTGCTGCAGCGCCTCACGCTGAGGCTTTGCAGTTTCTCCCTGCTCTGTTCCCTGCCCGGTTCCTCTCGCCCCTCCCAGACCCGGTCCTGCCCGGCAGTGGGCAGCCGGGCAGCAGCGGCTGCGGGACCGGGGAGATTGTTGCCATCCCATCATGGCTCTGCCAGGCTGCAGGGCAACCAGCCCCTTTTTCCTCCAGCTCCCTGTGTTTTATCCTAATATTGCTTTTTCCAGGAGAAGATCTGATTATTCACCGGGATTTCTGAGTGGCATGGCTTGAGACAGTGTCAGCTTTCAGAGCAGATCTTGCAGCTCTCACTNCTGCGGCACCCGGAGGAGCACAGAGCCCTGAGGGACCCCACGGGGGCACAGCCTGGATGCTGCTGGGGCAGGGCTCCGGGAGGGCGGGCAGGTGAGCCGAGCCTCCTCACAGACTGGCAAACGCAGCCACCCTCCCCTGCTGCAGCGCCTCACGCTGAGGCTTTGCAGTTTCTCCCTGCTCTGTTCCCTGCCCGGTTCCTCTCGCCCCTCCCAGACCCGGTCCTGCCCGGCAGTGGGCAGCCGGGCAGCAGCGGCTGCGGGACCGGGGAGATTGTTGCCATCCCATCATGGCTCTGCCAGGCTGCAGGGCAACCAGCCCCTTTTTCCTCCAGCTCCCTGTGTTTTATCCTAATATTGCTTTTCCCAGGAGAAGATCTGATTATTCACCGGGATTTCTGAGTGGCACGGCTTGAGACAGTGTCAGCTTTCGGAGCAGATCTCCTTGCAGCTCTCACCGACGCTGCTGTTCCCAGGTGTCCGACCTTTCTCGTGTGTTTGGGTTTCCAGGAGCCTTCACCCCAATGCTGGCTAAGAAGAAGCCCTGCACCAGTGCCGTCGTTGGGGCGCTGGTGGCACTCTCCATCATCGCCCTGGTTCTCAGCCTGGTGAGGGTTGAAGACGTGACGCTGCCACCCACGGTCAAGGTGAGCCCTGAGAAGGTCCCTGAGCACCTGTGGTGAGCCCAGTCACCCTGGGCAGGTGCCCAGAGCCAGCAGCTGGTCCGTGGGGCTCGGAGGGAATGTGGGCTCAGGACCTGCCTGGCAGTGGCAGGGTGGGTGTTTTGTCCCCTCCTCGAGGTGCAGGCAGAGGGGAAGCCTCCTCTGGAACTCATCACCACGCTGTGCCAGGTTTGGAGATGACCTCGGGGCAGGTGCTCCCTCTGCTCTGCCAGGGCACGGCACCTCCGTGTGCCCTTTGTTCCTGCCGGCTCCCCCCAGCCCGTCCCGACCCTCACACCATGGCACAGGCATCCTGCCTCCCCCTGTCGTGCCCTGGGCAGGGCACCCCACTCCAGCTGCTGGAAGGGGGCTGGCAGGGCTTGGGGTTTGGGCTTTGTGGGGGCGAGGCAGGTGGCTGAGAGCTCCTGGAGAGGCCCTGCCATCCCTGCCTGGGCTGGGTGCAGCCACGGGGCAGCAGGGAACACGAGAGGTGGGAGAGCTGCAGGCCCCAAGGTGGGGCCAGCGTAGGTATGTGACCGTGAAAGAAAAGGAAAAAGCATGAGGAAACAACAGGAAATGTTTGTGTGAGCTGGCACCGAAGCACAGGCCTCACCAGAGGGCATGGCAAAGTCCCTTAGTCACTGTGGGGGGCTGAGGCCACCGCTCTGCCCTGCCCCCCCCAGCTGATGGGTTTTGTGCCTCAGACGTGGGGTTTGGGGAATCTTCCGGCCCCTCTGCCCTGGCAGGGCCACCATGGGGCCAGGGCCAGGCTGCTGCTCCTCCACCTTGATTATGTCTTGAATTCCCTTCCAGTATGGGATGGTGTTTGATGCGGGCTCATCCCACACCTCCCTGTTTGTCTACGAGTGGGATTCGGACAAGGAGAACGACACGGGAGTGGTCAGCCAGACCTTGTCCTGTGACGTGCAGGGTCAGTATCCCGCTGGCATGGGCTCTGTCCTGCCCTGTTCGAGTGGTGGGTGGGGTGACCTGGCGGGACAGCCCTGTCCCTCGGGCTGGCACTGCGGGCACGGGGGAGCCGTGGGTGTGGCCGGGTGTTCCTGAGCCCAGGCCCCCAGCGCCGTGTGCTGCCCACGCGCTGGGGGGGACTGAAGCACCTCGATGGTGAATCAGTTTTCGTTCCTTCACCTTGGGGTGTCCCCAGCTGCTGTCCTGGCTGGAGAAGGTGTCACTAGAGTGGCCGGGGACACTGCTGGAAGCATGGGAGACGTGGGAGAGGAACGGAAGTGTGGGTCAGTCAGGTCTCAGGGGACCAGGGGACCCTGGAAAAGCACCTTTGCTGCTAAGAGGTGACAGCCTGCACTGCCCTGTGCCCTCTTGCTCCTACAGCCCTGACCCAAGCCATTCCCATCAGCCCTTCCCATCCTGACTCTTTTCCAGGGCAAGGCATATCAAGCTATGCCAACAATCCCCCTGGGGCTGGCGATTCCTTGAGGGAGTGCCTGGAGAAAGCCCTGCAGGTTGTTCCTGCTGAGAAGCAGAGGGATGCCCCAGCTTACCTCGGAGCAACGGCTGGCATGAGGCTACTGAGGTACCGCTGGCGGGCCGGGGCTGACAGCGGTGACAAAGCTGCAGCAGCCACTGCCAGGACAGCTCCTGCACAGGGCAGGACCCCAGCTCGTACACCACCATGAGCAAACACCTGGGGAGGGAGGAGAAGGGGAAAACGCAGCCTGGGGGGGACACAGGGATGGCTGAACTGTCCTGGGCAGTGTCTGTTGGGATGTCCCAGGATGGTGCTGCATGCCCAGTTCCAAGCAAGAAATGCTTTTCACGGCTTTGTTTGCTCTTCATTATTCCTTAAAAACAGGGGAGTTGGGGTGCCACCAGGAGTTGTGCCACCTGCCCAGGTGGGTGGGTGCTTGTGGGGCAGAGGCAGGAGGTGAGGAAGTGCTGCAGGTCCTTTCCTCACCTTTCACCAGCCCCTTATTATTAGCTCTCTTCAAGTGCCAGCCTTCATTTCATGGCTCTTGATTTTACGGCTGCAGAAAGCTCATGATATTTCTGTGCCCTGGCAATCACACCTGGGAAGGAGCCAGGCCATAGCCTGAAGGTTGCTCACTTCAGAGAGCAAGAACAGCCCTGAGAGATCTTCCCCACTGAGAGGTCTGAACCCAGGCTGGAACCTTCCCGAAAAACCCTGGAGGTCAGCAACCAGCCCTGCCTTGGGCACAGCCATGGGTGATGCTCAAACCCGGGCCTTGCAGCAGAGCCCCCTCCAGCCTCCTGCACTTCAGCAGGGAAGGGCAGCCTGGGAAAGCTCTGGGTGACTGGGATCGAGCTGTGCTGGAGGGGGGAGGTTGCTCTTGCTCCCAGGTTGGCAATGCCAAGCCAAGACCGCTGGGATTTACCCTGCATGAGCAGCTCTGACAATTCATGTGGCAGGAAACAGCCACTCAAACAGACTGCTTGTTGCAAAAACTGGGAGTGTGTGGAACTGGGAGAGAACCAGACCCTTTCCTTGTGCTTCCTCTGGTGTAGCTGGGTATGTGTCCTGTCCTTTGCACCCTTCCTAGGGAGCAGAACAGCTCAGCAGCAGAGCAAGTCCTGGCCGAGGTCGCTAAAACCATGCAGGAGTACCCTGTGGCTTTCAAAGGGGCTCGAATCCTTACAGGAGAGGAGGAGGGGGCTTATGGCTGGATCACCACCAACTACCTGCTGGACTCCTTCACCAAGGTGGGAGAGGGGTGGAGTGCCCACTCCTAATACAGCTTTTCTGATTTTCCTTAAGCTTTCTCAGTGCAGGAGAGATCAGGGCTGGGGGCTTTGGGGAGTGATCCAGGGAAAGGAGACACATCCTCTGGCTTGCCCACAGTGAGCGAGGAAGGAGAACTCAGGAACGAGGGTGTCTGCTGAGAGCTCAGGGCAGTCTCCACACCGTGTGGACAGAGGGTCTTCTGGGGACAGCGAGGTCAGTGCAGCACAGCTGGGCTTTGTCTCCCCGCCCTGGGAAGCTCCGTCTCCCTGTGGTGCTGGGAGGCTCCAGTTCTGGTTCAACGTGCCAGCCTGAAGGCAGCTCAGACCAAAGCTCTGTCCCAGCCCTGCCACAGCTCAGAGTGGTGCTGGCAGTGTTGGGCTCCTGTGGGGGTTGTTGGAGGATTCTTGGGTAGAAATCCTTCCTCTTGCACCAGGACCCCTGTGGCCTCCTCGGGAAGGGCAGGTCCCCAAGCCGATCCCCACCACCACTGTGGCCTGGGGACGGTGCCTCAGAGCCAGGTGAGCCCACAGTCTGTCAGCACCTGCTGGCCACCAGAGAGTTCCCTCTCTGTCTGGGCTCTGATAAACATCCCGGCTGCCTGGGCAGGGAGGGTGGCAGGGGGCTCACAAGCAGTGGCCCACTGAATTCAGTAAAAAACTCCTGTTGTCTTCGACGGGATGAGAATTCTGCTCAGGGCATTCTGTGCTACTCCTCTTCCTGTCCTGGCTCTCCTCGGCAGTACTCCCCCAAAGCACACGCGTGGCTTCGTCCGGAGGCAGCCAACATTTTCGGGGCACTGGATCTCGGAGGAGCGTCCACTCAAATCACCTTTATGCCCGAAGGTTCAGCAATGAGCCAGAATGAAGCCTCTGAGTTCACCCTGTACGGGTACAGCTACAACATCTACACCCACAGCTACCTCTGCTACGGGCAGAACGAGATGCTGAGGCGGCTGGCGAAGGAATTGATTGTGGTGAGAGGCAGCTGAGGGGTAATTGGCCTGTGGTGTCGTGATACCAGCCACAGAGCTGTCAGTGCAGAAACGAAGGACAGGCAGGGCTCTTCTGGAGAGGCGTCAGCAAGGACTGAGAGCAAGGACAGACTCCTTGGAGCATGGCAGGGCAGATGTGGAGAGGAGCATGGACATCACAGAACCCCAGACTGGTTTGGGTTGGAAGGGACTTTAGATCTCATCTTGTTCCACTCCCCTGCCATGGGCAGGGACACCTTCCATTATCCCAGGGTGCTCCAAGCCCCGTCCAACCTGGCCTTGGACACTTCCAGGGATGGGAAAAATGTCAGAAGGGGCAGTTTGGGATCCTCTGGCTTTATATGGTGTACAGAAATGCAGGACCAGGCTCTTCTCAGAGGTGCAAAGTGCCAGGAGGGTCTGGAGGAGCCGCAGCTGCGTTTTGCTGTCCCCAGGAGTCGTCCCCCAGCACACGAGTCCACCACCCCTGCTACCCAAAGGGCTACAACGAGACCGTCTCGCTGTCCTCCTTCCGCGCCAGCCCCTGCACCGACGGCACTCACCCGCGCCTGCCCCTGGGCGACAGCAGCGTCACCCTGGAGGGCAGGGGCAACGCCAGCGGGTGCCTGGCAGCCCTCAGGAAGCTCTTCAACTTTTCGGCGTGTGGCCAGAGCCAGGACTGCACCTTCGACGGCGTCTACCAGCCCCCGCTGCGGGGGCAGTTCATTGTAAGGCGAATCCGTGCTCCCACCTCCTCGGAAGGGCGGCCCCGGTGCTGGGGTGTCCCCGCTGCCCCCTGGCACTGTCACCTCCCTGCAGGGAGCTCCCCAGGCAGCACTACCCGAGGGCACGCTAGGGATTGCTGCTGGATGGTTTTCCAGCCAAATCTCCAAATGGGACCATGTTGAGAATCATCGAATCCCAGACTGGTTTGGGGTGGAAGGGACCTTCCAGCTCATCTCAACCCACCCCCTGCCATGGGCAGGGACACCCTCCACTATCCCAGCTTGCTCCAAGCCCTGTCCATCCTGGCCTTGGACACTGCCATGGATTTGTTACTAACACAGGGGTTTGTCAGAACCCAAGTGTTTGGTGAAAACCCAGGAGGTGAGACAGCAGCCTTCAGGCAAGGCTCTGGCCGTGCTGCTGCCGCCAGCAGGCACCAACCCCCAGCCCATCCCCTGCTGGGACAGGGACAGCAATGCCCGGGACTCCCTGGGGTGGGACAAACCCTGTGAAGGAAAACCCCACCTCCTGCTCCAGGCAGCTGCCCGGGCTCCCCACTGCAGCTCACGGTGCTGCTGTCTCTCGCCTTGCAGGCCTTCTCTGCCTTCTACTATAACTTCAAGTTCCTGAACCTGACGGAGGGGCAGCCGCTGGCCGTGGTCAGAGAGGCCATCGAGGGGCTCTGCACCAGGAGCTGGGAGGATGTACGTTCCTCAGGATGGAGGCTGCGTGGAAGACTGACAAGCAAAGGGGTCCTGGGATGGGGGGAGTGGGGACCCCTCCAGGGCAAGGCTGCCTGGTTCTGAGCTGTGCCCTACACAGCAGAGCCACCCCTGAGCTCTGTGTGGAGCCAGGGCTGTCCTGCATCCACTCCTGGCTCATACACCCTTGTGGAAAGGGCAGCCGGGGCAGGCAAGGGCAACAAGAGCTCATCTCCAGCACAGCAGCTGGGGATGGAGGTGGGGATGTGGAAGGAGGTGGGTCTGTGGCTACGGAGGATGGTGAGAGCAGAGCCGGCTGCTGGCACCATGCTGGAGATGAGTCAGATAATGGAATCAGAGAATTCCAGACTGGTTTGGTTTGGAAGGCTCATCTTGTTCCACGTCCCTGCCATGAGCAGGGATATATTTCACTAGACCAGGTTGCTCCAAGCCCATCCAGCCTGGCCTTGAGCACTTCCAGGGATGGGGCAGACACAGCTGCTCTGGGCAATAAATGGGGGTGAATAAGCCCAGAAATGTGCCAGCACCACCGTGGGGCGGAGAGCGGGAGCCCCTTGCAGGAGGAGGCTGAGATGGGAGAGTCTGGGGCAGGAGGAGCCACAACATCTCTCTTTCCATGAGGAGTGTAGATCCTCCCCAAAGGAGCTGCCCTGTATAGACAGGTCCAAAATCACTTCCTGGCCCAGAAGTCTCCTTCTGGATGCTGGTGACTGTGGAGCCACTGCCATTCACGCAGCACATTTCAGGGCTTTGTCTCTGCACAGAAATTGCCTGAGAATAACTCCCCTCCATCCCCAAACATTCCCCACCCCAGCTGTCTTCCAGCTACCCCAAAGAGGATCCCAAGCGACTGCCTAAATACTGTGCCAATGCCAACTACATCCTCACGCTCCTGCTCGATGCTTACAAGTTCAACGAGACCAGCTGGAACAACATCTTCTTCCAGATGAAGGTGGGCAGCAGTCCCAGCCCGTGAGGGGGAGCAGAGGTGGTCCTGGGGGAGAACCAGCCCTGTGCTGGGGTGCTGGGAGGGAGCCAGACCCACGTTGGGGTGCTGGGGAGAGCTAGTCCCATGTTGGGGTCCCGGGGAGAACCAGGCCCGTGCTGGGGTGCTGGGAGGGAGCCAGACCCACGTTGGGGTGCTGGGGAGCAGTGATCCAGAGAGCCCTGCCTGCCCCATCCCGGCTGGCACTGGTGTGGGGACAGCTGCTGCAGCCCGTTTGGGCTGAGCGGGAGCGGGTGGGTGGCCCTGTGACAGCAGTGGCTTTCCTGCAGGGCTAACCCCCTGTCCCCTCTCTCCGGGGCAGGCAGGGAGCGCCGACGTGGGCTGGACACTGGGGTACATGCTGAACCTCACCAACATGGTCCCAGCCGAGGCTCCAGCCAGGGTGAAGGGGCACAGCCCTTCCCTGTGGGCCGCAGCCGTCACCTTCATCATCCTCACCCTCGTCTTGGGGCTCGCTGCCCTGCTCCTGCTGCTGTGGGTGTAGGGGCCTGGCCGTGCCTGGGAGCCCAGCGGGGTCAGACCAGGGCTGCAGGGCCGTGCTGGAGTCCCCAGTGCAGGAGTGGCAGCCTGGGGCTGGCTCTGTGCTGCTGAGCGCATTCACCTCTCCAGCTCCGGAGAGCTGGGCTCTGCTTTTCTGTGGGCCTGGCCCCCAGCATGCAGACAGGCAATCCGAGGTTTCCAGAGGAGCTCCACTCCCATGGAGACCCGATGGGATCAGCCTGCGGAAGCCCCAGCCAAGCCTGTGTGCCTCCCGTCCCCGCTCTGCGTGTCACAGACACGGCTCCGGCCCGGCCGTGGGGCAGCGCCCCAGTGCCAGCCTGCTGGGGCACGGTGCAGGCACCTGGGGACAGGGTGCTCCATGCCGTGTCACCAACAGCCGGGCGGGTCCCTGCCAGCCGGAGGGACGCTCTGGGATACCCCAGCTGGCCGGGAGGAGATGGTCTCGGAGAGAGAAGGAAAACTGAGCACCCGAAGTCAGAAGTGTGGCCCATGCCCCTCCAGAGGGTCCATCTCATCTCCTCATCTCATCAGCTTGTCATGTCATCTCATCCCATCATCACGTCGCACCACTCACCTCAACGTGTTCCTTTTTACCTGGAATCAAGGGACTGATGTTCCTCAGTGCCTTCCTGGAGGCAGCACTGTCCCTGGACCCCGGGGGTGTCAGGATGAGGCTCCAGCAGGCTGTGAGTCCTGGCCTGCTCGAGGCTGAGCTGGGTCCTGGCCGTGGCTGAGCTGGGTCCTGCCCGTGGCCTTTGCCCTTGGTTCTGCTCCTTTTTATCTGCCCTGTGGGTGGCTCATGTTGCTGTTTGCGTTCCCACAGCCAGGAGCAGACCTCTGGTGCCGCTGTGGAATGCTGGGCACCTCGCAGCTCTCGTCACCCAAATAAACATTGTAAAAGGCAGCATGTGGGGAATGCCTGGTACTCTGTTCCCAAACAGTTGTGGTTTCCTTCCTTCCATCTCCCAAGTCAGGGCTGGTGATGACGGAGACTCAGGGGAGGGGCAATGAATCTACGGGAGGTGACCCTGGAGACAGGGAGGTGTCTGCTGGAACTTGGAGAGGAGCCAGCAGAGCACAAGGACAGGCCTTTTCCTTCTGAGAGGAGGGGTCTCAATTCACCCATCGCTTGGCTGCCAGTGGGACTCCCCAGAAATGTAAGGGGGGCCCTGGGAGCTGCCTCTGCCATGTCCCAGCAGTGTTCCCAAGTCACCCTGTGTGTTGGAAAGGGACAATGAGCTGTCTGCCAGGCACGGAGTGCAGCTGGACCGGAGAGGAACCTCATGCAGGAGAGCAGGGGGCTGTGCCATCCCTCCCTCACAGGGCTTCCCAGTCCTAGGCAGAGCCCTGGCCACCAGGCCAGTGCCCCCCACGCCCCAGTGCCACAGCCCCTGGAGCTGGTGCTGGCCATGGGAGATGCAGACCCTGGCCCTGGACAGGGCAGGACACGTGTGCCCACTCTGCTGTGGGCTGTAACCAGCCCTGTGACGGTGCCACTGCTGCCAAACCCCCCTGATGCCCATCTCCAGCCACCCCACAGCACGGAGGTCCCCATGCCCTGGCACCGAGCCCCGCCCTGCATAGCCAAGCCCTCCCTCCTGGAGCTTCTCCAGCCAGCAGCGCAGGGAAAGGAGAACCGGAGCACACGGCTGTGAGGAGGATGTTTTACAGCTGTGCCAGTCCCAGCTTACCAGGCCACAACTCAGGGCCCCCCAGGACAAGCCCATGGCCCCTGGGCACACAGGGGTGGTTCCTGGGAAGCAGCTCCTTGCAGAGGCATGGCAGCAGGACTCGCTGGTGGCTACAGATGCTCATAGCCTGAGGAGCTCCTCTGGCAGCACGTGGCAGTGAGCAGGCAGAAGGTGAGGATGAGCATGACGGCCAGCAGAACCGTGGCTGCTATCCAGCTGCAGCTCGGGAGCCCCATGACTGCTGCGGGAGGCTCTGAGGGGATCATGTTGGTGAGATTGAGCATGTAGCCCAGAGTCCAGCCCACATCTGTGTCAGCAACCTGCGCAGACAGAGAGGGGAGAGGGATGGGAAAGGCTGCAAAGTACCAGGCAAACTAGAGAAGAGCCTGCACCCCCAGGTCCTGCTCCACAACCACCATTTCTGTGCCCTCTGGGGCTGCAGAGGCCCCAGCAGTGACATAAACTGGGGGAGAGCATAAAGGGCCAGGCCAGGTGTGCCAGCAGCTCCATGAGTGTAGCTCAAGAGCTGCCCTGGGTCTGGGCAGAGGGGCTGTGCTGCCCTGGTTTCCCCAGCAGCAGCAGGGTGGGCACAAGGCACTTCCTGGCCCAGAGTGTGAAGCCAGGGGCTGCCGGACGCTCTCGTACCTGCCGGACGAAGTGGATGTTGGGCCACGTCGTGCGGTTGAACTTGTAGCCTTGCAGGAGAAGGGTGAGGCTGTAGGTGCTGGCTGTGCAGGCGTCACGGAGCTGGGTCCTGCTCGCCGTGGGGAACAACTCCTGCAGCTGCAGAGCGGGGAGAGCAGGGGGAGGCTGAACACAGAGCAGTGCTGGGTGTGCCCACACTGGGAACAGCCCCTCGGTGCAGCTAGGAGCAAAGACTGGCAGAACAAGGAGGCCCCGGGGGCTGCAGGCTGCTCTCCCTTCCCTCTCCAGGTCCAGAGACCTTTGTGCTCTTCCAGGCTCTCTCCAGCTGTCCACAGCAGAGGATGGGCTGTGGATGAGCCCTCAGTGCCCAGGTGAAATGAACTCCTCGGCAGAATCTCACCTGGTCCCAGCTGCTGGTGCAGATCTGCCTGATGGTGGCATTGACCGAGCTCAGGGACTGCCCTCCTGTGAGGTTCAGGAAGTGAAGGGTGTGATAAAACCCTGAGAAGGCCTGTGGGTGTGGAGACCAAAGGTGACAGGTTAGTGAAGCATTCAGGTCACTGGTGCCCCCCACCCCTTTGCTGGGTCCCTGTAAGGCCCCGCTCAGCACTGCCCAGATGGCAGTGACCCTGCGCGGGGAGCTGGGGAATGCTGCCCGCACAGACAGGGACTGGTCTGGGAGAGCAGAGGTCTGGGGCTGCCAGGCACGTGGGTCAGCACCCTGCGTGTCTCTATGTGCCAGGCACATCCCAGATCCCAGGTCTGGCACTCCTCAGGCACTCTCCTAGGGCAGTTTTCCAGAGGTTATGCCCCAAACTCCC
>VZRQ01002965.1:0-24069 GCA_013397975.1 Machaerirhynchus nigripectus | reverse complement strand
GCTAACACTATGGTGTGATCTTAGTGTGCCTCAAGTGGTGTGTGAGATTGAAAGCTAAGAATTCTGACAATAAAGGCACTTTACCTGCTAATGCCCAGTAGGCTGTACCCACACACTCGTTCAGCAGAACAAAGGCTACCAGTGACATCCCACCATTCATCATCCCTACCAAGAAGCGAGAAACGGCAAAGAATTCATACGAGGGTGAGAATCCATTTGCGATGGCAAACAAGATGTCAAGAGCAAAACCTGGAAAATAAGGCAAAAAGTTTCATTTTAGAAGGGTACCTAAAGAAACAGAAGCATTTACTGGGTATCTTTACTTGATGCCCACTGGCATCTGTCCTAAGCCATCACAATCAACAACACCACCATTGGCTTGGAAAGAAATGTAAATACCTAGAGTAAACATCAAAAAGGAGGGGGCACAAAAGAAGTGGTTTTTTGATACCCAGTTTGCAGTTTGAACCTTTAAATTCAGTTCATGGCAGACAAATTTTTTTATACACTCAGAACCACTGCCTGACTCCTATTAAAGACGGCTTTATATTTATCCCCGATACAGAAGCCACAAGTTAAACATATGACCAAATATCTCTCATTTTTAGAGACCAGTGTACAGAAACCAGAGAAGAGAAACATTGCCAGGAGACAATATATGGTGGGTTTGCACTGCACAGAATGCCCACGTTTATGTGCTTTGAATGACAGTTGTTCCTTAAAAGAAAAACAACAAACATAAAACATTTTTTAAACTCTACATGCTCATCCATCGACACACAACTTTATACATACACAAAACACGCAGCTTCAAATGTTGTTTGATCCAAGAACAGTTAGAAAGCTTATGAGTTTCAAAACAGTATGAGGATCAAAAATACATAAAAATTAAATCATGCAGAAAGGAGAGGAAAGGTGCAACAAATTCCTAACAGGTTGTACATGTAAGAATGCTGTTAAAAAACTACTAAAAATAATAATTGCAACTTGCAGAGATCCCATGAGCACAGTGTTGCATGAGTGAAATCCTTTATGGCATGACTCACAAACCCAGAACATCTCACAGATATTCAAATGGTAACTGAATAGTGGAATATTACTTTCTTGTCTCAACTTATACGGCACAAGTATATCGGATTGCCAAAACAAACAAAACCATAGCACGTGATTTACAGCTGCATATCAAACTCTCAGCAGAAACTGGGCTCTTGCCGCTGCTCTTCAGGGACACGACACCTCCACGTCACTCATTTTGTTGCGTGGCAGTGGTTACCTGTGAGATAGACTTTCTTCCTCCCGAAGCGATCAGAGAGCTGGCCAAAGGAGATGGCTCCAACAAACACACCGCTGAAGTAGAAGGAACTGGCAGCACTGACTTTGTATGATGCATTGCCAATTAAAAACCACTGGATGGAGGGGGAAGAAAAAACCAGAAACAACAAATCAACATAAAGACAAATTAATCAGAATCCAAACAATTCACCAACAGCCAATAGTTGGAGGGGATGATACATATTTTAAGGAAGATCAAACTCTGCATAGATCTCCTAAGCATCATATTCACTAAACCACCAGTCCCCACTGCTGTCTCCCAAACTCACCGCAGGATACTAACAACTGCACAGTTCTCCCAAATCAAATCCAGTCTTTGATTCTGAAATCAAGAACAGTTTCCTCATAATACTCTAATTTTTGCAGCTTTCTCCCGCTTTCCCTTTTTCTGCCTTCTTCCATATAAATCTATTAACCTAAATAGACTCAGTTCTACCTATTGACATGTGTCACTGCAGTGTGTAGAAACACAATGTGAAAAAATAGTTGTGGTTTATGTCTGAAGATAATGTTGCACATGCTCCTCTTTATGAACTGTCTTGTCCCCGAGCAATACTTTGGTAGCATTAGACAGGTCAGTCAGGTTTTCTGCACACATATCTTTTTTACAGTGTACTTTGTAATTTCCAGTTCTTTTCAATTCCAAATACAAAGCTGATCTTGACATGTTTGATTCTTACAGACCTAATGTCTCAAGTTGAACCTGACAAAATTCTTTGTCCCTCAGAAGTGTAGAATGAAAATACGCCGTGCTCTCATTGTTCAAAAGTCATTTCCTTTTGTATTCTAAACACTCCACATCTTCTGTTCTTTTCTTTTTCTATTCCTCTTGCACCCTGAGATAATGTTTCCTTTTAGTGACAACCAACTCTTCTTCCTGTGCTGGTAAGCTGGTGATTATGTCATTATCCCTGCAATAACACTCTAATCTTCTTCTCATAATCTCCTCTTCCTCTACCAAAATCCCATTAAATATCCTTTCTAGCAAAGCTTATATTATTTCAAAGCTCAGTTATAAACTACCTCATCATGAGAACAGAGCCATGCAATTAAACCTCACAAAGATTAGGATGCTAACAAAACATCATTCATAAGCTCCAAGAAAACAACTTGCTTACTTTCTATATCTGCTTCATTTTGAATTACTTTAACAGGGAGGTGGTTATTGATACAGTAGGAAATGCACTCATAAAACACCAAAACTGACAAAATTCAACTGAAG
This sequence comes from Machaerirhynchus nigripectus, assembly GCA_013397975.1. Classification (NCBI taxonomy): domain Eukaryota; kingdom Metazoa; phylum Chordata; class Aves; order Passeriformes; family Dicruridae; genus Machaerirhynchus; species Machaerirhynchus nigripectus. Next base: position 21,515 of record VZRQ01002965.1, on the reverse strand, counting down.
CCAATCACTTGACCATAAATCAGCTTTTGAAGCTTCTGCAGACTTTGAAAACAATTCCCAGAAAAATACATTTGTAAAATAATTGCATATGAGATTAATTTTATCCTGAAATACCATGGTCAGTTTGTTTTATAACAGCTATAAGAATCATGCCCTAACTTTTGGTATAAAAATTAAAAAGGCTGCCAACATGAAAATTGTTGACATGAGATGCTTTCTGAATCATTCAGGGATTAAGGGATAATTTGGTTGCAAAGCAAAATTTGTTCAGAAAATTTATCTCAACATCTAAGCCCTTTAGAGACCTCAAGGCTTTTCTCTTCTACATAAAAACATGCTGCATATATGCTTATTCACAAATCAAGCTTTTTACATCAGAACGTTTTTCAGTGTAAATTCATAATGGTCATGTTATCAGTGATGCCACAAGGTTAAGCACTGACACATCCTCCTCAAATGCAGGAAAAAGCTTCTTTACAATCAATCATGACATTAGATTAATAATGAATAAGTGGTGAAATATTCCCCAAATATGTATGTTCTCTCTCAAAATCTTTTGCTTAGCACCTAACTTTCAAATATATCCAATATTCAGCTAACAAATTCAGAAAAACTGTATTTTAATAGAGGGAAACAGAAGACGTAAGAAGATTTTATTCAAATGGGCCTTTACTAAAACACATGCTGGAGAACTAGAAAGCAGACTCTACAGAAATTTCCTTGGGTTTGGGGATTTTCGTTTATTTTGGTTGGGAGTTTTTTTAGGGTTTTTTTACTGCTCACACAGGTTTTGTTCTTTACCTGCATTTCTTACTTATGCAACAAAAATGTATAAAAATCTGTGTAAAATCTATGTCATATGCTAGGCTCTACAAGCATGTCTGACTTGTCAAGTTTAAGAGAGTGAAGATTCTCGGTTAATTAAAAAAAAACAAAAAAGAAAACTCCAGAGAAAATTCAAAAACCTGAGTTTTAAATAATGCTTAAGAAATCCACCATCTATTAAAATTTTAATTTAAATGGTATCATAACTACTCATATCCTCTTTATTGCCAAATAAGAAGCAATGCCTTTTGTACACAATGGCTTGGTATTATTCCAAAGCTAGCCATTTTTATTAATATGCTCCTAACCAATAAAGTGCTTTACAGGAGTAATTTGGATAGCAGTAATACTTCTGGACAATAGACATGATCTATCAAGTGGTACTACACTGGACTCCACAGTTCGGCTCCACATTCAGGCCTTGTAACCAATGCACTCAGGGCTGTTGTACAGAACAATTTGACATTAACAGATACTGACAGCCCCAGGAAGGGCAGGTGTTGCACACATCAATGCAGAGTCTGGAATCATTCCTGTAGGGACTGTGGCTAGACCAAGAGAGAAATTGCTTAAAAAACACAGAGGCTGTGCCAACAAGTCTAAAGCTTGTTTGGCAGTAGAATGTGAGGGAGCCGCTTTGTCCACCTGACTCCCCACTGCCCATGTTCTCGTATCTGCAGTTGCAAAGACTGCAGGAGCCACTTCCTCTCCAGTTCCTCCAGTGCTTGCTAACTGCATGAGGGATGCAGTACATGCATTGGAGCTCAACAGGGGAAACGCAAGAGGCGGCCAGAAAGAACTCTGGGTCCATAAAGGATTTTAAACGTGTTAGTAAAATGAATGTCATGATTCCAGCTCAAATGTGGAACCAGCCTGCAGGATGCAATATGTAACTTCCACAGAGAAAAGGTGGGAAGTTTCAGAGCACAACACTGGTCAAGATCTGCACAGCAACATAAAGCTAGCTTTTGTTGCCAGTAAAGACATGAGCATGTTACCTGTTCTCTAACTGGAGGTAGCACATGTTTCATTTGCTAATCAAAACATGCATTAGTATGCAAGAGAAAAGCAGTACAACGAGTCCCCCAGAATCATCTCAGTAAGGTTTACTACTCACACACAAGGCTGCAAAACACATTTCAGACTTACCTCAGAGACTATGGATGTGAAGCTGCTGCCAAAGTGTACGTGCTTACGCACCTCGCTGCCATTGGCAGTCAGGAGCCATTCCCCAAAAGCTCTCTGCTCGCTCACTGAATGGTTGCCATGGCTCTGATTAGCTGAGAGCCCTTGGAGATCCCAGTGGTAGGGAGGAGTTGCACCCACCAATGCGATGAGGATGGCTTCAGTGGCCACATAGAGCTGGCATGAAAGACAAAAAATATCATTGCTCAACTCACAAGCAATGTTTGCTCCACTGGATCAAATCAGTATTAAAAATATTCCTATTTTTATACTTGCCCTCTACCACTATGAGATGTCATGTACAGCCCCTGTCTATCAAACAGCACATACTAAAGAACCACAGCTTTAACAAAGTGGTTCTTGCACTTTTTATGTGCTGGATATTTGAGAAAAAAGAAGTTCCCCTACTGACACCTTTCCCTCAGTCAGAGGGCCCCAAAGTCCCACCCACAGCAGGTACAGACCCCGGATGAAGGAAGAGTCATTACAAGTACTAAGGAGGAAAAAAACCCTATTCTTTAAAGCAAGTATATTACTCTTATATCCTCTCCTTCCACCTGTGTTGTTCACTTCTCCAATTTGGTATTTGGAATAGATCTCCTCCTCATGGTTTCATATCTAATCTTTCCCAGTTTTAACAAAATTCTTTGGTGGCTTTCTATCTTCTGTGGACCTGTTTTACTCTTAGAAGAGACAGAGACAACCATGTGAACACATATGCATTTTTTATATACCTATACATCTACAGACACACACAAGGTCTAAATAGTGATCAACAGCACCTTTTGTTTAGGAAAGAACAAATAAAACTGCTGGAAACCCAGACATTTCAAGCCCGGTGTAGAGCCAGGTTACTGCTGCTTGCTCAGAAGAACATTCACAGATCACATTACAACTACAGATTAAAACCTGGTGGTTTGAGACCCATTTGAACACAGAAGTGGCACACATTCTGCAACAGAAGACAGATCATAAAGTCTTCAGAGAGACAAAACTCTTGCTAGTAACAACCCCACACACTCTTCAAATAAAACTGCTTCATCTCAAGCCCTCAATGACGAACTGTAACACGGCACAGTGGTTCCTCACAAAACAAACAAAAAAACCCTTCCTCCATAAAAAACCCTCATTCAAACCCTCTCCATTCTACAAACCCTACTTAGGCACCTCCTGAACAGTCCTTGCTCTGCTCCCAGCATCTCCTCCCCATGTTCTTGGGAAGAATGTACCCATAGCAAGTGTGGTCTCTTGGAAGGCTGCTACACAAATAATCTGCGAAACTGGGAGGACCACAGGTACAAAAAAAGTAGCCTGAGGACCTCTAAATTCTGAGGGAAGCAACACTTGATAATACTGCTCTGTTCTGTACAACAGCTGAGCAACTGGAGTTACACACAGATCTAAATGAGAACTATTACTAAACTAAAACAGAGCCCCCCCGAGTTATTACCTGAAAGCATTTTTCCCCATCAGCCCCTTTCTACATGATAAACTGCTAGTTTAGTGGCAGGAGGTAGATGAATATTTTATTAAATAATTCTCTTTACATTTTCCATTATCAAATATCAGAAGAAATTGGGAAAAAAGTTAACTGTTACTTATTTAAGCTGAAGAACAACTTCTAAACCAACAACAATGAAAAGTAGAAGAACTCATCTGGGGAAGAAGGCAATGACTAAGATCACATGGGAAAAGAGGTTTTAAAAAGCTGAGTGGCCATGTTGCTAGGGATGTGTGGATACGGTACTCTCAAGAACAGCTTGAAATTACTGAGAAGTGAGAATTACAGGTCATGATGTGCGGTGCATCCCTCTACTCTGACTTGCTCAGACACTTACGTGTCAAGACTAAGTGATAACATCCTTGCTTTTGTCTTGTGAAATAGTAAACATATTTTTGAAGTAGACCAGGAAATGAAATCCTCAAGGCGTTTGGTTTAAAGAAGGAAAACATAACACTTCTCATTTCTGCTCTAGGTGAAATCCATTCCAGATACAAAAAACTGAACAGAGAAATAAGCAATTGCAGGCACACAAAGAAACACTACAGGGTTTTTTTCAATTAAAAAAACCCAACAATCAGCCCTAAGCATCCTAGTGGCTCCAGCAACCAAAGATATCACAAAGACAGAAACACTTTCAATTGATTTGTGCAATCAGCAAACCATATGAAGATGGAGACTTTTTTGATGTTATCAAATAGTATTGTTCTATACTCAAGTTCACTAAGTCACTGCTGACACAAAATTCTCCTTCCTAGTAAACACTTGCCTTATATTTTGGGTAAGAGGTACAGTAAACCCTATTAATTTCATTGTGTAAACAAAAAAAAAGCCACAAAACACCCCCAAAAATTCATTTACAATTCTGAAGGTCAGAAATAGTTTCTAGAAGTGATCTTAAAAACATGATGAAGGAAACTCTAGACTTAATTACAAAATAAAGTTCTCATTTAAATAAGAGTTCTGTTAATGAATCTGAAGATTCCTCACTTAAGAATTCTAAATGCTTGCGCTTAACAGTAACATAGTTGTGCAGACCGGTGAACAACATAAAACACTAACAAATCAAATAGAAACCTTATATAACAACTGTATAAAATATAAAATGGCTACATTACACGGCAAACAAAGCCCTTCATTTTTCATTTGTTCTGTAACCCAAGTCAAGTCAAATATATGTCATTTAGTCTATAGTTCCTGTTCATAAAACATTTTAATTGGCTCTATATGGATGTTAACAGTTCCCTTCCGAATTCCCTGCACTGATCTGTATTAATCAAGATGAATACCAAGCACAGGGGAACAAGGCACCCACTCACAGTCACTGATGATGAGATGCTTAGAGTTCTCTTAGTTGACGTAAATCTTGTTTGTTAATATTCTCTTTAGGTTAAAATTTTATAGTCTGCCTAAATCAAAAGGCTGTGGTGTCAGGGAATTTATTAAAAGGCAATGCCCTAATAACCTGTAAACTTTCACATTCCCTGCTAAGTAGAAGGGATTTTAATTGGGCAGTTAAAGCTATTTCACTAACTGATTTTGAAATGAACTTAAAATTAATATTAATGGCAGCGCCTGCCATGTCTTGACCATCTTTCCTGATGTTCGTTTTCATAATAAATTACATCCAAGAAGGACGTAGAATCTCTAATAAGACTAGCAAGGAAAGGGGAGAATGAAATTTAAAGTTTCACTTGTGTATAGTGAAAACGAACACAAAAATTTTAAGAAACTCTTTTAGGCCTCATAATTTACCCATTATGAAGCACAAATGAAAAAACAAAAGCAAGACTTCAATTCTAGGAAGAGGAGCTTTCAACCTTTTTAGTTAGCTCATCAGCAATTCCCAACTAGCCTGGTCATTCTAGACAAGCATCAGCTGACTCATTCACTACCGAACAAAATAATGAATAAGGCAGTAACTTCTGACCTTTTGAATACAGAAATATTAAAACTGCACCCTCAAGAAAGACAGAAATTAAGGAAGAACAATGAATGACCTTGCTCTGGTAGAAGCATTTGATAAAGAGATGGTTACAGTTCAGGATTAGAATAATTTCTTCTGAACCCGTGACAAGCAGCTGAAAAGCTGGAGGGCAACCTAATTTTTGAAAATCTGATGATCTCATCTGCTCCAAGTCATTTCCAAAGGGTGATTTGGCTTTAAATTCACATTATTTTTTCTCTTCAATAACTCCTATGTACAAAAGCCCTAAAATGTCTTCTTGCTGCAAAATTATTATTTGCTGTTGGCAACATATTCCTCTACGAAACTATCCTTCCCTTCTTGGTGGCACGAGAAGAGAGAGAACACCATAAGACAGAAGGAAAGGCTGTCACAGTTAAAGCAAAGAATCCCATGTGCAGAAGAACATAACATCTCAGTTACTTATCAAGCCCAGACCCACTCGGGCAGGAAATAATTCCCATGCAGAATGTGCACACTGTTGGTTATTACTTGTGACTTACCAATGACAGAACACACACACAGTTTGAAAGAACTTAGGATATCTGCAGAGAAACAGAGAAAACCTACACAGTTTAGAGTTTTTCAGTCTGAAATTGCTGGCCTCCAGAATCCACAGCAAAAAGTCCAAAGTCTGTCCAAAACCTTATATAACTTCATTCTAGAAATTCTTTAAGACCTACAATGAAGACAAACACTGCACAGCAGACCACAACTCTTAGAGCCTCGGCTCCCACAGGTTTGTGGAAAACATCCCTCCAGCTTCCCCTTTGTGTTCCAAATATCCAAACACGCACCTCTCAGCTCTGTTTCATGCTCAGTGTTATTTTGGTGGGCAGTGGCAGCAGCAGGGATTTGTTGCTCCTGCCCAGCCTGGCAGGAGCATGTGCCCATTAGTCAGGTGACAGCTGCCATACACACACAAGGGCTGCTTTACTTCCAAGGGGCAAATGCTGGCGTCGGAAGAGCAAACACCTTCATTGCACAAGCCTTCTGCAACAGCAGTCCAAATGACTCCTGTGTACACATCTCTGTCTGCCAGAGCCAAGGGAACACAGCACCCTCACTCACATCACAGGTTGACAGGCCTCTGAACATGAATAATGAAGCTGAAGTGTTATTTTTCTGCCTTTAAAAACACAAGGCAAAAAGAAAGCTCACATACTGATAAGCTAGAGAACCAAGGCAATACATATGAACCAAAATTACAAAAAGCACTACTAATACTACCTCTGCTTCAATAGGAATATTCAAGGAAGTCAAACTACATTAATGTGCAATCAAGTGCCAAGGCTCTGCAGTCAAATACCAGCTACATAGTTTCACCACTATCACATCAAAAGTGCCACTCCACTCTTCTTATGAGGAAAAGGACTTACAAGACAACACAGTAAAGAAGTGCTGTAAGTTCGTATTCCAATTTATGAGTATAATGCAAAGCAGCCCAGGATTGGACCGTCTCAGTTGCATTATAGGATAACAGGGAAAAAAAAAGTCAGCAACTGCAGGCAAAAAAAAGCAGGAACTATGGGCTGACAAGTATCAGGGTTTAGTCCTGCTTCCAGAAGCATGATTATTCTTTTGTCTCCATTTCATGTTTGTCCCTCTTTCTTTCCATACTTTGTAGCCTGTCCTGGCTATGAACTTATCTGTAAGAGATCAAAGTCCTCACCTTTGTATGCTGTTTTGGGACACTGCCAAGGAATACTGGGTGAGCATCTTGGTCTCACAGAGGCAGTTCTGCTAAAACTGTAAGAGCGTAGTTTTGGCTGAAGCATTTAACTTGGTAATTTACTGATTACTTCCAAAGTTTTGTTTAAGTATCCAGACTAAAAGACACTGCTGACATTTGTGTAAGCTATGTTCATTTATTTATTCATTTTAAGGACATGTCTAAGGGTAAGCAATTAGATCTACTTGTGTTGTGTTTGTGGGTTTTTTAAAACTGAAAAATGTCTTCTGTTTACTATTTCAGAGCAACATGATGCTCCAGAACTGAAAAAATATGTTTTTCCAGATTCATCGTGGAACTTGCTAAACCACTGATTTTCAGCTTAGAGCCTACAGGCCTCAGAGTTCCCTGAATTATTTCTTAAAAGTGCTCAGAAAAATAATTAAGAATTACAAAACTGTTTTCAGCACTCTTAAATTTACTGTAAAAGAGCATAACCTCTTCAGTAGGAAGTCCATCAAGGGTCTGGAAAGACAAATTGAAAGACATTAAAGAACCCTGGTATTTATCTATTTTTACGACACCAGTAACTAAACATCAGACCACAAAGTTTGATAAGCTATACATACAACTCTCTCCATCTTTCCCTATACGAGGATCTCAAAAGTTTCCCTGAGCCTTCGAAGGCAAATTCTTAACACTCTTTTACCCTGAGCCCACCAGGATTAGGAAAATGTCCAGGTGAACACAATGTTTAACCACGTTAAACTGCAAACTTAGTCAGAGATCATACTGTAAACAGACAAGACCTAGAAAACAGATGTTATTGCTCCAAAGGGACTCCAGTCCCACTGGGCTAACACTTGGAAAAAGCAAACAGAGGTTTTGCTTAATGCAAACAATACACATGAAGCACTATCTTGTAGAACTAGTTATATTAACTACTCCAGTTAAAATAACAAAGACATTTGAGAACACAAAACTTTATCTATGTCAGAAATAAGGAGTAAGTTGGAAACAACTATTCTGAGTTCAATTACACACCTACCAATTCTCTCACCCAAGAGGAAAGGAAATTAGAGCCTCTAAAATGGAGACATGTCAGTGAGGAGTGCCTTGATATTGCTAGTGGGAATTTATTGCCTACAAAACACGGGAAGTTAAAGACTGTGTATACAGGGGCAGGAAAGAAGTGTGTCATAATGCAAATATTTTTAACCCACAGTGTTTGCTACCCAGTACAATTATGCCTGTTAACTCCCAGGCTGCTCTTCCAAGGGTGCTCACAGGACAGACTGGCTAGATGGACTGTAGTTCGCCGGACTGAAATGCAAAGAGCAGAAGATGGGATTGCTTCAGCTCCCACTGAATCTAAATACCATATCATTGCACCAAATATTCTATGTAATAACTTTATTATTAATAATCTGAAAACATCTCCCTATATGTTTTACCCACAGCCCACACAAAGATGACAATCACTATCGGCACAGTGCCTCCCAGGCACCTTCCATTCCCTGTTGTTAAAAGGACTTTCCAAAAATCAAGGCATTCAGCCACAGCTCCAGTAAAGAGCCTAGAGCAAGTTCCTTCTGACAACTTCAATCAACACAGCATGTAGCCACCTTTCTTTTTAAAAAGAGAAAGAAGGCTGGGTTTTGGTTTGCTTTTGGGGTTGCTTTTGGTTTTGTTTAAACAGGCAGAATACTCTGCTACCTTCCCTCTGTTGGTAAACCTTCAGAATGCCTACTTTGTGCCTCTCCCAAAATTCATGCTTCTTGCTATGCCCATCAGCAATAATTCTGTTTAGGTCTTTACAACAGCACACTGAACAGGCATCTTCTCAGACTGAACTGCACAGAACATGAGGTCAGCCTTGTAAGTTAAACTGCAAAAGCTGAGTAGAGGTGTTGATACAAATACACATGCACAGAATGTGTGGTTTAGTATCAGAGTGAACGCTGTGATCATTAGAAGAGCAAGAACATCCAGCAATTGCTAATGACACTTAAAAACATCTAAATAGGAGCTCAGTTGCATGTGCTTTGCAGCTCAGATACAGCTAAAGAAGGGAAGGTCTTGAAGTTACAACTTACATTTCTTCTCTATCTCAAGCTTGCTCTGACCATACTCTTGCATATAAATGTAAAGCTTAGCTATGTGAATGATGCACTGGTTTGATTAAGACACAGCATAACTTTGAGGGAAGATGAAGACGTCAGCAGCTGATTAGGTATTTATACCTTCCTTCCACTAAGGATTATTTTGGAAAAAAACCAAATAAAAGCAAGGTAGCTATTTCAAATTAATCGGTAAGGAAGCTGTTGTTTGCATCCAGACTTCTGTGCTGTATCTCAGAGTTAAGGACCCCACTGCTAATAGGGCATGTCACAGACCAGCATTGTTATTTCAGGTTTTCTGCAGAAAATAGCACAATGTCTGCATCAGCTGCATTCATGTTTTTAAGGTTATAAATGTAATATCATTAAAAGTAGGTGATTGTCTCTCTTAAGGAATAGTTAGTTATGGATATGAAAGAAGTAGAGAACTAAGAGACCAAGGATTGTTGGTTAGCACCACTGAAATCAAATGCCACTCATGAAAAAAGAACTACCTTTTTTTTCTTTGATGATTTCCCCATCCAATTGAAGTAAATGGTAGGATCTGTCTTCACTTAGAAGTTCCATCAACTTTCAGATGGAAATATTCTTAACTAAATGAGTAGCAGCACATCTTTATGCATCAATAATTTACATACTCATACCCACCTCATTTATTTGTCCTCCCAAACAGAAGTATGCTATACCAGATCAAGGATTTATATGCAGTGATGGGAGTACTCTAAAAGCCTTCATCACATTTACATGGAAAGCAACACAATCCTTCAGCATAAGCATGTTCTGAGTAAGATACAATGCACAAAAAGATGTGGGAATACAAAGCTTTCCTCAAGAAAAACATTTGAGACCTACTTTTTATGTTTGTATTCATGCCACATTTGAAACCTCTCCTCCACAGAAGTGGCTGCACATGTCTGACACACATTCTGCAACTGCTTTATTGAGAATCAGAGGGACTTGAAACTCTTACTTCTCCCACGGACATACAAAAAAAAACCCCCCCAAACGCTGAGGTAATCAAACTCAAAAAAAGTTACACAGAAATTCTGAAAATCCTTTTCATATCTGCCACACTGCTCACCTTACAGACACTTGTAGCTGAACTGTGTCTAAGTCACAGTACAAGTAACTTTGGGTAAACACCATAGTTGTCATGATGCCCCTGGAACAACTGCAGCACACTATACCAGCAGTTGTAATGCAATTTGTGTAATATGCCTCTCCTTCCTTAATTTTAAATTGTTCATTACATTTCCAATTGGTTTTGCTCTTCCTGCTCAGATAAAGTCCGAATAGTATACATCATCAAGGATTGGGAATAAGCTCTTCAATGTAAGATCAATTCTGGCTAGTTCAAAGAACAGTTTAAGAGATTCAAGCAAATGTAAATATTAAAAGAAGATTCAATGACGAAGTATTTCATTACTGTCATTGCAACTACAGAGTGATGTCTCATGCCATTAAAAGAGGTAGAGTATGTATAGGGTGTAGATAAGAAACGTCAAGAAACAGTTAAGCAAGGCTACATAAGTGATCACATCTGCATCCTGTCTGAAGACAAGACACTATTTCTTCTGAATTCTTTCTAGAGATTTGGAATTTGGAAGCCTGCCTGACTTAAGCCACATGCCCCAGAATGCGCTTTCCCTCAAAACATTTGTGCAGATGGGATGATTAAAGACCATCTTTCTGCACTGGGATACTGCAATTATAGAAGTCATACACGATATTGTTGTCAACAGTTAAGTGATGCTAGCAACACCACTTATTACAGGTGCACTGCATCACAAATAGCTTGTTTTAAGGCAAAGGTATCATTCAAGCAACTTGATTTAACTATCTTAACTGTTTTTACATCCTCCTTTCAGTTAGTAAGCAGTTCCTAAGATGGATGGAACAGCCACCCTTGTTAATTATCCATATTGCTGTGCAATGCACATTACTCAACTTAAGGCAAAGCCTTTTTCAGCTGTGCAAACAAGAACTCCCTTTTAAACTTAAACATGTTTTTAAAAGCCTTTCAGTAGAGACACAGTAAGAGCACGTTTCCATTCTCAGTTTGGACTTGTGCAATCCTGTAGCTCTGATTCACTGGCAAAGGCCAGACTCACTCAACCACATATGCTGAATCACAAGAGACAAGGAAACTTTTCATTTTTAAATGTGTTTGTGTGCTATCAAGCATCTGATCAAGATGTGGGATTTTGTCTCATGTTGCTACACACACTAAACAAACACCAAGACTATTCTTTAATAATACTTCAGTATAATTTCTTCAAAAGGTTGCGACAACCTTTCCAGTAATCAACATGTATCAAGCACTTACTTTTAGCTCAAAATAAAGTCCTAAGTATTTTAAATGTTATCAGCTCCCTTTGTTTCTTCCACACTTTCTTAAAGATGTACTAGAAATGCAAGACTAATCCAGACTCAAATTCACATCATTAGTCAATCTTCACATTCTTCAGGTAAGTCCGGTTTTTCTGTAATTCCATATAATTCAGAAAAATTTTTCTCTACATTAGCTGTTATCAGTCCACTATAAAGTTAGCAACCACTGCTACAGAATATGCCTAAAGATCTTCCAAGTTCCTGTTAAGTTGGTAGTGAATAAGCCAGGCATACCTTAATACAGTAACAGCGCAGCAGGTTAATGAGTAACAGCAGCAGGTAGCACAGGAATAATAGAAATCAGGGAAGATGAAAGAAGGAGCCCACAAGACTTATTCTTAATCTAGTTTTACACTGATAACATGGAATAACATTTTTCTAATTACAAGCAACCTGGAGGTTTTTGCCAGAATGTCAGTATGCTCATTCCACATACCAAGGATGGGTTCACTCAAGCCCACATGAAAATTGACTCATGTGGAAAGTCTCACCCCTACACACAGAAGTGTTTGGTGGAGTTTGCCTCAAAGAAGTTCTGTGAGCCAAACGATGTCTGTAATTAGAATTCAGAGACCAGATACACTGGCGTATCAGTAAGGCTACATGGTGGAAGTAGCTTACTGTAGAAATTCATATTAAAAAATACCCCACTAAAATGAGGGGAAGTACTTACAAAGTATGAAACTCAAAGAGATTAGTAACATGCAGAGATGAAAAAGCACAAAAGCCCACAGAGAACGCAAGTGCACCTGCTGGGAATCTTACTGGGAAGGGAAAGCACAGAGTCTAAGCTCTGGATATTGGCAACAAAGATGAAGGGACTTGACACAGCAGACAAATATTTTTCACACATCAGGTATTCTTATCTTTAAGAATGCAGAAATATTTTTTATACCAACAGGCCAACATGAAAATATAGGTCAACTGAGGGAACACATGGAAAGGGACAAGGAAACTAGCAATAAAATGGAATAATCAGTCCATGGCACAGCCAGTGACATAGACTACCAGGAGTTCTCATTCTGCTGCCATATGCTGCATCTAATCCACTAAAGGAGCCCACGACTACCTAGATCTACATCACACACACAAGACACATTCCTTACCTTCGGGTGCATCCTCCAAAGGTTGATGATAAACCACACAAAAGACTAACACCAGTCGTGGAACCTGCCTTCAGTCTTGCTCTCGCACATCCCAGTGACACATTATGTAACTTGGCACCAATAAAGGAACACAAAAAGCAATCAACCACCCAAGCAGGAACCAGTTGAATAAGTCCACATCTACTCATGAACCGAAAGACAACAAGCTTCACATCTAAATTCTTTACAGACTCCTGTGCCTGCATGATCTGAAGTAAAGAAAACCTACCAGTCAGGGGATTATCCTCATTGATACAGTTCAAGAATTAAAGAGAATATGAGAAGAAAAAAAGCAGACCTGCAAACCTGCTATCTTTTCTTCTTTAGTTATTCTGAATTAGTTCCAGGATTGGCAAAGATCCTTCTGTGTACTTCTCCCATGAGAAACGCAAGTTAATCCATTAAAAACAAAACAAACAAACACAAACTTTACAGAACAGCTGACCCATACTACTTACAATTCTGGAAACACAGAGCACTTGTCAGGGTTTGCAGTTCATTCCAGAACACAAACCAGCACTGGAAGAAAGAGTAACTATTGCTTCCTTAATTCCTAATCTTCAGTGAACATATACATTTTCTAGCCAGTCAGCCAGCTGAACAAGCTCTAAGCAATGTCTAATTTTAAGGAATTAATCAGTTAAATCAGTTTAAAAAAAAAGACAGAAAAAAACAGTACAAGCAAATTGAAACCTACAAAGCTTTAGCTGTTTATCATCATAACTTTGCAACCAAGTATAGAGTTCCCGTCCAAGAGGACTGGGTATCTGAAATTTCTTTGGTCATCTCATGAAGCTTCTTAATGTTTCAGTCAGTCTAGGGGAAGTAGGGGTTGCCAGGAGAAGACATCTTCAGTCTCATAGCTCACAACTGCAAGGTCTTGATTACTACAAAATACGGGTCAGCAGAGGTGGGAAGACATTCAAGTTCCCCTCTTCCTTCCTGAAACTATTAAATTTCCACAGTGGAAGCAACCCAACACTTGTCAGCCTAGCTGAATTCATGACAATGAAGCTTTTGATGCTAACATGGAGTAAACCAGACTTCTGTCAGATTCAAACCATACTTCAGTCCTAGGCCTGACTGTGAAGGTATATTTATTATTCTTGTCTTCCTTCCCTGTCCTCACAGGCATATGCACAAAGATGAAGCAAAACTGAAAGGTGAAAAACATGGCTACAGAGCACATCACTTGCTCATGCAGTCTCTGAAACTCTCTCCACAGAGTCTGTCTCTTCTAGAGCACCAGAAGCATGCTCTCTCACTCCACTATTACTTTGGACTCCACTTTTTCCACAAAACTTAAAGAGAGTTCCAGATTTGTATCTCACAAACCTGACTACCCAAAATGTAGGGCCTCATCCAAGTAACTAATGGAGAAACACCGCCCCTTTATTTTAAGAGTTAAGTCGAGGCTAATCAAAGCATCATAAGCAATCATCACCTGTCAGCTGTTACATGAGAGGACATTCTGCACACAGAGGTCTCAGTGACCACCCGTCACTTTATCAGTGACAATCAAGCCACATGCAACCTAGAAATCCCCAGTCTAGGCCATTAACTCTAGGTTGCAGGATTCCCAGGGGAGTTTCTCACAGAAGTCAACGTCTTCCAGGCCAGGTCATGGAAGCCTCAGTTTAACTTCACCCAGCCCTTCACCTGACCAGCTCCTAATGTGTTCCACGAATGACACAAAGCGTAACAGCCCAGGCAATGCGGCACAGAAAGCATCAGCTGCTTGCCCCAAATTCACTCTGCAGAACTGAGCGCTGCCTTTGGGCAGAGGTCACCTGTGTCCCAGGAGCACAGCACGCTGCTGCAGGACAAACCCAGAGGGCAAGAGTTGTTGCTGCCACCAGCAACCCTCAGCAGAAGCCCTCCCACACCAGCCTTCGCACCAGGCAGCACTCACCGCATGGACACCCACCCAATACTTTGGGAACGGCTGTCCACTGCACCCACAGCATCACCCTCCCGGCACTGTTTCCCTCTCGGGACAAGAGCGGGCGGGAAGGGCGGCCTCTCACCTGGAGGAGCACGGCCAGCAGGACGCACAGGTACACCTGGTAAGGGCCCATCTGCCCCACCAGCGGGAATGCCTCCTCCACCTCCATCCCGCTCCCCGCCCGCCACGCAGCTCCCGAGCGGCCGCCGAGCAGCGCATCCCCGGGGCGGGGCGGGGCGCGGAGCGGCAGCCGGACCCTCGCGGCGCTGGAGCAGGAGAGGGAGGAGGAGGAGAAGGAGGAGAGAAGGGCGGGAGGCGAGATGCGGTGCTCATGCGCAGGCTCCGGGGAGAGCAGCCGGGATGCAGCCGCCTCCCTCCTTCCCGGGCGGCCGCTGGGGAAGCGGAAACGCGCGTGGCCTTAGCGCAGGCGCAAGGGCCGGGATTAAATTATTTGGGATGGGGTCGTGCGAGCAGCTGTGCGCGGTGCGGTTGGGATGGGGGCTGCGCGAGAGCGCTGTCAGGGAGGCAGCGCCGAGGTGCCTCGGGCCGGGTTCCTTACAGTGAGCGGGCTCGGCACTGGGGAGGTGGGTGCCAGGTGCAGGGGGGGACGTACCTCCTCAGGTCACACCTGGTCACAGCTCTTGGGAAGCTGTGGAAGGGCGGAGAGGTGCTGTCTCTGGACCCTCGGCTAGAGCAAGGCAGCACGCTGGCTCTGCGGGCTGGGCGAGAAGCCTGCGCTGGGTCCGTGCTGGCGAGGTGTTCCGGGTTTTATGGCAGTGTCCGTGCAGTAGCTGGGCTCTCATCGTCCAGTTTTCGTCCAGCAAGCACGGTGGAGTTACAGTGTGCGCTCAGCGCGTTTGCACCGTACTGAACAGGGTCAGCCCCGTGTCTGGGAAGCTGTACCCACATAGTGCACGCTGCTTAAGTTCTGGCAGTTCGCAGAGGATGCCAAAATGCTGACACACCTCAGCTGTGGAATATTCTGTAGTGATACTTCATCGTCTACCTGGCGATAGTGGGGGGGGGGGGGGGGGGGAGCCGAATCTGGTATATATATAGTGTAGGTGCCACTAGAGGTCAGTTCTGGACCTACACAAATCTTACTGTTCTTGATTTAATGCCTGGTGAGGACACACGCCTCTCTCCATTACACCAGTCTCCACAAAACTGCAGTTGTAGTGTATTTTATGAAAGGAATTTGGAGAGCTTTCATTGTGAACATGGGGTAGAAGTTCTCACTTAGAAGTGGTTTGGGAGGGAGCATGAACTCTACTGCATAGAGAAGGGAAGGGAGAGAAATACATGTGAAATAGTAATCTTGCAAAATGGCAATGAGCTTTTCATGGTCCGTTTTCATTACACCATTACAATAAAGCTCCAGGAACATGAAACAACTTAGATTGTTGAGACTTTTTTTGCCTAGTGGTACCAAGAAACTGCAGCAACATCTTTATGCTTGTGGCTTTTATTGTATGAACAATAGAAAGGAAGAGAGTTGTCATGAGCTGTGACCTTTAGGACCATGCCAGGAGCCTGAGAAATAATACCATTCCTGTGCTGAAAAAAATCTTGGCAAATTGACAATCATCAAAGCAATTTACTCTTAAAATTAAATTCACCTTTGCCCTAAGCACTTCTTTTCATATTTGAGGCTTAGTACAGATTGATTAAAGGCAAAACAACAAAGGATTTTTGAAATGTCAGGACCTTTCTGCTGTTCACCCAACTGCACTTGTCTCATTTTATTGCTCAGCCAAGATGTGGAGGAGATGTCCTAGTGTTTAGGAGCTCTGCATTTATCTCCCCTGCATCCTTCCCACTCTCCGAGCCAGTTCAGCCACACTCTTGTGGCAACCACAGCTTTATTCCAGCTTGCTCAGCAGCAGGGAGGGATGTTGCCTTTACCATCAACACCCAGCTCCTCCATGACTCTTGGGCAAAGGTGAACAGACCCTAGGGAAGGAGGTGGTACATGGCTCCCTGTTGGGATGGTACTGCCTCCCAAATTGGCACTTCTCGTCTCTGTCACTTGGGACCTCCAGCACTCCTGCCTGGGGATTTCCTCCCTATGTTCCCTGCTTGCTTACAGCCACCCCAGCTCCAGGCTCTGCCTGCTATATGGGCACCAATTACGAACTGTCAGCTTTCTGTATTCACCTTCATGGGGTGCTGCCTTCCAGATGATGTTTCTGCTCTGCTCCTGCCATGCTTCTGCTGAGATAACACCTCTGACTCCCGTAGCTTCCAGTCCAGACCATACTGAACTTCCAGTGTTGGCCTTAGGCATGTCAACACCTGTGCATGTGCAACCATGCCTATGCCTGCGGAAAACAGCTGTCGGGGAGCTCTCTCCTCTTGTGCTGCTGCTTCCCAGACTGAGTCCAGCAGAGAACCATAAAGGTGATTAAGGTACTGGAGCATCTGTCACGTGAGGAAAGGCTAAGACTGGGACTGTCTAGCCTAAAACTAAGAAGGCTCAAGGAAGAACTTCACAATGTGTGTAAATAACCTGATGGAAAGGAATGAAGAGGAGCAGCCCATGCTCTTCTCAGTGCTGCCTTCCAACAGGACAAGAGGCAATGGGACAAGTTAAAAAAAACTCACTGGCAATGAAAGGTGTCTGTCCTACGAAGCCAGTGGTTTTGGAGAGGACTGGATGCAATGTTTAGAGGTTTCAGTCAACAGTAGCACTGCACTCCACTTGGCCAATGATCTGTCCTTGCTGGAGCCCTCGGATCTTTCCAGAGTATTATTGTCTGTGAAGTTCATTAATGTACAGTTTGCTCCCTCCTCCTCCTCATTAATAACCATGTCAAATAAGAATACTCTTAATAATCTGTCTGTGGGGAAATTTTGTTTTAAATGAGAGCAAATCAGGCTTCTTATTCAGCCATAAATATGGTGCCCACTAGGTTTTTCCACATCCCTCCCAACCCCCACTCTGTTACTACTGCTTCATGGGTTTGTTGCCATTAGAGGCTTACACATCAAATTCATCTGGGCACCCCAAAACTGAGACAGCTGCATGTCTTCTTTTTCAGCCTTTTCGAAAGAACAGTTCCAGATACATTCTGCCTTTTTCTGTCTGTATGTAATGATGACCCAGGGCATTCAAAGTACTAGATATATGTAAATGCAAAGGGATAACCAAAAGCTATGTTCCTCTCTGGAAAAAAAAAAAAGGAAAAAAAAAGGAAAATCAGATATCTTAGAGCAAAAACTCGTTCTGGTTCATTGACATTGTGTTTCCAGATTTGCTGTATTCATTTGGAGTAGATTCTGACAACGGCCAGTAATTTTTCTTTGGAAACATGAGCAATAGTAGTTTCAAGAAAGACCTTAAAAAGACTTTTGATGTTCCCACCTTCTAGCTGGGGGTTTCTTACCCATTCAAAGGGTGTCCACACAAATTGTTGATTCAGCAGTTAGCACAGATGAGATCTAAAGAAGTTCTGTTCCTGATGGAGGAAATTTCAGGTCAGCCATGAGTGGGTATTTTGAGTTAGATATGAAACTCATCCAGGCTGCTGTGGATGACAGAAGATAAGTGGGTTCAAGTGAAGGATCAACACATACCAACAAGTACAAAATTCCTCTGAGGTTTATCTAAAAGAGGAAACACCTCTGACTCTGAAAAGTCCCCAGGACACAAACTGTTCAAAGCTGATATCTGAAGGAAATACCCTCTCTTGTGATACTTCTGTGTAGGTATTAGCTTTTGGTCACAGCAAGAGATGGCATTTGGGCCAGAAAGGACATTGGCTGTCCTGTTGTACAGTCACTTTTGTGATCTTGCACTTCATCAGGTTCCCATCCCCTCGTGGCCTCCATCCCCCTACCTCACAGGAGGTTTCCACCACGTCAGCTGAGCTGAATGCTGAACGCTGAATGGCAAAAGACTGAGCTCTGACTGGGGAAGTGAGAATGGCAGCTGTGGGAAGAGTGGTGGAAATCTCTTCCACAATAATATTAAAGGGTTATGGTTCATAAAACCCGTTACTATTAAACAAGCCCAGGGCTACGAGGAGGTCCCTCCTTTAGGATGAAAATAAAGCAGAGGTTCTCTTGATCTCTTAGCTTCATCTGGTCCACAGCAAGATGACAGGAGCAGAGGGCTGACAGTATCTGCCAGAATGCTTGCCTTTGCTGGCCCCCTGTTACGGAAATGAAGATTTTTTCCAACCAGACTAATCAGCTGCACGTTGCAGCTGGCCTACTGCATAATGCTATGCAAAGCTAGCATATGGCTCATTACAATATACCCTGACTAAGTGCGCAGCCAAACAATCCACCAAGGCATTTTTGCTTCTCTGATGTGTTGTTTGCACTTTTTGCAAACAAAGCAACAAACAATTCCTTTGGAGGCACTTTTCAATTTTAGATGAGGCTTGGGGATACTGAATTTCTGTCTCAACTGTGAACGATGTTAAAAGCGGATTCCCTATCCCTTCCTAGATGGACAGTTGTCTGTTTCAAAACAGATCCAGTTCAGGTTCCTGAGAAATCTGAGCTTGTTCACATACCGTGTATCTGTGGCAGTGGTTAGTTACTCTCAGGATGTCTCCCCTGGTTAAACCCCAAAGTGCACATCTGTGGCCAACACCTTCTTGGCCAACAGCCTCTGTAACTCTCAATCCTGCTCAATTTCCCATCACTTAGACATTGCCTGCAGTGTCCATCCTGGGGTGGGAGCTCTGCTTTCATCACAAACACTGTCAGGAGTTTCAGGTTGAGCAAAGGAGTTTATGAAGCACACCTCTGTGCTTAAACACACTAAAATCTTAGACATTAAAAAAAAAAAGGAAAAACTGTGTAGTCTTAAGAAGCAGGATTGGCCTCTGTGGCCTCCCAGCAGTGACTGGGACAGGGATAACAAAGTTGAACATAAAGGTGAATGCTTTTACCTCAAAATGGCTCTCTTGAACAGTTGAGCCACACTGCCTTTGAGAGAACCCATGTGTTCTCTGTAGGCTCTTTTCTTTCCAAGCAGTCATCATTTGGCTGGAGTACTGCTCATAATCTTGACATTTATACCATTCATTCTCTGCCATATCACCAGCATGCAAAAGACTTGTTTGGACCATGTCTCTTGCTCTGGAGACTGATGAAGATCCCACAGAAGTAAGCAGAAGCACTTACAGGTGGTTTGTCTGGCAGAGGCAACAGCACTCCGGATTTGGAAGCAGAGAGGGCATTTGGACACTGATAGCTTTTTCACAATCCCCTCAAAATACAAAAAATAAGGATAACTTCATGGATTTCAGCAGCTATTTCTATCCCAGGTGTGCCATGTAGTGCAGTATTCTGCTTAGTATGTTTGACCCCTCATGAAATTTCTTAATCACCACTGATGCAGGTTATCACAGGAGCAGCTTGTCCTTCAACAGCAACTCCAAACTGAAAAATAAGGCATTTGTTCCTGTCCTACTCTTGCAAAAGAAGTGTGATAACTTAGGAACACCCCTCAGAAAGGAAGGTGTAAAGACAGCCAGACTTAGGAACACCCCTCAGAAAGGAAGGTGTAAAGACAGCCAGCAAGTGCTGCTGAGTATAAGGTAGAAGCTCATAGTCAAAATTATCAGAAGTTTGGAGATCTAGGAGCACTGTGGCAGCACCATGGAAATTCTCATGAGGCCCTATTTGTTGGACCTGATGGGCAGGCCCAGACTGTGCTATATGGACTGCCAGGCTCTGACTGGCACTGGCTCAGGGCTATCTGAAGTATGAAATAATGAACCATGTAGATGTACCTTAGGCTTCTGCACAAAACAGGGGAAGCATCCATGGATGATGGGATTCTGTATATTTCGCTCTAGACATGGGAGGTAGGGGATACTCATTATGTGAATAACCAGAATTCCACAAGGAGGTTTTTTATAGGTATTAGTAGGGCAGTTCTCCAGCAAACAGATTTGCACCGTGGGAAAGTTCCAAAGACACAAAGGTCTTGTGGACTTTATTTCTCCAAGGTGCTGTAGTTCTCAAAGTGATCTTGGAATCCTGTAGAGCATCTACAGAAGATGTCTGCAAGGGAAGACCCTCACTCAATAGTACCAGAAAGGGACAGTGACACAATCCAGGTTTTGCAGCAAAGAACACTTTTGAAACTTGTGCAGCTAGGCAGTGGAAAAAGAGAGTCCCAGGTGCTTCCCATTACCCAAGGAAAAAGAAGGTTTCAAGTTATCCTTGTGTTCCAACATACCAGTTCATTTATGGATAGAAAAAAGACACAGGGCACAGTTTCATAGAATCATAGAATTGTTAAGGTTGGAAAGACCTCTGAGATCACTGAGACAAACCGTTAGCCCAGCACCGCCATCTTCACCACAAGGCCATGTCCCCAAGTGCCACTTCTGGATGGTTTTGAACACTTCCAGGTCCCTGGGCAGCCTGTTCCAATGCCTGACCACCCCTTCAGTGAAGAATTTTTTCCTAATATCCAATCTAAACCTATCCTGGTGCCATGTTTCTCATGTTTCTGCTCAGCACCCCCAGGAACTGGCACTTAGGGAAAAAGAGCAGGGTGGGAAGAAGGCAAAGGCAAGCCCCTCTGTGGTCGGAGGCTCCCTCCCCGCCCCCAGCGCTGGCCCGACGCGGGTGAAACAAACGGGAGGGCGGAACCCTTCCACCGACAGAAGGCAGTAACCGAGGAAGATGCCTAAATCTCTTTTCAGGACAGGACAAAACCCATCAATAAATGAACAGCTGGCGGAGGTTCCCCCCGCGCCGGGAACAAAGAGCGGCTGCGGCGCCGGCGGGGGCCCG
>VZRQ01002946.1:7194-67687 GCA_013397975.1 Machaerirhynchus nigripectus | reverse complement strand
CGCCCCGGCCCGCCAATAGAAGCTCAGGGTGTGCGCTAAGCCCCGCCCCTTCCCGGCTCCGCCAGTGAGCACTCAGGGCATGCGATACGCTCCGCCCCTTCCCGCCCCCGCCCACTGGCGCGTGCGCGGCGGTGGCGGCCATGGGAGCGGGCCCGGGACGGCCCGGACAGCCCCGGCTCCTTCGGCAGCACGGGCTGGGCGAGGCTCCCTCCCCGCCGGAGCGCTGTGCCGCCGAGACACGGGCAGAAGCTGCCCCTCTCCGGGCCTCCCGGGGACGTGTGGCAGCCCTTCTGCTAAAGGGTCTTGAGTGTGCGGAGCGGTGTCGGGGCCCGCAGCTCCCGGCGCGGGCGCCGCGGCTCGTCCGGGTGCCAGCACGTCGTGACAGCGGCTTTAGGGTGATGGGCGGTGCCGGCCGGCGCGGGCTGCCCGCAGGTTTTGGGGACTGAACGGTGTTCAAGCCCCTCCGCTGCACAGGGTTGTGCTCCAAGGCAGCAGCAGAGGGAGCCGCTGTCCCGCCGGGACACGGCGCCGCCTCCCCAGGGAAAGGGCAGCAGCTGGAAGTTCATTAATCGGTGTTCTTGCAGCTGTCACAGGTGGAACTCGGGCTATTTATGCACTCCTGAAATTTTCGTTTCCAGTAGATAAACACGACCATGAAGTAGAAGCGGTCAACACCGAGGTTGGCTGTCAATAAGGAAAAACTGCCAGTTTTATGGTAGTTTTACAGTTTTGCGAAGTTTTTGATTGACGTGCTTTGTTAATGCAATCGTACTTGAAATATGAATTGTGACAATACCTATTTTACAGTGCTAACGGTCCCAGCTTTAAAACAGACATGAAGATCCTGCCCAGAACACTTGAGAACTAAAGGACTAGGCACCTGGTGACACGGCTGATCTCTGTAGAGTTTGGTGTTAAAATCGGGGCCAATCCCCAAACTGCTCACCAGGAAACGCCCAGCCAGTTCCCTGCCACTGCTGGGAAGGTCACCCCTGCCCAGTGAAAACTCTTTCAGACCCACCCTGGCCATGCAGCCCTGATTTCTGGTCATTGAGCAGCACACCTCTGCTCACAGCCCACGGCCTCCTGTGAGTTACTCCCACCCCAGGAAGCCTTTCTCTGCAGTAGTGCATTTGAATTTCTCAAAGCTGTATACCTCTGCATTAAACATCCAAAATACAAAGTAAACTATTTACCTCCCATTTTCCTGCTCAGAGGGCTGCAGGGCAGACCATTTTTTTTGCAAGTTCAAATGCCTACACTGATCCCCCCTAATATGTGTTATGCACGCAAAATACACGGAAAGCTTTCAGCTTCTCTGATGCTTCCAGAGATCTGACCGTGGCACTTCTGAAACAGAGCCAGGCATCTTCTGAGCCCCTGACTGCCACCCTTGTTTATTAAATCACATGCCTTTCAGCTCTTCCTCTTAAAGGTGAATTATATTGTGGACTTTGCTGGCTCCATACAACCCTGGTGATAAAAACATCTATCACGCATTCTGGATTTAGAATATTTGTTAATAACCTGTCTCAGCAAGAGGTGCAGTTCAAAGCCATGTGATGTCTGGAGGGTTAGGCTGCTGATTCCTGAGCCGTGTAGGAGACAAACTGGAATGATTTAACTTCAGCAGTCAGGAAGAGAGCATGTGAGAATAAAAGAATAGACTATCTTTTAGCAGACTTAATGCCAAAACACCCTACCAGGATTTAATGGTCCAGGCAGCTGGAAGAAGGCTACTCTCTGCATGAAACTCATTTCAGGAGAGTAACAGCCACTTGATATTTAGAAGGGAGCCTCCATGTAAAGTGAGTTAGGGATCATTTCTTTCAAGGCAGCTGGGAAGATTTTGGACATTTGTGTTGGTTTATGAGTATATACATATGTAGAAATCTATACTAGATGGACATTAAAGAAAATTTCCAAAATAAATTTTGAAAACTGTTTACAACCTAGAGGTTTTTACAAAACTCCCGTCGAAGGTGAAGAAAATGTTGTAACATTGTCACTGTTTCTAAGAGGTCAGTCAGCTTTTCAGAGCTGTGACTGGCTCGAGGTTTTCTCCCCTTCTGCCTTCATTGATCAACCCCTCTCCAGGCAGCGTGCCCTTACTGCTGAGCAGGGCCTCAGCCTGGGAGTTTCATGTGTTCCCATCCCATTCTGCTCCTGATCCTTGCTCAGGGGTCTGGGTCCTCACACAAACCCTTTCTGGAGCTGGCAGGACAGCCCAGCCCCTGTGAGAGCTGTGGGACTCAACACCACAACTCCTTAGGGAGGAGGAGGAGGAAAGCTCCCAGGCAGAGAGAAGGGCAGGAATTTGGTTTAGTTACAGATCAAAGGCCCTTTCCAAACTCAACAGCTATCTGCAGCAACCAATGGCATGTTTTCAGCTATTAAACCACAGCAATCAGCCTACAGATCATGTATTTTTGGGGATGAGGTTGTTGACAGCATCAGAATGTCTGGGCTTTATGATGCAGGAGGCAGTGACTGATGTCTTTTAAGCAGCATGTACTTATACTGGGGACTGAACCTGTACACTCAGGTGTAGCAGTCTCTACTTGGTGAAGTAATATCCTACAGCTAAGTTTTGCAAAGAACACTCCTTGTTAAAATATTATGATTTTGCTTTTTTCAGGTTTGATATTCTTAATGAAAAAGAAGAAACTTCTTAATGTGGCAAGTGGGTGTGGCTTGTCTATATTTCATAATTTTTACGCATTGCCATTTAGAAACAATTTCACGTAAATTGGTACCAACTCTCTCCTGTAGACATGGGTACACATGTAAATGAAGTAGTTTAAAATTATTAACTGCATCACACTAAATGTAGTCACATTAGGCACAGCACTGATTTAAATATATTAGTATAAAAATCATACTTTTAACCAGTGTTGTAAAGGCTGTATTTAGATCCTTTGTCTCTACCTCTCTGGCAAGGAGAATAATAGATTATGGTTTGTTTAAAGTCCTATTATACTAGCAAAGTACCGGTTGAAAGTGGTGTAATTATTTTGCTACAGTTAATTAATTCCTACTCTGTTAAATTATCTTGGTTTTCTTAAAAGGCTTAAAGAACAATACTGAGGCCTTGAACAACTGACTCCTGGATTGCCAGGAGATGGCACTGACGGCCCACGAGCCCTTACACACACACCCAACAAGCCTGGAGTAACTGCATGGTCTCCCCAGCTCCTGGATCCTAATATTGGAAGCTACTGGTATTAGAGCCCAAGGGTGCAAGCAGACAGTAGCCCCACATGCACTGTTTGTAGCACACAACAGGAAGTATTTAGATATAAGACATGCAATTATCTGTCATGTTACCTCAAAGCAATGTCTGGAGTGCAGTCACCTCTCCTGAGATTGTGGGGGACAAAAGACACAAGAGTTATGTGAATAATTTAACCATAATGGGAATGCCACTAAACCTCTGTAGTTTCACCTTTTGTAAGTTACAGTAAATACAGGCACTACAGAGAAACATACTGTACTATGCTAGCATCTGTTTAGTTACCTTGGACAGTAATTAAATTAATCATGGCCACTCACAGGCAGTATCTCCTCTCTATACATTATTCTTAAATGTAGAGTCTAAAACTATTATTTGTTTTTAAAGAGTCAATATTTTTCCTAACAGGCTTAAGGGTTTTAGTGCTAGTGTCTATAATTGGCTTTACTTCTAGGTATGCAATAAACCTGGAAATAAAAAGACAGCATGAACAGTATTAAATTAAATATATATACTTCCAGTTCCAAAACAAGAAGCACAAACCACACAGGGCACAGTACAACTGACACTTTATTCCTTCGTGATAGGGATATATAGTATTGAAACTGCAAGAGTCACAAAAAAAATTAAATCAAAGTGCAAACCTCTATTAGAACTTATTATGGAATGTATTGATGTTTTTGGCACAAAAAGTGGGGAATTATATACTGCAACAAGATTGTAAGTTTAATGACTGTAACGCTTCTGTGTTCAGTAGTCACATTTGTGCACTGCAGAACAATACGATGTAGAACAGTGACGAACACGATTCACATACAGCTCTATACAATTTACATCACACGTCCAGTTAAAACTTCTCTGAAAATACATAAGGTCCACTGATACTTTGTTCACAATCACTTGATAAATACCATTCTTTAAGCAGGCTTATCTTTTCAGCTTCCTTATTGATAAAAGGAAAAATAGACAATCTTAAATAGTAAATTATTTTCCTCAAATGGTTCCATGTGGATGTTGATGTTTTCTATTAATTTGGCTCTGACTTCATTGATACAACATAGATGAAGCTGAACAAAATCCCAAGCTAATTTTTTTCCATCTTTTCCAATTTGCTGTGAACAAACAGCATTCTGTGTACTGGCTTTTTGTTTTCAAAACTGGACATAGTGGTACCTACAAGCTCTATTCCTATCACACGGAAATCACCAAAGAAATCAGAGCATAGCTTCATATAGTGGCATCTATTTAACACTGAGTATTAGCATGGTAAACGCAAAAATACATAAATGGAAGAATTCAAGTCTATCTCATAAGGTACAGTATGCATTCACATTTTCATTACAGAGAGAGACACTGTATTCACATTCTGTTGAAGAAAGAAACCCACATAACACAGATCTCCCTAAACTCTTAGCAAAGATAACATCCATGAAATATCTATAATGCACATTGTAGCTCTTTCATTTCAACTGAGCTAAACTGACTGCTGAAAGGAAAAATCCTTTGATGAGTAATTCAAGCCCCATTGCTGAGCTATTACCACAAGAACTTCTCTAGTGGCCTGCTCTGTCATACAGCCTGACAGTTGTTAACAAGAGTTTTATGTGGGCAACTATCAGTGTTCAGTGTCTCATCTCCTTTTTTGGTTTGGGATTTTATTATTTATATTAATCAAGAATGATGATTTATATCAGGCATCTGAGAAATGTTCTGGTGACAAAATGTACAGGACATGCATAAGATGCAAGTGTCACTGCAGAAAATGTCCTCACAAACTGAATTCTTTGTTTGGGCAACAGAAAAAAAAAACAGCAAACAGCAAAAACATGAAGCATTTGGCATGATTTTAGTTCTTAGTACCATACTGCAATTACATAAACTGAAGTGCTCATAATGTTTTTCTCTCTAATGCCAGAATAAAGATTAATGCTAGAAGCTGTGAGGTGAGGGTGATCCCACTAACCAGCTAGGGTTACTTTTGGCATCAGACTAAGATGTGATTTAGAGCATCTATGTTAAGAGGCTGTGATTCCTACTGAGGCCAACAGAGAAAAAGCAGGTGTGGTTTTAGAGCACCTAAATTTTGTGCCTTAAGTTAGATAGTTTGAATATAACACCTGAAGGAATTCACCCTCAGCCGCTCCCTTGCTTTCTGTTTACCAAAATGCAGCCCTGAAGCCAAGGAAATCTAAATGGCAAGAGATGAAAAACCAGCCTCTCTGTCCACACAGCTGTTTCTCAGCTCTGAAATCCCGACTCCTCCTCTCCCTCTCCTAGTGAGCCAGGGGAATTAATTGTCACCCATTCTATGGTGTTCAAGGACACAAGGCAACAACAGTGTCACCAGAAATGGTTCTTTTTCCTGCAGAAATCTTAAAAAGAGGACTCACCCTTGTTCCTCTCTGGATCTACAGCTCTGCTGACTGTCATCCTCCAGCTCAAAAGAAGTTTCTCACACCCAAGGCATCCCGCTCAGTTTCTCCTTTCTCCTGGCACCTACTCAAGGAGGGAGTAAGTTTAGGAGAGTCCATCATGGCTTGGGATACTTTGGAGTGAACAGTGAAGGAGGAGAAGTGAAGAAGAAGACTCAAGTAAGAACTGAGGCAACAGAAGGCAAAATCACTTGGGATTAAAAGAGAAAAGTGCTCATCATACCTTGATGAGCAAATTAGAAATGAGAGTTTGAGGAAGGAGACAGGTGAAAGGTGAGAGAGGGTGGAAGAAGAAAAAAAAAACCCAAACCAATAGTACAGAAATATTTAAGGGCAGATAAAATAGAAATCCTACAGCCTAACACTCCCAGTGTAGCTGGATGCTTTGGCTCCCTAGCAAGAGGAGGGAAGAGGGACTGAAGGACACGGATGGGGGCCAGGCCCCAGGAGGTACATGGACAAGTCCGGATGGGGAGGGCTGTTTCAGCTTTGTATGACAGCTTCCACAGCTGCACAGGTTTTTAACAGAGTACAGCTTGCCTTTAGGAGCTCACAGCTCAATACTGCAGGGCCACTTTTTGGCACAAAATCTCTGTTTAATGTCAAGTTATTTTGAAATGCATGATACTTTATTAAATATTTAAAAAGCACCAAGGGAAAGCAGAAAAAGATTCCCCACTGCAACATTTACATCCTTAGAGCCTGATCACCTGGCTCAGGTTTAAATGATGGTGCATGGGAATGAAAGAGACAAAGGGGAAACATTGGGATAACCCTTTGGGACAACCCTTTGGGACAGCAGAGTCATAAACAGAACCCCCGCCCCCCGCTGTTTGGCTGGCTGAAGAGCTGCCTTTGGGACATGCTCTTCCCACACACAACGCATTTGCTCGTCACTGCTCTCTTCCCCACGACACCTCGTGTCATCACAGCCTACAGTGCACCCATGAAGCATCAGGTGTACCCTGGGAGCTGCCAGGAGTTTTCCCCCATTACCACTGAGATGCAGTGTGAGATATGCCAGAGAGAACCTGCGAGTAGGAGTACTTGTGTTTTCTCCCTTCTGACTGCACAGAGCAGCATGCAGGTTTCCAAAGGATGTCCCAGTGTGTACCTGGTTAATACTGTTTGCTTTCCTGCAGACCACACTGCCCGGGCCCCCTCACTCACTTCCTACCGTACCTCAGCAACATGCCACAAGTGGTTCAGGAAAGGTGGAGGAGATGTCTAGGAAACTGATAACATGTTCAGACTATTTGTCAGTCTCTGGAGAGTTCCCACTACTGCCTCTGTTTGGGAATTTCTCCCATCCTTAGTTTACAAATGATTTAACAAGAAGCATGTGAATACAATGGTGTGTGTTCCACTTTGCGGTGGTGAAGAAAAAAAGCTGTGACTCAGTGGGTAAACATGTTGTGGAATTTGCTACAAAAATTGTATTTGCCTTAACTGAATACCACAGTGAATATTCATGCTACTAAAAAAATATAAGATGGTTATTGTTCCAAGGAAAACTGTCCCAAGGGCAGATAAAGTAAAAATGCCAATCTTCCAGGAAAAAATAGCTTCCCTTATTCATGGGCATAATCCAGGAATAGCTGTCCTTCAACTCCTTCTATCACCCTTTTCTTTTGAATTTTGTTAGTAAGTGGCCTCCAAAAGATGAGAAAACAGAAAGGAGAAACAAATAAATTTTAAGATGTAAACAAAGAGATTTAACTCACCCATACTTTAGATTTCTTCTGTAGATTCAACATTTTCAAAACCATCTCTGCCTTTAATTTTTGTGGACCAGAGGCCTCCTAGGATCCAGCCTTTTTAAAAACTCCTCTCCCATTCTCACCACATTGAAAGTCATGGTCTTAGCAGGAAACTGGGACCTGAGTTTGCAGGAGGCAACTTGTGTGGCTGCACTACTCTCTTCTTCTGTCATGCAAGTTTCCCAGGCAATCACTGCCCTTGAACGCTCTCATTAGAGGAAGCTTTTCCAAAGTTGGCACCTGATGTCTGAAACAGATTCCAGCCACAGCTCTGCCCAGCAGCAGCACTGTGATATGGCCAGGACAGTGAGCACAGTCCCCTGCCCACTGTTCCAGCTAGTGTATGGAAAGCTCCCCTGTCACACAAGGTACCCGGTTCATGAGCCCACTGAGTTTTCTTCAGTCCCCCCAATACCTTGCACCACTGAAAGTAGAAGACTGAGGAAGGAAAAAAACATGTAGAGCAAGGAAGCAAGTGAAAAGAAGACAGAAGGGAACAGTGTAAAGACAACAGAGGTGCTTGGAATATTGAGAATTAGCTGGGTTTCATAAAATTTTCACACAGATATGTTAAATCACTAAAGCTAAGGGTTAGCCATTATAATTACCTTCTGCTAGCCCATGGGACTAACTTACTTCAGAGTTATGTGCTCCCAACAAACCCTACATCCACCTTAAATACCATCTGCAAGGACATAATAAAAATTCACAATGCAAAAAATTGTAAACAAGGGTTAGTAGCACAGTGGTACAGTAGATTGTCAATAAAAACAATAAAAGTGTGGATACAGATTCGTCTACCTTGTGTGTAACATTATTGCCAGTTACAAGGGAGGGACTCTGTAAACTCATAATTCTGAAGCTTTGTTAATAAGCACAGAGCAACAGGTGAGTGACCCATCTACTTTCTCCAGTTCTGTGTTGGCTATTGGGATCAGCATGTGGTCCTTCAGTTTTTCAAATACCTGTTTAGGAAACAAAATGTAAGGGAAAATCATTACACTTGACACCTCTGTTTTCCCTTTTCTCGAAGTATTTACAGAATGAACAGGCATGGATTTGCCAGCAGGTGCCAAGCCATCCCATCACTGCTAATCAACATGAACATTTACAGTGCACGTGGCCTTCTGGCTGTGGGATTCACACACATCATACTGCAGCAAGGGAGCTGCTGCTACATCCACTTATGTGGAAAGAGCACCAGAGGCACAAGTGACAAAGTCTCACCAGTAGTGGAGCTGAGAACAGAGCCCAGGCCTCCCAGCTGTTGCCATCTGCTATTTCCATGAAGGGACACAACAGGCCATTCTGAAAAGCACCTGGATTTCAGTCCCCAGGGACCTCCCGCCAAGGTGGGGATGCCAGAGGACTCGCCAGCACCCCCGGGGTGGCTCTCACCTTCGCACTCTCCGGGTACTCCTCGGGGGCTCGGTGCAGCAGGACGTGCCCTTTGCTGGGAATGTTTAAGTAGACACAGTTTGCTGCGGCGTCGTCAGGCACTGTCAGCTTGTCGTAGCGGTGGTCGCTCATCTGTTGCATGGTCTGCCAGGAGACATAAAATGCAGCTATTTAGATCAAACCCATCAGCAGTCCCAAACAAATGGGAGGACAGACTCTTCAAAAATAGCTAACTGTGACTGCCAAGGCAGTCAAAGGCCATTTTTCTATGCAGCAAGTAAGGATATCTCCTTTTAGCTCTGTCCTTTAAGGAAGAATCTACTAAACCTAACTGAAAGGAGCAGTAGAAAATCTTTGTGCAATGGTTCCTGCAAGCAGCAGGATTAAGTAGGGCACTTGGTAAGCATCCTCTGTGGGGTCTTTTCCTCAAGGATTGCACACTGAGCATGCAAAACTGCTCCTGACACTGACTGAGACTATAGGTGTTCAGCACCTTCAGAAAAAGCAACCATTGTTCAATATTTATATAATGAGCCTGAACTAAACCAAACAGGACAGGAACAGTTCCCAGCTTGGATATCAGCCCAATCTCAATTCTTTTCAAGGACCTCTGTTCTGCTTTGCAAGCAGTTACTCTTTCACTAAGCACCTGTGCTGGGGAGCGAGCGGGCACGTCTGCGCTAATCCTCGTTCCCAAGGGGACAGCACAATAACCCCCTTGCAACAGGAGAGCTGCTGGGTCTCAGAGGTCTGCGTTATAAATATAAGGCTCATACACAAATGTAGACCCTGGCTGGCTGGAATTTCAGAGACCGAGACTCTCAGGACACGACAAGCATGCAGTCCCATGTTTTGGATCAGATCCTTTTTAGTAAGGATGGGAAAAGCCTGAAGACAAGATGCCTAACTCCCCACTCTAGCATTCCAGCTTTACATCAGATTTGGCCTCACAGAGACCAAGAGTAACACAGAACTGAACAACGCTCAAAGTCCAAAACTTTGGTCCTACTGAAAGCCTAAGTAAATGCAAGTGTTCCTGTTTCTCCCCCAGCCCACCTATGTTCCTACATACACTGCAAAAATGCAAACAGAAAGAAAAGGCTTTTTTTTCAGCTTAAAATATTCACACTCATATTACCTTTAGAAAAACCTGGTCTTTCGTTAACTAGGTTTTTCAATTAGATTCCCTTCTCAGGGAGAACCCAGAGATGTACATCACATAGCAGAAGCAGACTTCAATTTTAGGCACAGTTAAGTTTGTCATTAAGTTGCTTGCGAGATCATTAATCTGTACTACTTCTCATTCATTAACAAAAATACTACATGTAGCTGATTTATAACAGGGTCTACAACATACTGGGAAGCAACAAAGATCTCATGGTTGCCCACACCTATGGTAAATAATTCCTTTATAGGTCTGGATAAATTTTTCATGTTCTAGCCTGAGTCATCCACATCCCGCGGAGAACATGAAACTCACAACAAAGAATGCCATGCATTCTTGAGGAAGTGTTATCAGATTGTCATTTCTTGTTCCTTCTCATGTTATGAAACTCTCCCAAGTTCCCAAGGACACATCTACCTCCATAAAAGGTTAATGTGTTTTTCTGGGAAAAAATCCTTGCACCCTTACTTCACCAGATGTAATTTTGTATTTTCCTGTGCTTAGCACAGTTGCTTTTCTTTTTTATAATTTTGTTCCTGTTATGCTGTGTTTTATTCTGCTTTCCTTGATGTTGCAGACATCCAGCAGCTGGAGACATGCCTGCACCTAGTGTGGGTCTTCTACCTGGTAGCCAGAGTCAGCAGACATGTCCTCTAGCTGCAGCTTCCCTGTTCCTTCCTACATAATGTTTTTAAGTCTTGACTAAGCAAACATTTATTAAATCTGTACATGTATCAGTAGAAGAAAAAAGCCACTGTGTCTGGATTTCACTAAGTTCCCAAACAGTTGTTCTTCCTCCACTCCTTGCTGGAAACATAATTTTGATATTGTACGTTTTCCATAGGAACAGCTCATTCATCAGAAATATATTGTGAATCACTGGGAAACACTTCCATATGGAATTATGAAAGAATTCTTAAGCAGAAGCATAGAGACAAGTCTCCCATTCATTTGCTTCTGCAAAATGCTGAAGTGAGAACTGCAGCAGCAAGCAAAAATAAAGGACAAGTGGCAGGGCTCTAGTGCCTCAAGGACCGGCTTTGGGGAGCCTGGGAGATGATGCCAAGAGCACGTTAAGAGGATTGTTTTCAACGTTAAAACGCACACAAACGGTGGCTGAATTAGTTCAGAAACAAATGAGAAAACCTGAGTGAGAAAGTGAGACAGAGCAGCACAGGAGTTTGAGGACACAGCTGTGACAGTGGGACTGGGATCTCAGCTAGCTGGAACAACACCACAACAAAGCTTTTATTAGTAACTGGAGGTTTGACAATACAAGATTACTCTCTTCCTCAGCTCTTAAGACAAAAAGGAAATCATATTTGCAGGCTTTCATCGCTGTTATAACTATGCCCGACTGTTGCAGTAAAATTTTAAAAAGCACTTATTTGTGAGAGTGCCCAGGCAATAAACCCCAAACCTGCCCCACAGGGAGGCTCTGGATGCAGCAGAAATGCACCAATATGACACAATCAGGGTACTTTACAGACCCACGTGGTTTCTGTATTTCTATTATGTGAAGTCATTAAGTACATGTGCCTGGCCAGATTTACTCCAGGGCAGAGAAAAGGAGATAAAAGCAAGGTTCTGTGACTGTATTTTCTATTAGGTACATCCCAAAATATGATGCATTTAGAGGGCTGGCTTTCTGTCCACAAATGTTGTACAACCAGCTACGTTAAGAGCCAGGCATTTCCCGCGTGCCTAGTTTTTCTGGGAATTTTCTTCAGCCCAAAGAGGGTAATTTTCACTGCACATTCTCTCAGCCCTTAGTCATGCTTTCCTTATGTTGAAGTCATTCACATAGCCTAAAATGCCTTTTCTATAGCTTTTTTTACAGTGTGTCCTCAGACAACTGAGGTAATGGATAAGCTAAATAATCCTAACTATGAAGCAGCATTATGCATGAAGGAAAAATGTGTGTGCTTTTTGGGCCCATTATCACTGACAGAGCTACGATGACTGCATGCACTTTTAAAAGAGGCCAAGCCTAGCTACAAATTTTCCCCCCTCCATGAGGAAAGCCCCAGTCTGAGCCCTGCTGCCTACTCACTCTGGGACCTACTCACACCCAGACTGCTGCAGGACAGAGAGCGAAACCCACCTGCAATGCGTATTTCCATCTCCAACTCCCCACAAGCAAAACCAAACATACACTGCATGTTCCTCTTGCTAACAGGGCATTGAACACCACACTTAAAAATGCCTGTGTGATGCTGACAGAGAAGCAAAGCCAAAATTTCCAGGGTTTGATGTCTGGATTGATCACCCCTTTTCTCCTGACCTCCAACATTTAAAAGAAAAATCAAACCTAAGCTCAAGTCGAATGCATGTAACCCTACATCCACGGGATCATTCCCTCACCAGCCTTCAGCTATCCTTTCTTAAATCCTTCAAGTCGAAGTATTCTTGAAAGAAAAAGAGTCACATCAAACTATTTAAGATATTTTTTTTATCCCATCTCTTTTCTTTCTTTCCAAGCACATGAAACTTTGCCCTGTTTTACACTGATGCTTAAGCAACCTTTGGCCTGGGATCCAAGAGAATGAAAGGTGTGAGAAAATATTAAACTACATCAAAGTTTTGCCTACAATGACAAAAACGAAGTATTTTTGTGGTGCAGAGCAACTAAAACTGATGAGAAGAAAAACAGCAATAGGCAGTCAGATGCCCCCAGGCTGGATGGGAGTTTGGAAGGACAACATGTTTTTTTCCTGCTTGGAGGAAAGAGCGCTTGTCTGGGAACAACGTCGGGCCTATGCCCCTACACAACAAAAGCAAGAGATGAGGACAGGCACCTGGTCAGTCCATTGCCATCTGGAGGGACAGCTGAGAAAGGTAAATTAGTGCTTGCTACCTGGAAAATACTGCTGATTGCCAAATCTGCTTTTTTAAAATTCTTCCAGCACCTGGAAGAGCTTCTTTTTTTAGTGCTGCATGGTGGGGTGTCTCCAGTCTCAGGTGAGAGGTGATGACACCCCTTTTGCATCCCAAGATAGGGACTGGAGGTGACCAAGACTTGGTGCATGGTTTCCAGGAACCTCAACTCATCAGCTATCATACAGAGTGATATCAGTTCAGCACTGTCCTAGGCCCAGGGATCTGCCCAGTTTGCTTTTGAACGTGTAGCAAGGAAGCTACAGAGTTCAGACAGGTACCGTGCAAAGAAACATTTATTTTCCTTCCTGTTTTTGAACTTGCCCCTTTATAGCTTACCTTTACATACTTTTAGAGCTCCCCTGGTTCTTGCACTGGAAGAGACAGTGAACAACTGGTCCCCGGTCACCTTTTCCACATCATTCCTGACTTTTTAGGCATCTATGATCCCATTTTAGTTGTCTTTTTTCTAGGTTATAGCCATAGCTTGCTTAGTTTGTCTCCTTCGGCAAGCTGTCCAGGCATCTGTCAGTCCTTATTGAACTTCCCTGAATCTTTCCAGTTATACTTCACCTTTTCTGAAATGAAGGGCCTGTGCACGCAACAGACAACATGCAGATGCACTACAGCTTTATCAGTGGCATAATGACATTCTCCATTTGGTTTTCAGCTGAGCTAGAATTTCAACAAGCCCAGGATCTCATCTCTGAAGTAATGATCAGTCAGAGCACATTATTTCATATGTGATGTTCAGAATAACATCAGAGTAACATTCAGAACTGTCATTCTCTCTGTCCCTGATGCACATCACTTTACACTTAAACTGAAATTCATTCACTGTTTTATTGCCCTGTCTGTCCTCTAAGTTCCTTCCTCATTTCTTCATATTTAGAGAAACAATTGGCACTGGGGAGAGAAAGCAGCAGCCTTTGGGTTCAACACAAGAAAGTGCAGGACAGAGTGGGGCTGGTGAGCTGTGCCACAGTGCCATGTGCCTCGAGTAGGGACTCAGCAGCTTCTCAGAGTTTTCTTGAAACACAGCA
The DNA here is from genome assembly GCA_013397975.1 of Machaerirhynchus nigripectus. Lineage (NCBI taxonomy): Eukaryota > Metazoa > Chordata > Aves > Passeriformes > Dicruridae > Machaerirhynchus > Machaerirhynchus nigripectus. The sequence goes on along the minus strand of VZRQ01002946.1, from coordinate 53,780 downwards.
GTGACCATGAAACACTAGGCTAGGCTGATCAGAGGGGACAGAAGAGCAGAGCTGGAAAAGCCAGCAACCTTACTGGACCATCGAGATCTACCAGGAGTGTCCCCCCGACATGCAGACAGGCAGGAGAGACAACAGAGTAGTAGACTCAATAGGAAGGGGACATCACAGCCACTTTGAGCAGCATAAATCAAAGGAGAATAATCTGAGCCTTCTTGTCAGGTACCTAAAGTCTGATAGAGATATAGGATAGGACAGCATAGACCCATAGATGCAAACTACATTCAAGATCTCTCTGAAGGCAGCAGTGCCCCGGTCTGCCATGGTCAGTACGCCGAATGTCATAGCCCATACACAGCCAGAGTGTTGCTTTCATTTCCGCCTACCACCCACGGCCCCAGCAGCTGGGCTTTGGGCTTTGCCTCCCTGCTGCACCCTCTCAGTCATGTTTTCCAGAAGGAAGAGTTCTTTTAAGCAACCTCTCCCACCCTGCTCCTCGGCTTTTCCTGGCGCAGGATGCCTTTTGCATCACCACAGATGTGATGGGCACCGAGTGTTGCTCATGTGCACTCCTGCGCTGCTCTGCCCCTCTGAGCCACCAGCCCTCATGGCCACACTGTCACCTGCCTGCCAGCTCTGCCAAGGACCACCGCAAAGGGAAAGCATGACCTGAGAAGGGGAAAAGGAAGCGGATTACATGGGCTGTTGTTTTCAGTTGAGAAGGCGAGAGCACGAACATCCTGTCTTTTGGAACAGGAACCCAGGGAGAGAATAGTCAAAGGGAAAGAAAAGAAGAAAAGGAATAGAAACATGAGTCCCCATTTACGCAAGGCAAATGACATCTTCTCAGTCAGCCTCTGACCCAGCTCCTGTGGCTGGCAGCCTTACTGGTGAGGAAAAACGTACTGAAAGGGACACTTTCCTCACCCTTTGAAAACAAACAAAACTGATTAATACAATAATCTCTGGTCTATAAATATATACTTTTGAGTCTTTATCTTCCAAAAGATTTGATTCTTCTGCATATATGCAAACTGAACAGCGTTAACACTCAGATAAGTGCAATGTGTATTACAACACCTAAAATTAATTAAAACACAACTAGTTGACTTTTTAGGGTAAGAGGTAATATGGCACTCAATAAGACCTACATCCTCTGAGATGTGTTCCCCTAATTCATAAAGCAATGAAGAATCAGAAGGAGCTAAAGAAAAGTGCATAGAATTTTATAAATGGATTAATTTTATTGATTGATTATAAATTGATTAATTTTCCTATCTAGAAGGCTGAAAAAAGCAAAGTCTCATTTGTTAATGTTTAGCTTTAAAGGGAAAGTTCTCAACGGTTCTTTGTATTTCACTAACCTTTCTTTGTTCCCGCATTACAGACAAGTCAGCATTCATCTGCACTTTCTGCTAATTCCCTACCTGATGTCATCTTCTTTGGGTTATTAATATTAGTAATGATTTCCACAGCAACCCATTGTGATAGTATAAATAGAGGATTATGACTTCATGTGGGGAATAAGCAGAGGCACAAATGATGAATTCTTGAAGAAGAGATAATGTTTTCATGCAAACTTGTGCCTTACTAGAAAGGACAGTTACTACACAAACAATAGGAAGAGCAGATTTAGATGAGTCTTCCTGCTGCATGGCAGTACAGGCTGTTTTCTAAGAACACCAGAGGGATGAAGTTTTCCCTTAGGTGTCTGTTCTGGAGGCACTTCTGTGGCAGAGCTGGGAACCCCTCTGCTTCATCCAGGCACTATAACCCTCCTCTCATGCAGGGAAACAGTACTCAGCTCTTCAAAGCTGGCACATTGCAGAGACTTCAGTTACACAAGATGGAGTAAGAACAAAAGGCATTTAATCAAAGGAATGGGGGCAACTGCCAATGCGAGAACAACTCCTCGTGCTCTAGTCTTTAAAAGCTCTGCTCTGATCATAGCTTGGATACAGACCAAGGGCCCAGTTACCCAAAAGAGACTCCTTTCTATTCTATCCTTAAGAAGTGGTTTTGATAAGCTTCCCTTGACCACTGTCAAAACAGCTGCATTAGCAATAGCATCCTCCAGGGAATAATTTAGGGGATGAATGGGCAGCTCCACTCCCAACAGAAGATATTGAATGAGAGAGTCAAGAACAAGGCAGGACAATCATGTCCAAGCTTTTATTGAAAGTAGGAGGAAAAAAGAAAGGGATTTGCTAAAGTCATGTCACTGCACTACTGTAGATATTTCAACACACTTCTGACCATAAAGAAATCCCACTGATTAATGAGGCTGCACTCCAGGATACCAAGGACCAGCACCAAAGTGCAGATGTCACCACTGCTCACAGTCCTGCTGGGCCAGGTCTGTGAGGGGACACAAGGGGTTACACAATCAGCTGCATCACCTGCTCTGCCTTGCACCCTGACTGGCTCAGTCCTGACATCTGCCACAGCCACACTGCCTCTGTAATTAGCATCCACTCCTCTCAAATGACCAACTGAAATCCCAGATGTTTCACATACCACTCCATTATTCCAGATCTCAGAGGGAATTTGCCAGACTCAGCTGACTGCAGCATTGAGCCCAGGCCATATGGTGGGATGAGTGCCCTCTCTTCCAAGATTCATCAGCAATCCCCAGGCACCCTGAATTACCCCAGATCAGTAGGGTCACACACCCAGGCTTTGTCTACCAGTCCTGTGGGGAGACCCTAGGGCTGGTCCTTTGGTCAATGCCTGGTATCAGAGCCTACCCAAAGGACAGACTCATTTCTAAACAGGCAAGAGAACAACTTTATTAGGAGAAACTTGCTACAAATACAATCCATACTGCTTGCAAGGGAATAATTGAGCTTGTCAAAGCCAGGAACAACATGTGCAGCCCTCAGATCCTTTGGGATTGCTACTGAGTTATCCAAAGGGTGACAGAGATGGTTTGATCAAGGACTGTGTCCACAATCTGCTGCTGCTGTCCAAGTCTTCCCTCATCACAAAGTGGAGGGAAATTGTGCTCTGTATCAACCAATACAAACAGACACAAATGTGGTTTTTCTGGATTTAGTATAGAGCAAGAGAATACAGCAAGGAGTGTGCAACAGATGCTGTGTCACAATTTCATTCACCACCTTGCCTAGCTTTTGCCCTTGCTGCTGGAACCTGAACTGGATTATGTCCCGGGCCAGTTCCTGTTCTTCTGCTGTCCCAGCAAGACCCTAGGGGTGTGTTCCTTGTTGGGAAAAAAGAGATGCAGAGCGTTCACCTGCAGCACTGCCAGATCACCTCCCTACACTGGGATGGGACTGGCACTGGCACATTCACACTCACAATAAAGATCAGCAACTCTGACAGTGCAGGATCAGAGCCCAAAGGTGACATGTTTATAGGAAATCCTGGCCTCACCGAGGGAACTGAAAAATAATCCCAGGCTTCATCGTCTCAACAGCCATGGCCAGTGTTCAAATGTGGAATTACATGTACGGAATTATAAACAGGTTTAACTACAAGAAGGAATTAAATGCATGCTGAAAACAGCAGAGGGAAGTTAAAGTTTCAGATGTGATAGTCACCAGAGGCCCCAGTACTTTCTGCACTTAATCTGTCTCTTTCTTTCACCAAGTTTCCTAAAGTGCCACTTTTCAGCTGCAGTCCAAATAAATACACTGCACTTGCCAGAACCTGAAGAGGATTTAATGGTTAAAGTGTCATTTCTGATTTATTATCTGCTTCTAGCATGTGGTCTATTATCCTAAACTCTGTGGATTCATTTCCCAGCTCACTTGCAGTGCTTTACATTACACATACTGCACTGAACTCGTGATCAGTTGCACTTGGCCATATGTGAGCAACAGATGCAATTTCTTTTTCTATTTTTAAAGTATTTTAAGGATACATAAGTTGCACCAGTAAGAACAATCAAGAAAAATTTCTATTTCAATCCAGATTGTTAGTAAGATGATAAATCCTATTTTAAATGTAAAATGTTAGCATAGCATGATGTAGCAGTTCACTTGTAGCAGTTCCCTGAGGTGACATGCAAAAACAACTCAATTACCGGAGATGGTTAAAGACAGGTCAATCATCTTGCTTGTATCATTGCATTTCCAGTCACGAAAAATGGCAACATGAAGGAGGGGTTTAAAATAACAAGCTATTCCAATAAAGGAGTGGCATGTTGGGCTGTGCCAGGCAACAGACTCGGCAGAAGCTCAGGGGACTGTACTGCCACAGACTCTGCTGGGTAACAGAACAGCTGACAGCACTGCTACAGCTCAGCTGATCTGCTGAAATCCAGGGAGCAGCTTTTAGTTCCAAGTGTCAGTGCCTCAAAGATCCTCTTGCACTTGCTTTTCCACAAGACTGCAAGAAGCTCATTGCCAACTGAATTTTTTTTTGCTTTGGAGGCAAGTAAACAAATACAAATATATTGTCAAAAAGCAAGAATTCAAATGTTAGGGAAAGCTGGTGATCAGCAGCACTGCAAATTCCACCATTTCCAACACAGACAATTTACCCATTTTTTTGCCAGTAGTTTCTCTGAAGAGATTTAGACTCCTGGAGAAACAGCCAGATCTAATCCACTGGAACACATTCTGGGTAACTTCAAATGTTGCTGTGACATGGCTGCCTGATGCAACCTGTCAGCTCTCTAGGAGCATGAGAAGAGCACGTGCTTTGGGACAAAACCCTGCTCCAGGCCAGACTCCCTAACCTCAGGTGGCAGGGTGTGAGCAAATATTATCCTCAGACACATGCAAATGTGCTGCTCAAGGTCCGGTGCAGAGAAACCCACTGAAAACTGACAGAGTTTATTTATTTTTAAAAATATATCCACCAACAATCAGAGACTGCTAGATTATCTTGTTTATTACCATGTTCTTTTAAGAATATATCTGCTTATTACTGTACCTTGATTAATGCTGGTGTTTACTTGATGGTTAGTTACCAGCAATATTTGATCAACTTAAACAAAAGATATTTTTTGTTACAATAGCCTAATTGATGCACTGCAACATGATTAGCCAAGCTGTGCAGAAAGGTTTAATCAAACTGATGAGTTCTCAGATAGCCCTGGCTCAAGTTCAAACTGCAGCACTGAGCAACCAGTATTGTAGTTGAATTTTGCTCTTGTTTATAAACACTCTGTACAAGTGTAGGGCCTCTCCCTCGTTCCTCATGACAGAACATTTACTTCCCCCCTGTGAATTCTAAAAGACAAGTTTTCTTATAGCAATATCTGCAGTAAATATCTCCACCAGTCTGATTATATCTCCTTCCTCCCTTCTAACACTAAATTACCACATTTTTAGTCTACAAAGCTGTGAATAACAACCTGTATACTCTGTTTATTTCCTTAGGATAACTGAAGTCAAATTAGCATCACTATTGTCTTGCCTGATACAGACATTCTTTATCGTTTGCACACACAGGAGACCCTAACACGTACTCCTTGTTTCCTCTTTCACTGATCTACATGTATTTTAAAATTCCAGCATCCTTAAGCAGATATTAGAAAAAGACCAGAAAGAGATCTGCTGTTTAGATTATTTTCTTATGTGCTTTACCTTGAGGGCTTTCTGTGCAGCTTCACTTGATCCAATAGCAATCAAGTTTGGTCCAGCCATGCTGCAAAAGCTCTTCAGATGCAAAGAATCATGAACAGGGACTGTGGAGACAGCATAATCCTGTATGGGAGTAAAGAATGGTGCTATAAATATTTTTTAAGTGTCCTAGTTCCATAAATACATGGAGACATTCCATAATTAATTTTACTCTCTGCAAATTATCAACCCCAGGGCACAGTGTCAACTGTTTAAGTATGACACTCTCCTCTGGACCAGCTTGTCTTGTCTGGAGACTGGTGCAAAATCCAGAACATGTTTCAGCTACTACTATTGTTGAAACTATAAAGAAATACATTAAAATGTTTAATTAAACAGTATGTACATAAAATGTCTCCAGGGACCATAAGAACACAGGGCTGATACATGACAATGTGAAGAACGTGAGTGTTTATGTGCTCTCAAAAAATAACAGCCTCCCACTATCCAACTGATTTTTATGCGGAAATCTCACATTTCATTTCCAAATTCAGTATCTATCACTTTACAGGATGCTCAAACCTTTTAAGCAACTTGTACCTTTGCGGGTTTTTTTTAATTGGGTCTTAAATAAAGGACATGAGTATGACAAACATCTTGGCCAGTACAATTGTTAAATTAGTTCAGTGAATGACAGCTTGTATTTCCTGTGGCATGAATGAATCTACAAACCTTGAATGTGTCAGCCAGAATTTCTGCACCACGTTGATTTGTCCGCCTGGAAAGACCTACGAAAAATTCTCTGCCTGGAATGAAAAAAGCAGACCAGCTTTAGAGACATTCTGAAGCAATCTTTCACAGATTTTCATTTTCTGTATTTCTTTTCTCAAGCTGAGTAGTTAAACTGAAAATTCAGCATAAAAGAATGCAACCTGCAATTGTGAGCTGATAATCTAAAGCAATTAATCTTTTTCCAGAAGACACATTTCACCAGAAGCATAAATAGCTTCCTCTTTTAAATCTCTGCAGTGGTCATTGGGTCAGGAAAGACAACAGCTGGGCTGGATTAGTACACCACTGATTGACCATTTCCCTCTCCCTCTGAGATTTCCTCTGGTCTCAAGGCAGATCTGCAGTCACCGGCATCCTCCAGCACCAGAGGAAATCAGTGCTGGATCTGCACTGCCTTAGAAAGGTCTCCCTTCCTGGTCTCTTTCCCTGTGGTGAGCTAAGGCAAGCAGCCAGTCTGTGATGCTGATCAAAACAAACAGGCTCATTCAGCACAGGCAGGGAGCGACCCTGTGTGCAGCCGATGTGAGAAAATGCCTAATGGGTTTAATGACATACAAAACACAGGCAGTATCTTCATCTTTGAAACCAACCATGCATGCAAGGTGCCTGACTCGTGACATCTGACAGGCGATTCCACCACTTTGTTGATAAACTAAAAATGTATTTTTTTGCGTTTAAGTCATTGAACTAGTGACAATTGCCTCCATCACGCTTTTACAAGTCCTGAAAATGAGTCTGGTGAACATTAGCTGCCTTTAACAAGAAATATGAAACAACCCCAGACAGCTGACTAGTGAAAGCATTTTTCTTATTGGCACCTTACAAGCTAAAATAAAATCTGTATGCACAGTGCTGTTCTTTGTAGTGTGTGTACTGCTGCTCCATTTATTCAGGTATTAGGCAGCACGTTGAGGGCTGCACTGAGAACTCATCTCTCAGCTACCTTTGTGACATTTAGTAAACAACCGATTCAACAAACCACAGGAACGACATTTTATTATGCTGGTATCAGATAACATGCAGTCTTTAAGGCAGTCAGAACATGTAAACAGCAAATTCACTACCATTATACCTGTAAATAAGACGTCTCCACCATCCAAGGTTGCATTTTCATCCACCATCTCAACTATATTAAGGTTGAGACTTTCTAGAACTCTCTTCATGGCTTCAACCTGTTTAAAAGAAAGTTATTAAGGATATACTGTACTGTTGAAAAATTTTTTTAAAACCTGCCAGAAATACATACAATTAATAAGAATTGAAGCCTTTTAATGCACCTTTAGCAAGATGGATGGCAGGGTCCTTTGTGGCCCTGCCCATCACAGTTCCCCACCTCTCTTCAAAGGCCCCTGTGGTCTGGGGGGGATGGGTTGGCAAGTGGCAGAGATTAGGCTCTTGTCTTTGCACAGGAGCCACGCAGCATTCGGGGGGACAGACAAGGGGTCCAAAGCACATAAAAAGTCCAGTCCCTCTGCACAGTAGTATCCTCTTCTAAATCCTGTCCCTTGGATTTGGGCCAGAAAAAGCACCAGCAGAGGAGTGAGGTTCATTCCTTCCACGCTGCTCAGACACAAGAGGTGGTTCTGCCAGCCATGGAGGTGGCAGCTCTACCACAAGCCCATCTTCAGTCAGCAGGAAAAAAAAAATCCCCTTGCCAGTAAACGTTCAAATTCCTTAGGGCTTTGCAGTTTTACTAGGCACTACTTCTCCTTGCATGCTTGAGCTACCTAGCTTCAGAATTACAAGACATTTCATGCCTCTACATTGTGGGGCTTACTGCTTGCTGTGGAGAGCCACACACAGCTGGAAGTCAGAGCCTGTTTCCTGCTGAAAGGGGCTTGTATTAGGAGCAGGGAATGCAGCTTCAGTAGGTTCCTTTTTCACAGTAAGGGCTGCTGAGGATGCCTAAAGGAGAATCATGTCACTGGACATCCACAACAGGGGCCAACACTTGCTATGTTCAAACAACATCACTGTGGTGCCTTGTAAGCCAAAAGAAGCACCTACACACAATCAACCACGCACCAAAAGCATAAACCTGTAACTTGCAGAATGTCAATAAAAATAAGAGCTCATCCACAGAAACTTGTGAACTTGATCCCACACAAGCAGCATCTTCATGTTCAGTACAACTTCCTCACCATGGTTAACTAGAGGTGCCCAGAAAGCATTAATGAACACAGAAAACACAGCGAACTTCTGTTAGATTTTTGCACGTTCCACCGGTCACTTATCTATTTAAAGTGCTAAATTAAGCATTTCTAGAAAAAACACAGGAAGCTAAAACAGGTGACACCATACTAGTCTTACAGCACTGTACAACAACAGAAGCAATTGTAGCAGCCCTACAGCCAAACTACACCTGCCACAGAAGAGGAAGGACATGTGATGGTGACTAGTCCTTCACACTTGCTGCGGCAGCCTCAGAGCAATAGCAGCACACAGTTTGGCTGACACACCTTCCTAAAAGCAGTGCTGGCTTTAGGGAATAAGGAAGGGGACAGACATGATCCATCTAAGCTGCCTTTTCCTGCTCATTTTCCATGTCACAGCAATGTGGCATTTGTGAGTGATCCCACTGATCCTGAAGCCCAGGCTCAAAAGGCAGGAGCAGGTCCCCATGGGCTGTCAGGACAGGTGATGTAGGTCTGCATGAAATACACTGGGAGCAGCACGTTATCCAAGCCTGATCAGCTCTCTGGAGGTTTCTGTTCTTCTCTAGCATCTTCTCACTCTGCAGTCACTTCAGAGAAAAAACCCAGGACAAGCACACTGTTAAAGTAGGTGCCTCAGTTTAAACTTGTGAAGGACAACGGCAGATCTTTGTGCCACCTAGAGAACTCGGATGGTTTATATTGCAACTCAGAACTGTATCCAGGGGCTTCTGATACCAAGGGATTCATCCTCCTCACACAAAAGACCATCTAAGGCTTTGGCATGCAGCCTGGAATGAGCCTGCAGCACACCTTTTACAATTAACACTTCTTTTTTGCTCCTCTTTCACCTGATGCTAAAATGACTTCAGGCAGAAACCTGGCACTCAAGAGTCTCCAGATTTAGTAGAAAGGCTTCATCTTTCTTATCTTGCTGCTTTTATCTCCAGCATTCTTCAAAATTAGGTTTATAATGAGGATTGGACCCATGTGGTGTTTTAAAAATAAATGGGGAACAGCTGAGGTAATATTGGAAAACCGCTGTTGTACAAACATGACAACATTTCATAACATCCATATGCTGACAGCAGAATGATTTCTTTTGTCTGTGAAGCCCAATGGGTTTTACTGTGCAGGTGCTACATGCAGAAGTCAAGAGACTCCAAAGAAGAAAACAATTGTTTTAATATGGAGTAATGGAGATGCAGCATTATGAAAGGAGGGTTCCATTCCAAGAACACACAGATTCACTCCTTTGTGCCAACATGAGGCAGACAAGCAAACTCACAACTGGGACACCAGTCACAGGCAGTTAGAATAAATAAACAAAACCATCAGATGGGATTATTTAAGGCAGAAGGCCAAATGGCAAGAAAAACCTTATTCACCCAGCCTATTGCATGGTCACCTATCTCCAGTTAATCTATGACCTCCAGCAGCTTCCAAAGCCAAAACACCAAGAAGAGAAAGCCCTTTCAGGAGATGTGCTGCCGAGCAGGTGCTCCCAACAGAAGCTGTCTGGGCTTGCAGAGGAAATCAAGCCAGTGGCTGTCCCTGCCATGCACCTGCTCCCCGCACCACTCCTGCCCTCCTCCCTGACCACGTCTCCAGAAGTAGAAGCATCAGCAGAGCTGTGGATGTTACTGTGGCAGAGGATCACCACACCCACGTTCTGTGGGGAGAGACAAAAGCTTCTCTGGACCACAAAACAACATCTGCGAGAGCAAAGAGGTGTAAAACCTGGGCAGCCTGCAGACACTACATGAAGGTGCCTCATATAGTGAAGGCTCAAGCCTCAAGGCTTCCTGAAGACCTAAAGGGACCAGGAATGTGCAACAATTGTGATGACATTTGGGACCAGGGATGGGCAACAACTGCTGTGATGAGAGAAACACACTAGTCACCAATGCAGTGTGAGCTCCCTTTAGCAAGTGGGAAACCTGCTTTCACCTGAGCATTGCAAACCATGCTTGGTGCTCAGGAGACACCACTGCAGCGAGCAAGGGCAGCACGGAGCTCCCCAGGGAAGGGCCGGCAGGGAGGCAGCAGCACTTCACATCCCTGGCCCAGAACGGCCAACTAATAACACTTGCACTAGAGTACCAATTAACTAAAGTGCCTAGCTAATGAGGCTAGCGGAATGTAAATGCTGACTTTGGATTTGTGATTTGAGTCATATGGATGTTTTAATCACCAGCTGCTGATTACCATTTAACTACCAGGCTATATCAGAGATGCCTTGAATTGTTTCTTTATTTAATTTACAGGGGTTGATGCAGCTGTAGCACAGACATTAAGGAAAGTTATCAGAACTAAAAGTTGTCCAAAGTCACAGAAAACTAGTTTAATTTGCTTCATGGCTTCCAACGCTTTAAAGATATTAGTAAGATTCTCACTTCGTTTTCCTCCAACAGTTGGGTTCATTTTAGCTTATAAAACCAAATTTAAATAAATAAAATGACTGCCATATAAATAGCTGGATCACTTTTCCATGATGAATGTTAATGGATTCAAGATATGGACCACTGTTTTGCAAGGACTTTAAGCAACCAGTAGAAATTCATATAGTTTTAATTGGGAAGTGCTGTTCACATGTCTGCTGACGCATGCATGCTAGGAATATCTTTCAATATCCCTTGCTTGTGTAAAATAAAAGTCTCAAGTTACTCTTTTTTTTCCCTACAGGCAACATCAGAAACTTCAATCAGTTGAAGCAGAAAAGAAAAAAGCACGAGCTGAGATGAAGAAGATTGGAGGGAAAACTTGACATTAAAAAGGCAACTGAAAAAAACCCATAAAGAAGCACACTTGTAAATAAAGGATTCCAGAAAAACAAACTAGGACTGAATAGCCCATCTGCTGAATTCCCTGTGGAGGGGACAGCACAGACTCGCATGATCCACACCGTACCATCTCTGAAGCCATCCTGCAGCAGTCCTGAGCAGGGTCTCCAAGACAGCATGTCCATGGAACGTGTTTGACACACTACCACCTTGGAAAATGCATATGCAGCATTCAGAGTTGGGTTAGGTCCACACAAGTAGCTTGAATCTGTATCTCAACATTGCAAGAGGGAATCTAAAGCTTGGTTCCATCCTTAAACCCTCCACATCATGAAGGACTGTGCTACTTTCTAACAGTTCCTACAGAGAGGAAACAAGATACAATCTGTAGCTAAGGATGGACAGGTGATTGTTAACCTCAAGTAAGATGTTTAAAAATTGGATGTAGGAAAGAGGGTTGATTTTACAAAGCCCTCTATTCTCCTCACATTTTACTCTCCCCAAATAACTGATAGCCATTTTCTGAAGTGTGGCGTCTTAACACATACTGGCAACATTTTCATTCATTATGAATGAAAGACTAATTCACAGAGCTAGCTTTGATGTATAAACAAACAAGCACCTCTTGCTTTTTTTCCAGGAAAGAACTGAAAAACGGCGGATCGACAAAGTCCTCTGTGAAACCGCAGTTACCCAGGAGACACCAGTAAAATACACAAAATATTTGGACACGGCCTGATTACAAGCACTGTCACTTTGAAGAAGACTTACTGCTTGCTTTTTTAACAAGCAGCCAAGAGGAAAAGTCACCTTCCCTCACTTTATCTCCTTTATTTGAAAACTAAAATCCCAGGTAGTCAAAACCGTTGCATACAAGGGGAGCACTCATCTGTATCCTTTCAGATTTCTGTATCTTATTATCTCAGGTCAGCTTAAGGTTTGTAACACGATACTGGGTTTTATTGTACATGTATCCATTAGTACATGGGTTGAGTGTTAAAGCTTGTATGCTTTGCGCAAGGATATTTTTCTAATAAGCACATTCCTGGTGTGAGACGGGATGTGTCTAATCCATAGCAAAGCTGATTGAGAGACAATGGGCTCCAGCCAGCTCAGCTCTGTTTCAAGGAAGGAGGACAATAACTGTGTTTGACATTTATAAAAATCTAATTTCCTTGTGCTTTAAAAATGGAGCTCATTACCCTTTGGACTGGTGCCTTCCACCAATTACTGTAACTGATGTGCGGGGATTTTTTTCTCCTCTATATTAGTACTTGATGCACTCTAAACATAGGCTGCTTCCTGAATTATTTACTGGTCTCCTGTGCACTAACAGTATTTCGGGATTTATGTTATTGACAGTAAGAAAGAAATTATCTTTCCTAAAGACAGTGGAAACAGGAAAATAATTTTGCAAGCCACCATCTCACACCTGCCAAGAGCAGGGCAGCTTTTCCCCTGGGGTGCCAGAGCTGGGTGGTGGAGCCATGGGCGAGGCGCCACTCAGGCTCCCAAAATGCCCCATGGGCAGGGCACAGCTGGGGCTTGCAGAGGTTGTGGATGGTACCAAATCGGGCATCTTCTAATGACTGCAATGACCCATCTGCCTTTGTCTCTGAGCTCTTGGTGAAAAGGGGAAGATGCCTCCAGCCCTGTCTTAAATGAAAGGATGCAGACAGATTCGGAGGGCACAAGACCATCCAATGACCCAGAGATGAAATGAGGTTTCTAAGCCAGCAGAGCTCAGCTCCACGTGCTCACAGCTCAGCTCTCCAGAGACCAACCACAGCTCTAACAAAAAGGGCTCTCAGTCCAAGACACACTACTGCACTGTCTCCTGAAAGTTTACATCCACCACCTATTTCTCCAGCTTGTTAAATCACAAATACTGCATTTCAGACTTTACTTCATTGTGTTTTAAACAGTCATTCACAGCTGTGCAAAGCAAATGTCAGACCTAACATATGCAAACGTTACACTATAATAACCTCAAAGGTGATTATTTCTGGAGCCATTAGCTCTGAGTTCACAAAGTGCCACTGTCAATATATAATACATTTTTTCAGCAAGGTTCTGAGTAAAGGCTATAAATAGAGATAGGCAAATCCGGGGCCAGGAAAGGATAGACTTCAGTTTTGCAAAACCAGATACCAGTGTTGGTCACAATCCAGGTTCTTGCCTGCCTGAACCTGCTCCATTTGGACATGAGGGAAGTCTGTCTCCTTCTGACAATAAGCACTGACCTTCTGGACTTGCACAGGCTTCCACAAAAATAAAGCAGTGCTGTAATGGTTTTGAGGGTTTTTGAGAAGAAAAACCCAGTACTGGTTGTTTTCTTGCTTTGAGTAGGTCAGATACACACCCTTGTGCATACTGATCTCAGAAATTTGTGGGATGTGGGTTGTGGTAGAGTTTCCAACTCATGCTCCCAGTGTTGATACCAGAAAGGGCCCTGGCTCTTGAAAGGTCATCAGGAAAACAGCAGAAGAACAAGATGCTCCATCACTGCTACTCAATGAAGGTCATGCAGTAAGAGTGTGTCAAGTGCAAGACAAAAAAGGTTAACTCTGACCTACAAACAGCCACCAGCACAGCCTGGTAAGGACATTCTGTACCTGCCATTCCCACCTCTGCCAGCTGACAGATTTGCTTTGGCAATCAATCTCCCTTTTTACCCACAAAAAGCCTTTGTGTCCATCCCACTGCCTCTTTTAAGGGGAGAAAAGGTAAAGACCAGCAGCAGCCTGGTCCCAAAGTGGATCTCCAGCTGCTCAGCAGCATGCTGCTGGATGACATGGATAGATATACTGCTCCCAAGGCACCCACGCAAATCACATTTGGACTGCTCAGTTCTGAGTAATCTGAGCATGACTTCACCAAACGAGGCTGAACATCACAACACCCAGAAAAAGTTTTTTGGAGTTTCAGCTGATCATACCCTGCCACTCTCTGCCAACACGGAGGTCCAAGGTCAGGCCCTTTCCCAGATGGTGGGGCAGTTGCACAGTAGCATCTATCAGGCCCTAGTGGCTCAGTGGTTGTGTCAGAATACCAACCAGCACACAGCCACCACAGCTCATCCTCAAGGCTCAACCATTTTTCATCAAACAAGGCCACAGGAGTGACAAGAAAGAACACCAAGGTACTCCCAAGCTGTATCTTCAAGGAGAAGACAACTTGTTAGTTTCTCCTGATACACAGATCCCACACTAATGCTTCTAGATTGCAGCTCTGAGACAGTTTCATGCTTAACCAAAGCGTGCACCAAGCAGGTGCAGTTTCTGGCAGAGTTTTGGGGATTTATGAACCAAGAGTTCAGAAAGGGCCACAGAGATAATGACCCCATTTGTTACTGCCCACACACTGCTAATTATGGATCCAAACCCACTTACTGCCCTACTACTGAAACAGTCTCAAGGGATGTGCTGATGTACCTGGTGTAGAGTGTCCACTGCCCCAAGAGAGTGACCTGAGACTGGGGTGGGCACAGTACCACCAGGGATTCATAGGGAAGGGGAAACATGGAAAAAGCCAGACCAGGGCAGCACAGAGAGGGACTGGCACATGTAGAAAAACGAGAATGAGTTAGGTAGTCTCTAGGGTTTCTTGTCCTAGAAAAGCTTCTTGACCAAGCAGGAGGGGAGCTCCAGTCTGACTGGTCTCAGGAATTCAAGCAGCAACCTCCTCTTCCAGGTACATACAATTAAAAACACAAATAATCTGGCTGTCCTTTGAACATGCTGTGTTTTAATATCTAAGCAGAACTGAAGCACCTAAGAACAACTGTACACAGCTCACCTGGAGTAAAACATGCCCGGGTTTCCCCTTCCCCTCTTCCCCCATTCAGTCTTTAAAATGCAAGGACACTATTTCCCATAAAGCAGGAGCCAGCAACCAGCTCACTTGCTACAAAAAGCTGGGCTGAAATTTCAATCCACAGCAAGTGGAAATAATTTCAGTCAGGTTTAAAAAATTCACAGGGAAAAAAAATGGATACTTAAAAAGATGGAGATTTAAAGTCACTAGAAGAATAGACTCTCTAAGATCCACTAAGCATAAAATCAGGTTAGTGGAAAAGCTTAAGTTGCATGAATGCATTGTTACAGAAAAACAGAGAAGATGACATGAAATTTAAGTCGTACACAGGCATGCTGAGAAAATAATGTTCTAAATACTTTCTGCTTACAATTACAAAATGATCAATTGTTAAATGTTGGACAGAGAAATATATTCCATTCTGTCTGGACATGCACAGCAGGCCAAGAATGCACCTGGATAAGCCAAGCATTCATTATCTCCCAGACACTCAATATCCCATAATACCCTCAGCGGCTGCCAGCTCCTTGTCCATCGCTGACCAAACGCCATGTACCCCATTTTACAGCTGAAAAGTATTTAAAATTCATGAAGCCTGTTGAAAGCTCAACTGTCACATTCTGCTCATTCCACAGGGTATGGGAAAACCGTGCAGAAGGGACATTTCAACCAGGGCTATTATGGCTCTTGAATAACCAATATTCCATTAAATTGCTAATAAACCCAGTTGAAGATAAGTTGATCACAATCAAACCATACAGTAGCATTCCTTTCCTTTAACACCAAGTTGTCAGGTTTCACTCTCTACTGTACTACTGTTTCTGTGCCATTTGTTCGTGCCTTGACACAGAGCATTCAAGACACTCACTTTGTCCCCAGTAATCTAAATGCCCTATTCTAAAGAGGCTGAAAGATCTTTGGCGAGGATACTCTGCTTATTTTAAGGTGGGGAACTCTTTTCAAAGGAAAAATGAAAAATAATTAAATACCCTCAACTGGGAAATGTGGGGCTTTGCAACTTCTTGAATAAGGTGCCCACAATTTGAACACGGTGGTAAATAGTATGAGCACCTCCCAGATTCCCAAGTGCTCAGCCAAGCTTGGTCTGGTATGACTTTTCATTTGAGTTTGCAGTTCAGCAACTTGTTTCATCCTCCCTTCACTAAATCTTAGTTCTATCAATGAAATATAAAAAACTTCTGGAAAAAACTTAAGAGTATTTGTTTTGCATTAAAATGGATTTTGTTAGATTCCTTGCAGTTATTTGTCAAGCTGCTGGCATGTCTGCCATTGTCTCCTGATCTGCTGTGTGCATATGTCCTTGTACCAAGAAGGCCCCAAGTTTTGTAATTTTTAACACTGAAAAGCATATCAGTGTCCTTCTCAGAGGGTATTTAAAAGCTTTAATTCTATATTGACTAACCCAACACAGCTGAAAAGCAGCTCCCAACCAGCTCCATCCCAGGAGGCAAGCATCACCACCACCCAGCTCTGACTGTTCCCAGCATCTCTCTGAGGTATGTGGGAACCAGCCTGCAGATTTCAGCGGCACAAATGGCCAAGAAGCATCATCATGAAGGTTTGATCCCATTCAGTCTCTCTGGTGGGAAGCTCCAGACAAGACCCAGTGGTTGCCACCACGTCTCCACTGCCACAGACCAAGGATGGTCAGGGAGGAGAAGCAATTACTCCAGGGGGCATCTGCCAGTCCTGGCTCCTTCTGGAGCCAATTCAGCTCAAGGAGCAATGGCCATTGTCAGAGGCAACAAAGAATATTTTCCTTCACACTGAATTCACTCAATAAGCGGCCTTTCACAGAGGAGCATGCAGTTGCTCCCATGTTATTTTATAACAAGGGCCCCACGGGCAGAGGTTATACTAACCCAGCATTTTTTTCCCCTCTAATAATAGGTTTCATTCACGCTTACAGAGAAGTTGACTTGTCTGACGGATTTTAGCTACGCTAACACATCCTGCAAGAGTGCCCTGAAGTGTCTAGACATACATAACAACAATAATGGCAGAAACTTTAAATTCTGACCATTTTCCATCTCCCAGCTAGTTCTAGTAAGGTTTCCATGGGCAGGTAAGAAAAGTGTCATGCCAGGAGGATTATGGAAGTTTGCTCACATACATGAAATGGAGTTAAATACTTGAAGACACATCAATGATTTAAAACTGTCAATAATATATCTCAATATAAATACTCAAACTGGAAATCATCTAATAATCAAATTGACCACCACAGTGCTAGGTGGGACATTTCAGCCTGAAAATAACCTTTAGCAGCCAAATACTATACGACAAGTTTTAATAAATTCTTAAAGAAAAATATGCAGTAAGCATAAGCAATTGTCCATCTCTGATTACTGTTCCTTGAACTCACAGTGACAATGGAAAAGAAAGAGCCAGTTTTCCAGCCCTGCTTCGGCACCAACTTCTCATTTGAGGCTTACAGTCCTAAGGAGGGAACAAGGATAAAGCAGCAAGCAGTAAAACATGAAGAGCACGTGCAAGATACAGCAGTTGGTGCAGTCTCTTTTAAGAGACAGAAACTTTTATCAATGCATTGCCCTGCCTTTCCTTGCAGTCTCACCATGTGTTCAGCCCAGCCTACAGCACTGGGCTGAGAAAAGCCTCTATCCCCCAGAAGCTTCCTATGCACCCTGCAAATGCAGAGAGGGACCATGGCACCTTTTGAGCTACTTTGCCAGGACATCCCTCACCCTCTTGTGCCTCTCAAGCCAGAAGGATTGCAGTACACGCTTTCTCCTCACCTTCTACATTTTTAAGCCGTAAAACTACAGGTAATAATTAATGTTAAGACATCAACAACTGTACATAGACTACCTTCACAGCAACATACATGTTAATTGCATTAATACAGGACTTAAAAAACTCAGCTCCTACTTTAAGCCAGCCTGCTCAAACCCTGCCTCCCCTTCTTCCCCCACTATTGTCTCAGGGGACCTGCAACACTGTTGCTCAGAAAAATTACAAGACCAGAGAGTTACAGAACAGGGAGTTCATGGTGATTAAACCTCCTACGTGACAACATTCAGTCCTCCCGCCCAAGAGAGGACAACAACCTACCAGACACTGAACCATGGCCTCAGCCCTGAGGAGGGAGCACGGGAGCCTTCCCAAAGCTGCTCCAAAACCTTTCCACTACAAGTGCTGTGAAAGGCACCACTCAGGATGTAAGTGATACACCAGCAGCAGTCCTGAAAAACTGTGGATTTCTTATTTATGACAAACATCTAAATCCTTGGAAAAGGGAAACAGACACCTGCCCTTCACACAGTGATGTTTCACCCCGCCAAAAAGGGGCACACATACAAACTCTGATCTACACAGCCCTGATCTACGCAACAAAAATTAATGAAGTACAAGCCAAAGGAATTCCTTCAAGGCCTCCATGCATTTAAATACCTTTAAGTCTACATGAGTTTCAAAGCACTGACATTTAAACAATCTGCCCAAACAATTTCGGCAATATAGGCACATGGGTAGAGAATCTGAAACATTTTTTTAAACATGCAGCACACATCCTTTTAATACTCAATGATGGATGAGTACTGAGCAAGTTTCAACCCAAATCCCAGATTAGAATACTACACCTTTTTGCTTTTTTAAAAAGAAATTGCTTAGGTGTTTATTCTCAGTTCAAGTCAGTGTCATTTCAACTCTCAGAGGACACTTGCTTTGATCACCTGCATTAATGATGCTCGCAAATCCACACAGATTTGTCAGGAGAGCATTTAGTTGCAGGTGGGAATTAGGAGGGGCAAACCTGAACACAGGACCTGAGCTCTAGGCAGACAGAAGAGGATGAATTTCCCCCCACTCAAGATGTCCCTTTACATTTTATACAATAAATGCAGAACGCAAATGTCTGCATTTTAAGATGCACTTTAAGAGCACTAACAGGTGCAATGTGGTTCATTCTTTTGCTCCTTTCCCAGCCAAACAAGCTGCTGCATACTTTTACATATCCTGAGACCACATTCTTTCAATAGAGCTAAATATCGCATTCAGCTATGTGGTACAATGAAATCAGGGGTGGAAACAGTGTTACATTTTAAAAAACTAAATTTCCATGCCATGTTTGCAACTCAGTCTGCATTTTGCTACTGTAGAAACATCTTCCACTGATCATGCACAAAATACAAGTGGATTTAAACAAAGGGAAGCTTTTAATGCAAAGGGACAGAGAAAAAAAATGAAAGAAAACTGAAAGAAAAGCAAAAATAACAGGTAAGTAAAAAGCAACTGTAGAAAGATTCTACTTCATTAAAGCTCTTGTAGTAGAAAGACACTAGATGTGAGACTCCTAACGCAATCATGCTCCTTTAAAAAGGTGAGCTTTTGCAAACTGAGCCCTCTCTCCACTCACTCACCAATCCCACTCCTGGGGCACTCTGAACGCAGCTTCTCCAGTATCTCACTACTTCATTTTGCAAACAGTTATTTTGGGAGGGGAAGTATCTCTCTGCAGGCTTTTAAGTGCATCTTAGAAATGAGGGTTTCACTTAGAGTATTCTCAAATGAGAGCTACCCTAAGGAGGAGGTAAATACAGTAAGAACTCTTCCCAGCTACACTGCACTGGGCTAATTGCTTTTGATGACCTACATTTCCTAATTACGCCTTCTCTGTCTGAGGTAGAACGTGCCCATGTTTCGCTGCACCCAAGTCAGTGCCCTTTGCTGAGCAGCAGCAATGATCCCAAGGGATTACACTCTGGAGCATCTGAGCTCTGCCCTCCTGCCTGCTGCCAGCTGTGCTCTGGGGGACATGGTGATACCGTGATCCTCCCCACAGATCCCATGTCTGGAGCGATACCTGCCATCCGGGAGCTCGGCACAAACCCACACTGCACAGAGCAGGCAGCAGTGCCACAACTGATGGATGCAGGGCAATATCAGCCCACTTCCAGACTCATGTGGGAATAGGGAGCACATCTGCTGGAATAGCAGCCAAGAGTTGATGATATATCAGACTCCAGTATCACTTTATAGTCAGTCTAATGGCTTTTCCTTTCTCCACACAGTCCTACACAACTTCGCCACCATACAGAAATAAAGGGAAACACTGACATTTATATATTTGTAACCAAATGGAAACTATTACCTCACCAGATGCTATCAACACCATCAGAGGTGTGGAAGAAACCTGACAGCTTGTAACTGTAGCATTCTCAGGCAAGGACGACGCCAGAGCCTGCAGGTACCTGCAGGACCTGCTGCAAACAGAAGGTGATCTTGGGGCTGGAACAACAATCATGAAAAAGTTAAATGAAAACCACTGATTGCACTCCTGCCATGAGGAGCACTGGGCAGCTGTTTCTGGTTTGGGCTACTGGGGACTCCTTGATCCACTGGGGAAGACATCACTGCTGTACAAGGTGGCTGAGCCTCCCTGAGGACCACAGCCCCAGCCAGGCAAGCCCCAGCACACCACCAAAGAGACTCAGTTGTGTACACGCCCTGTCACCCAACCCAGGAGGAGGGAAACAATGCCTGTACCATGCTGCAAGCATGGGGGACATTAACATGAGCACCTGGTCTATGGACAGCTGCCTTTGAGTGTGGCATTGAGCACTCAGTGCATCTCCTGCAAGCATCCTGGAAAAGAACAAATATTTTTTAAAAATAGCTTTAAAACTTGCTATTTATGCAGCCCCAAGTAAGTAAGACAGCTCAGGAGTTCCTCATTCACTCCTCACACTCACTGGATTACACTTCAGAGACCACAGACAAGCATATGCCGTACACCAAGTTTTTTTAGCACCTTCAGTAAGAAGGGTCTTCTGCTGACCAGTGTGCTCCACACTGTGCACTCTTACAGATCTGGGGGTCAAGCAATGAGGTGGAGACCTGGGAAAATAATGACTGCTATATTCTTTGTAGATGTTACCACTGCTTAAAACTTGTCTCTACCTACCGCTGAATGGTTTTCATGTCCTACAAGTCATATGAGCTCAGTGCAAATACAGAAATTCTGTTTTCCTACCTGTTTTGGCTGGCAAAAGAAAGTTCTAACTAGTTATGCAACAGAGAAGAGAAACTGAAGAAAAAAATACTGCGAGGTCAGAGCAAAAGGAACATGATATTTTGTTTGGTCTGCTCCACATTCAGCTTCCACTTCAGCAAGTAACAGGCTGAAATAAAGGGCAAAGGTAGGAAGCAAACCTTCAACATACTGGAACTCCTCATGTCTTCTCAACTCTCCCTTGGCTTTCCTAGAAGACATACAGCTACTCCCTCAGAAAACACTTGTTACAATGACCAGAAAGATGATGCTCCTGAAAAACCTAGCCCATGGTTAGAGGATAATACATTATAAAGGCACGATAATTTGTTCAGAAGACAGATGATACTCTGTGCCCTTTCAGCTGCAGACCAAGCGATGAAGTGAGAAACGCACCAAACAAGTGACAGATTTAACAGACAAAATGGATGTTCCTAGTAAGTAAAAGCAGTAACATAACACACAGACTTAATAATTTTCAAATGCCTTATTTTCACAAAGCTGAAATAGTTGAGCTAAATCACTAAGCAGCTAATCTTCATGCTAAAAATACATGATGCCTAGGAGCAATTTTAAGAAAATGTCATTAAATGTCCAGAAAACCCACTCTCACATGTGAAAAAGAATGCTGTATTAGATGAAGGATCAGAGATAAAGTCTAAGTTAATTGGTACAGAGATGGAATTAAATCAGATATAAACCAATTTTGGCAAGTTTTAGTGCAATGTATCAGAAATTAGGAGAATTTATAAAAGCAAAAGGACCCAGCAAAAATCTCTGGATAGCAGAATCAATATGCATGAAAAACCCTTTTTCTCCCTCCTTCATTTCCCCACCTTAGGAACAAGAGGAAGAGCAACAGTGGTGCTGGTTCATGACTACCTGGAAAACGTGAAACTTTCAATATTCATACCAAAAAGGGAAGTATTTCTGCTCTGCATGGGTAAAAAGGAAGTTAAATATTCAGATAGTATTACAAAGAGTAATTTTCATCCCATCCATAATACACAGCATAATACCGTAATTACACAGCAGTTATTAACCAGCACTTTTAAACAGTAACTGAGGATGATTTCTACCTAAGAAAGAGTTCTGTAGTATTCATCACCCTCACAGCCTAATGGGGATGCTAGAAAAATCTGCAAAACGACTGACAGGGGAATAATAAGGAACAGAAGGAAAAAATAATTATTACCTATCATCGTGTGTTCATAACAAGTCGATCTCATCTAGTTTAAAACAGCTTCAGATGAAATGGTGACCACAACTAGCAGTGCTAGCACTGATGTACCAGGTTAAGCTGTATACAAGTGGACACTGCTGCTGGTATGCAAGCAGAATGTTTTCACATGTCTCAAGATCTGATGAGAACGAAAATCATCACTGAGCAGGTGCATTTCAAACAGAAGCCCATCAGTGCAAGGTCACTCAAGTTTCACAGAAACAGCCTGAGGGCACACAATCATCACTGGCCAGCCACCAAGGAAGTGTTAAACTCTAAGCAAACCAGGTCACAGGCAGGGACAGCACAAGAGGTACAAGTGACCAACCCACACTGCCATATGGCCACTGCGAAGGCTGCCTGGCTGGCACGAGGGCCTCAGGCCACAGCCAGGGGATGGGCCATCTGTTTAGTTTTGTAAGCCAAGCCACCACAGAGGATCATTGTCTGCATGAGGGCTCCAACCACTACCCTACAGCTAAAGAGACCTCTTTGGACAGACAAGCAGGGCAACACTGTAGGAAGTGATCCCCCATCCTGATGCGGGCCGCTGCCACAGCTGCTCTCCAGTACCACATCCACCCCCCACAGAACATCCAACAGTCACAAGCAGCTTGGAGAGGAGCCACCAGAAAGAATGCATCATTTCCAAAATCCCTATCAGACAGCATTCACAGAGCTCAATCTGTTTCAAAGATGATCAAAGAGAGGATTATAAAGACCTTCAATCAAAGACTTACACAAGGAAGAGAAATTCAGTAACAAGCTCTGACAAAATACAGCACCTAGAAGTACTGTATAAGCAAACCATTAGCCATGGCTGATGCAGGGACAGTGTCTTTATTTCTAAAAGGAAGATAATTTATCATTTAGATAACTAAGCAAGGATTGTGTTTAACTCTCTCCCTTCTTTGGAGCCCAAGCAGAGGCCACCCATAGGCAGCCCAGCCCCAGTATGACAGCACAGATCTGGGAGGTGCTAGGTGAAAGGTTGAACCTGGGAGCTCACTGCTAGTCTGGATACCAGAAAATACTGGCAGACACCGTAACTTCATGACTTTTTCTTCTTGTTCAGTGAAGGGGTAGAAGACACAGAGCCTGGTGAGAAACAAAGCCACTTTTTGGACATGGCTAATGTCAGTGCAAATTACGTAATTTTAGGAAGAGATGAGTCTACAAATCTTGACTAATGAACTTTTTTCATTTACTTTTGGTTTTTTTAATTGCTGCCACACACCCTCTCGCAGGCAGGAGTACGTTCACAGAAACAGATGACGTGCTCTGTTTACCGCTGACAAATGGATCCATTTTCTCCTTGCGGGTAGTAAGAGGTCTCCTGGAAAAGCTTGTGGCTATTTAGGACAAGGTGATTAAAGATATCTTATAGTACCACTTACTTGCCACTTCTGCTGGTGTACTTAGCAAACAGGAGTATTAAAGTACGCTCCTGAATGAAAGCACATTGCATCTGCAACACGTATTGCGACACATCCAAGCCATGGATAACTGGGGAGGAGCAGTGTGAGCGGTAGAGTTCACTTGGGAGGGGGCGGGGGGCAAGGCAGCTTGGGAAACACTGACGTATTGTCTTTCCATTACTAAAAATTACACTTTGTGAAAAAGCATTAGATCATTTTAAGAGGTTTATATAAGGACACTGAAAAACAAGTTTTTTTGCAAATTCTACTCTTTTAATG
Organism: Machaerirhynchus nigripectus; assembly: GCA_013397975.1. Lineage (NCBI taxonomy): Eukaryota > Metazoa > Chordata > Aves > Passeriformes > Dicruridae > Machaerirhynchus > Machaerirhynchus nigripectus. The sequence goes on along the minus strand of VZRQ01002946.1, from coordinate 29,758 downwards.
TCTCCCTCTCCTTTCTATTTCCACTATGCATCAGGTTGTGAAAATCCAACATGCAATAAGTCTAGTGTTCCCAGACAGAAGAGACCAACCTCAACACAAGTTAAATCTTCCAGCTGTTCCTAGCTCCTTCTCTTCTCTCCATCAGACAGGCTCACAGCAGTGCCTTAATTACTTGTTTAGGAAGGATGTGACATGTTCCAATTTAATACATTTAGCCCTTCTTAGAGCAAATGTAGAATTAAGCCTCAGTATGCACTTGACAGATCTCTTAGCAACTAGAGTGCAATCAGCCAACAATGGATGATTCACAGTTTTAGCAAGAGTGTGCAGAACTGCCTGCCAAAAGTCTGAATAAACTCACATTGCTAGACACTATGGTAAAATGTACCCTGATCTCTTTTAAACTATTATATCATAGAGGAAAGTTGAACTGCATGCATTCCAGCAGCTTGCCCGAGTCTGGAAATACAATTGAACAGCAACATCTCGATTTTAAGATAATCGAGACTTTTTGGTGGTTATTTTCACTTAATTAGGATAATTGTACCTTTCAAGAAGAACTGTTCAAATCCATCAGTTTGTGTAAATAAGGGATGACTTCTGTTTCCGTTGCTCTGAAATAGGAAGAGTCTGGAGGATACTAGTGGGGGTAGTCTGTCCAGAGTCACATTGATTAAAAATGGACTTAATCTCACGCCTACTGCTGCAGGGGCCACTGGCATGTAAAATATTTAGAGATCTCTGTGCAATCCGTGAGTCAGAGGGGAATAACAGGAAGGACCTCGACAGAGTGCAAATATCTATTCTGACTCATTGCCATCCTCTCTTTATCGCCCTCCAAAGCCCAGTTGAGGATCAGGCTGCCACAGCACAGACAAGATTGTTTGTACTTCTACAGCCAAATTTCTGCCTTCTTTGACCAGTTTTCACTCCAAGCTTCAGATTTTCCTCTGGAAGAGTTTCCTCTGTGCTCTCCATGTGGCTATCTTCCTACAGAAAACTAGACTCAAGCAAATCCTTTATGAAATACTATTGAAAAAATAAACAAAACCAGAAAAGCTTTGCTGGGAGTAGGCCCACACAGAGAGGGCACAGAGTGACACAGGATAAGTCACTGACTCTTCCCTTTCAGCTACAAGCATGAATCATGAGCAGAGCTTTTCCTGTGGCACACCAGACACCAGAGTGAAACCCCTTGTGAGTAACAGTGCCTAGTCCCAGGAGACGGGGACAGCCCTCCCCTAGCATCCCAGTCTCATCTTAATGCCATTACAGCAAAGGGTCCTTTGGATCTGTGGTACAAACTTCAGCTCTGGTGACCTGAAAACCTTTTCAGTCTATTTTATGGTGACTTAGCCCTTGCATCTGCTCGTATCTCGTATTTTGGACTCTATTTTTCATCATCCCCTCCCTGAGACATCAATACTGACAGCAGAAGAGAGCTGACACTGCTGATCTTCCTACTTTAACTGCCTCAAGCTGCCACTCTCTTGGCACCCACCAAAAAAATCCCATTTCAAAACACAGACTTCTTAGCCACTTTTCTTTGCCTTTTTTTTCAGTAGGTCTTGTTCTACGGTTCTCTCTTGAGGTAGGGGACAACCTGGTGTCATTCAGTGGGAGCCCCACCAGTACCTCCATCCAGGCAGCACACGAGTGCTCTGACCCCACGCCGCTCCCAGGAAAGAATGCCACGGTCCTCACAGACCGGGCGCAGACCCAAGACAATGAAACGCTGCCGGGTGCTAAATCTGTTTACCACTTCGGCAGTGTGCCCTGGCAGCCCTGTGTTGCCCCAGCCACCAGCAGACTGGGGATCTGTCCCGGGGAAGGCAGGAGCCTAGTTCCGGCAGCCTCAAGCAGCCCTTTTCCAGGTACAGCAGATATGCTTGGCTAAGTAAGTAGCTTTCTTTGGCGCAGAGGAGTGTGTCACCCAAGTTGGTTGGCAGAATTCACCTCTAAAAAGAGGACTGTGGTTAGGGGAAGGAATTTGAACACATTGAGCTCTGCGCTGTCTTTAATACTAGGGTAGTCACAGGTTTCTGCTCATATGGGTTGACAATCCTTTAAAGCAAAACAAAGGCAGCAGGGAAGGTTCTGCAAGGGAAGACACATTAAGTGCATGCAAAAATACCACAGCTGAGAGTTTCTGTAAATGCATGAAGACAAAACTTAGGCAGGTAAGGAGAGAAGCAGGTACAAACCAGAAGGTGCTTATCCATTTACTGCTTTTGTAAAGAGAAGTTTCCTATTGACAACACTGACTAGACAAAACAGAGCTTAGGAGATTTTTCCATCTATTTCCGTAAGGATTAGATCAAAGGGAAAAGAATGTGAGCAACAGGGCCAGGGGGAGGCCAGGGCACAGGCACCTTGGTCAGGGAGGGGGTCACAGGTGGCAATTTCATTTACATCAAGCAGCAACATGCGATCTGTGCCGTGTACTACCAGCACCGTCACATCCCGTCAGCTGGAAAAAGTGCTGTTATATCTAGACACAAAGTACACCGGGGACTGGTTTTGCCTCTGCTCCGAGCAGACGATTATCCTTTGCCTGGATGGAGGCAGATGGGATATAATTTTTCCATCCCTGAGTTGCTCTGCTGTAGCTCTTTTGGGAGCTCTGCTACCACCTTGGCCACTGTGTGTGTGAGGGTATTTGTGCTTTGGGGAACTTGATGTTACTCAATGGCTGACGTAAATCCTGCGTTGTACGAGGCAGCAGAGCAGAATTCCCTCACTCCCTGTTTTACCCTATAAGGGCATTCGATGATGGCGCTGTAAACCTGCGCTTTCGCACAGATTTTCTGCAGCTGCTGCAGCACAGCAAAGCCAAGCCCAAGTTTGGATTCTTGTGTGTTGTGATAATCAGCTGGGGTTCGGAAAATCCTTCAGACAAATCTGATGTTCTGGCAACTTAACAAGGCTTCTGAAAAAAATCGCAGTTTAACATCTGGAACAAAAATACTCTGAGGAAGTCCAAGACCAACACAGCTCAGAACATTTTCCCCCCGGTAACTGTTACTGTACAGCACTTTCTTGTCCCCAGCTCAGTGAAACTGGAATGTTTGCATGAAGATGCTGAAACATTTTATTGGAAGTAATGCTGGAAGGTGGAAAGATAAAGAGCCATTCATACACTTGAACATTTTTTCAATTTTCTGAGTTTTGCTTATTTTTATTCCTGAGCCACGAATTTCCTCAGTCTTTTAATGCATCTTAATCTTCATCAATATTTAACTGCAGCAGAAATACTGCATACTTTGTTTTCCCATTTAACCTGAGAGTAGAGGGGTGAAAAAACATCTACGGAAAGAAGAAAAACAGCCAGTTCTAACGGAAACGACTTTTCCTTTTTCCACAAGACATCCTGGAATAGAGTCAGGGAGAAGGATGAAAGAGAAAGGTGGGCAGAAGGAACACCATGTTATTTCTGAGAATTAGCTACAGTCATCATTTAGCACACTCCTCTTCCTACCTCTGAGTCCCAGGTTTAAGACTTGCCTAAGATCAAGAGTAAAAATATTTCTCAGAGACAGGCTTAACTGTCAGCAGACACTAGCACGGTATGAGCAATTCCCTGCAGTAAAGAACCCCTGCAGTATCATTCACAATGAAAAGAGCCATACATACACATAATTACACACTCTGTGTATAAATATAAACATCTATACATACATGTGTATGTACAAGACCCTTGCAGTTGGGGATGGGAATGATACGTGAACTTGTAAGTTAAGAGATGTCACATAATTTTCAATATTACCTGGAACAGCAATTTCCCACTGCATATAACAGTCTGTAAGAAACTGCCCAAGACAGAGCACAACTGATGTCACCCCATGCTAGCAGAGATGCTCCACATGTCATTCTCACTCTACTACGCCAGCACCTCCAACAGAAAAACCCTATTTTTGTGTTTCCTCTGACTGAAATCTCTATGTTCAGATCACGCCCTGAAAAGTTTCAGATACCTTATTTTCTAACTGCCCACTCTTCCATGGAGTGGCACCTGGAGCAGCACTTGTGCCTGGGACACTGGTAGTCTCCATGCATCTCGTTAAAAATAAAATAAAGAAAATCTCAGAAAAAAATGTATGACAGGTTAACCCTTCCAACACAGGATTTTCAGTGTTGGTTATGAAATGCTACTTGAACTTTCCTTGAAAAAAACAGTGGTTCTGTCTTTGGACAAGCTCATGCTCTGGCCTCTAATCCAAATTACGGGGGGCTTGTGCTACACCAAATCAGACCCCAAATACTGACTGTTACAGCATTAAAAGTAACATGGAGGTCCCTGCACACTGTCACCTACCAGAACCCAAGAGATCCAACCTATGAACACCCTCAGCTCAGCCAGAGAAACTGGCTGTGGAAGGCTCAGATTACAGAATCAAAATATAACTGTGCCGGCTCCATTCCCAATTGCAGCTGAACTCTAGTGTCACATCAACAAACACTTGGCACATAAAACAACAGCTTTCAAGTGCTCTTGTAGAAATTAATGATTCCTCCCCAGCTCTGCAGCTTAGGAGTCATTATTTTGGGAGGACAGATAGAAAACGGTGCAGCCCTGCCCTGCTGACTCAGTCAAGGGAAGCTTCAGGTGCACAGCTGTGCTCAAGGAGAGCTGGCAGGGGGAAGCCTGGCCACCAGCTGCTGGCTCATGCAGGCAGAGAACCAAAGCACCTTCAAATGCTAGGGAACCAAGTGAGAGCCACAAAACTCAGGTTAGAGAAGAACCTGTGCCCACTGTTTTGCTCCTCTGAATATCGAAGGCTACGTAATTAAACCAAGAACCTCAACAGACAGAAAGAATTGGGATCAGAAGAAGTAAGTGCTGGTTTTCAGTGGGCTCCTTGCAGAATGGCAGCTCTGACCAGCAATGGTAGGCTTTCTGATGGTTTGTTTGTTAATGTAAGATTTTCCCTCTTGATTAGAGCAAACAAGATTAACAGGCACTTCAGAAAGAGTACAAACAAGCTTTTTAATTGCAGCCTTGAATTTTTTCCAGGCTCATGAGATTTATATGAGAGATGCTCTTATCCAGGTTAGTTGTTCCTCTTTTCAAATACAAATAAGAACCATTCAATCTTCTTTTTCAAGAAAAAAAAAAAAAAATATCCCTAACCCACCCCTCTCTGCTGCCAAACATAACACATAACTGTTCATTGCTGCCTTGGGGCAGCAGATGGATCTACAACTTCACCTGTATGGATGCTCCAGTGGCACCACTGCACCATCCAGAGGAATTGTATGAAGCATTTCCCCAGTGCAGAGCCAGCCTCCACCAAGGATCCTGACACCAAAGGTTTTCAGTGTCTTTGGAAGTGTTTGTTGTTGAACAGCTACTTGACTAACCATTCTTCTCCTCATGCACAAACACAGTTGTGATACAGGGACAAAAACTAAGCCAAGCAGCTGGTATACAACCAGCGCTCCTGTCGCAAAATCAGATGATCATTTTATAGATTTCCATTCCCCATCTTCTGGATTGCAAACCATACAGGCTTTGAAAAAGGCTGCAAGAGTCCATCCTCTTTATTTTGTCTACAATAAACCTTCTTAGAAAGCAGCAGACACCTCGCTGTCTACTGTTTATGCACAGGCAGGGTAAGTGCATCCCATAAGATGCACACCTAACCCTCTCTCCAGGGCCCCAGACACACACAGACACTTCACTATCCCTCCCATTCTGCTCCAGCTTCAAACCTGCATCTTGTTTGCTGCATTTTAATCCCACAACTTCTTACCCAATGTTAGCCACAGCTAATCCCTCCCTTTTGGCAGCTGGTTGCCCAGAGGACAATTCTGTGTTTCACTGCTACACTATACAGAATGTAATGAATCTTTAATTAAATGGGCTTGATGAGGAAAGTAATTCAAATTAGGCTTCATCAGCAAGACAAAACCCCAGCTGCCTTTCTTAAAGGATACAATGAAGCACAGCTTCAGCTACCTGGAATCCAATTTTAGCACTGCAGAACAACAGTTCATAAACCCAGCATTTGTTAGGTAAGCAGGGAACGGCTGAAAGTGTTAAAGATCTTGGACACTTTTCCATCAGGCACACTTTAAGCCATGCAGCTTTTATGGCAATTCCTTCATAAACCAGGAGGTTCTAACAATCTAACAGGCTAAATGCAACCACAGGCAAGAGTGCAACTGGTTTCACAGGGGTTGTCATTTGATAATCCAGTAAATTACAGGAAAATGGTGCAAGCACCCTGGAAAAGGCACCTCTGGGAAGCTTACTGTAGCTCCACGGAAACGGAGTAAATAAAGCACGCACCATCAGCACATCCTCAGTGTGCTTCTCATCCCTTTAGGATGAAAGCAACACTGGGAGCTTCTCTTGTTTAATCTGCACTGAAGGATTCATGTGCTCGGTGCTGAATGACTCTTCACATTGACTTTAGTGGAAATAAGCTACCCTGGATTTCAGAAGAAAAAAAGCACTAACAGAAAGTTAATGAGGTACAAACCAGGTTATGAATGGACCAAAGAAAAAATTCTCCTAAAGCTACTTCCTGCCCTGCTGTGATCGAATACATGCCTTTTAAGGGCTCACCTTACCCACCCTCCCGCCTTTCTTTAAGCAATGCTTTATTGTATCCCAAGATTTTCTTCACTTTTCTAATCAGTTTCCATTATGTCCTTTTTCTTTAAAGTCTCCCACTGTTACAGCTCCACTAGGAGCAGTAATGCTGAAATCAGCAGCACAGACTGGCTACGGTCTTTTAAACAGTCTTGGAATGGAGCCAAGGTAGAAAAAGTCTATTGGTCAGGGGGGTTAACCTCTGGGGCTCTTGCTGCAGCGTCTGCATCCCTGCTCCTGCCAAGGCAGCTCTGCACACAACAACATGGAAAGTTTTAGAGCAGAGTCTAGCCCAAGGTAAGAAAAAATTCCTGACCTGCAAGTTTTAAGAAGGAAGTTACGACCTAGGGGGCTGGATTTGGCCCCCTTCAAGCCAGAGGGAGACCCAAAGGCAGAGCCCAGAGGCAGACCAGTTCTGGCAGAGAAGCACTCAACCCATACAGGGAGTTTTCCCTATTTCCTCGTCCACTGGAAGAAGGAGGGTGATGCAAGTGCGCTTCATATATTCACTTCTTGCTTTTATGCTGAGAACAGAAAACCACTACCATGCTTCACATATACTGTGCTATCACTTCCAATGAACCATTTTACCTACCTTCAAATACCTCAACCACATGCCCACCTCACCAACTCACACTCACAACCAGCAAGGCTCAGAGCTGGCTGGCAATCTGATGAGACAGGCTCTCACAAGAATTTCCTGCTTCTGGTTCAGCCAGACATACTGCAACAACAGACACTCTCGCAGTATTTTGGCACCTCTACTCCTTGTTCAGGCCAAGACCCAGGAATGCAAGTGAAAAAAACACTTTTTAATTTTTAGAATTTTAAAATAGCTCTTCCCTCTGCTGCCGTGGGTGTCTGGTTGGCTTCCATGCTCAAAGACTGCTTCCACTGAGATTAACTGAATTTGGAAACTACAGTGGTGAAGGTATGACCAAAAAATTTGCTTCCCAGAAAACAGCTTGGGACACCACCACAGCAGGGCGGTGGAGCAGTTTGCTCCAGAGAAGCAAATACTATGGAAAGAACAAACGACTGACCCTCCAAGTACACTGAATTAGGTTTTCCACGAGTCCTGGGATATTTCCAGTAAGCATTTTAATAAAGATGACCCAGCTGGGGAAAAGTGCATAGGAGCCTCAGGCAAGACCTACAGATCTGTCATGCATGTTCCTCAAAGTGCGACTCATGATGAACTAAGGCAGCCAGAGTTTCCGTATTTTCTGGTCTCTTCTATTGAATTACCATGCAAGCTCGCACTACAGCTGGACAAGGCCATTCCTCAGTGTGACTAATGTCTCACACTAAATACTTCAGACACTTGTAGGCTGCTACAGCTCACACCTGTACTTCAGAGAGCATTTTTCAAGGCATCACTGCTGGACCAATATAATTCCCACTGACAGATCAGCTTAGGAAAAAAGCCTTGCTGAAAATTCAGAATTTGGGTCACATACAGATGCACTCAAATCCCTTCTTCTCATCCCAGATCTCATCTCGTAGTAGGTAGAGTCTGGATGTATGCCCATGCTGCTAGCATGAAGTAAAGACCACAATGGACACTGTGGAAGGTCCCGGCTCCTTTCAAGAGGGGTGACCCTCAGACATTCTTCTAGTTTTTCACTGAAAATGCAGCTTCTTACAGACTGTGCTGATACAAGCAGCAGTCAAGATACTTTCCAAGACCTTTCCTACCTCCAGCATGTGATGGCATGCTCCTCTGCCTCATGCTTAGCTTTCCTACAGCAGCAAAAGCAGGGGATGTGGGGGCAAGAGCACTTTTTGTGAAAAATGAAAATGCCACTCCTAGCATACAGGAAGCTCACATTTTTAGGATGAGTTTAGAAACAGAAATCCAAACTTCCCAATATGAGAGCCTATAGCTGGTTTGGGCTCCTAAATTCTGCATAGGGCTCAGGAGTAAAGAGCCTGACTTTCAGAGGTGCTGAGCCGGTACTTGCCATTCAGGGCTCTGGCCATGGGTCAGAGGACACATAGTACCACGGTGTGAGCCATTATTCAGGCATGTTAAAACACTTTAAAACCATTGTGTTGATGATCTCATCGACAGGAGCTATCACTTATGCCTGTGTCTGTTACTGCCCTTGCACCAGACAGGGTATGCAAGGCAAGGAAAGCTGAAGTTGCCAGCAGTCACCTCCTCATCCTCAGCTCCTCTGGAGTACCTTCCCAAAAAGCTAAATGAGTGTACCCATTTCCTACCAGGTATAAAGGGGCAAACCTACAGAAAATTTCATTACTAGAGCAGTCAATGCATACAGGAGACATGTCAGATGCTTTATGTATCAACAATGAAGTGACAGCTTTCCCAGCCCTGGAGAGCAGGCAAAAAGCAAGGGGCAAAGATTATGTGTTCTTTAAAGATCCACACTCCACGCGGATTTAGCTTGTTCTTAAAGCTCATTGCAGGATATATTTAATATTGCTACATGCTCTATTTAAGACTACTATGGATGTGAGTTCTATTGTGCTATTAAGCACACACTTTCACAGGCACCACACTGCAGCCCCAAATTGCCTAGTCGATACTTAAGGCTAAGAAACACTTTAAAGCTACAGTCGTATCTCAAATGTAGCATTACCTCAGACTTTCCACTAGTGAAAAACATGACCATGAGACCAGCTCAGAGAGATGGTAAGTAAGCAGACACAAGGGAGGAAGGAGTTTAAGTGCTTTAAACTAATAAGACTGATTACAAGCTCTACATTAAGCACTGGCACCTTACAGGATTGAGCCCCATCTACTTACACACTTGCGTCATAAGCACAAGCCTTACAGTTAAAAGAAAAAGTCCCTTCTCTTGAAACCGAACAAAATATATAGAATACACACCAATTGCCTGTTTTTAGTCTTTCACTCCATCCTGGTCTGAAAGCATTCACTAAACCCAGCTCCCCCACACTCCTTCCTACTCCAGATCAGGCACTCAATTGCTTGCACTTCTCTGATGGACACCTCTCTAGAATGCTTCCCATATCCTATGCTTCCTGCTAGTACCACAGCTGCAGTTCATCCCAAGTGTTACCATATTTAATATGACTGTCCATGTGTATTTTGTAGGACTAATAAAATTAAAATGGGTTTTCAGTACTTTTCATACAACTCCTAGGAAGTCCAGTTTGTTACCAGCAGAGCACTTCGTGGCAGATGTAGGTATGTGGTGAATCTGCTTTCAAGAACGCAAAACAAGGCACTATTTTTAGACATGGTTTCAGGTTTTACATAAATTTGAATAAGACCTTACACACTCTATTATCAGCAGCCCTTGGTTTACATTCCACCCAGAGAAATGCAAACCCATCTCTTAAGAAATTTTAGGACTACTGCTGCATGTTAGAGGGCTGGCAGACCTTTTGAAGCTCCCACTAGGCTTCTGGTTTGTGTGCAGCCACCTCATAGAGAGAGTAAGGGAACTACGCAAAGTGGAAACTAGGTTAAATTCAGAGAAGCCTGGTGCAGAATTATAAGCAGAGCCTTTAGTCCTTAAGATGAAGCGTGGACAGAGCACATTTTTACTGCACAAAAGCTTTTGGCGGTTTCTGGTGGCTGCTGACATCTGTGCCAAAGTTCCCCTAAGGATGGAGAAATGAGAAGGATAAAGTCATGCTCAGGAAATATCAAAGTCAGGACGTGAACAGTAAGCCCCAGGAGGGACAGGGACATGCTTGCAGCTAGCAGAGGGGACAGTCATGGAAGTATCTTCCCAACAGTACCACAAACCCCACTGCCTTAGTTCAGAGCCTGCGTAGCAGTCCCCTTTCTTTGTTTCACCTTCCCCTGCATTTATTTTTGCTACTCCCCAGTCAACCTGAATGGCCAGGACACAGAGCCACAGCAATGTGGGCTGCGGGGGAGCCACAGCTCCAGCTACTGGGCCAGGCAAAACTCTTGGGAGGGTTACTGGAGCCAAGTGACAGGCACCAAAGCAGATATGCAACACAAGAGCCCAGCTTCCCTGCCCTGTAACACCTACAGGACCAAGGCTCTCATGACCTCAGTTTGGTATCAGAGCACCACTGATGTCATCGGTCTACACCAGGCTTCCACACAACGGGCTGATGTCTGTGAAGACTTTGGAAACACAGAAAAATGCTCACCATCCAACCCTGGCCACACCAGCTCTAGTCCCGCTCCTGCAAGACCTCTCTGGTCAGCCCTGCACAACGCACAGCTGGTTTGATGCTTTCCTGTCAGAAACGGCTTTCAGGCTGCTCATGGCATTCTCTCAGATACACGATGGATGCCTCTCCTGGCAGCCTGCCATTCATCAAACACACCTAGAAACAGCTCTGCTACTGCCATTCGCAGGCATAAAAAGACCAGCAGTTCTAGTCTAAAATTTTTTGTGATTGGGTTATCTGTGAAGCCAGAGCATAAGGTCAGAAAAGAGTGGTGCCTTTTCCAAATGGCTCCTTGCACTCAGAAAATAAATACCTATTTCCTATTACCAATGCTGGTGTTTTCAGACTCATTTAGTCTGTATCATGCTATTCAGGAAAAACCTGTCGATCACTTCCACAGCACAAACTGGCAGATTATCAGCTGCCATCAGCTGCCCCACAGCAAAAGAGACCCCAAAGTCCATGGGAGACTGTTCTCCCCTGGCAGCTTTCTGCAAAGGCTCTTCTAGGACACTCTCTTCCATAACATTAAGCCTTTAAGCCTGACTCTCAATATATTAAACCTCTATTTGCCAAGCATTCACTGCTAGGCCTTTCTAAGAATCATTTTGCAAAGCTTGGATGGCAGTATGTTTTCACAGCTGATGTGGAAAAGCTAGAAACAACATTTCCCAATGAGAAATCTCTGCTTTACAAAGTGTGCACTGTTTCTTAGGGTTAATCTGACTTGCTAAGGGCTGGGGGGGCTGCAGAATTCTTTTATATTGTTGACATAAAATCTCGGTGACCGTCTTCAGGGTGGAATCATTCCATTTGCTACTATCTGTTCTAGGATGGATATCCTGAGGCAGGGAAGAAAAAATAAATCATCATCTGACCTCAGAGCACCCATTGCTGTTGCTAGTGATGGCCCATCTTATGCCACTGGACACTCTGATTAAGCCTGAACACAAGTTTTCCCTTGCCAGGTGGGAGGAAAACACTGGCAAGATCTGTGCAAGGTTAAGACAGGGCATCTGCCTCCCAAACAGCCAGAGCTCGGAACAACTCGTGACCTTCAGGATCACAGCAAGTGACTCATTATGAGTCTGCTAAACGGCTATCAGTATTACAGCTTATTCATAATACATGAACAGCTTAAGTGGGTCACAGAGACCTGTATATCCCGGCAGCCTGACTCCAACAGCAGCCGGTACTGGCAGCTTAAGGAAAGAATAGCAAAGAGGACAAGTATAGAGTGCCGCTGTCTCCAGTATATTTTCCCCAGCTTGTTGTAAGAAGCAGTGCACATATTTCCAAAGCCAGCTATTGCATCTGTATCAAAGAATTAAAACAGCTATTGATGGATCTCTCTTTCATAGCTGACATCCGTCTGTACTTTTGCCTCCCCTTCCCCCCACAATATCCTGGCAAGGACTGTGACAGTTCAGTTGTGCACTGGATGACAAAGTACTTCCTTCTGCTGGAATTTGCCGCCTGGCTATTTCTCTGGATGTCATTTTCATACTATCAGTCCCAGTTCATTTGCTCTGCATCATTTAAGATATTGTAGAACCCTCCTATTTCTCCTCTCCTCTCCCCTCCCCTACCCAAAACAACTTTGAGCTGAAGGCATTTATCTAATTAGTGTCGCTTCATCCAGGAACAGTCCTACACTGCAGCAAGGTCCTCTCATCCATCCACACCCCTCTTCTGCTTATTCTGCATTTCCAAAATGGGTAACCAGAACCTCACACAGCATTTCAGGTCCAGATGAATAATCAGTTTAAACCGAGTCAAGAAAATGGCCTTTCAGCAATACTGGAGGTATACAGTGCTCATCTAAAAGGGACTGTCCTAAGACAGAGCTCTGTGGTCAAGGCAAGCTGGTTGGTTTATTGTGTGACAGTAAGATCACATTCCAGAATAAGATGAAGTTTAACAGAAACATTTGCTTTGAGGGTCATAAAAATAAGAGACTTCTGTATGGCAATACAGAAGCTCCGTTTCACATGGATTGGATTTTCACAGGTGGACTTGACAGCATCAGTGAAGACGTGGCATCCCGTATGATCATAAAGTGCTGACAAGGGCTGTCCCACCCCTTTCTTTAACAATGTGTCTCTCCTACACTGACTTCTGCCTTGACTGGCCTGCAGCTCAAAGGACATCAATGACACTGAAATGCAGAGTGAAATACATAAGCAGGATTCTTATCCTGCAAGATCACCCTGAGATACAGGATTCAGCTTCCTGACAGCTCTTACATTAAAAGCCTCAGAAAAAGCAAAGAGAAATGCAAAATCAATCACAACACTGTCAACAGCATCCAATTATGTAGCAGTTTTGTTTTGGTTTGTTTCAGTGGCCAGCTGGGACTGAGCTGAGATAGATGAGTTCATCTTGCCAGAGAACTTCAGTTGGCATCCAGAGACAGGCATGGATAGTCAGATCCTTTACCATCAACATACATAAGGAATCCTCCAGAAACAAATTATCACAATCATTTTTTAAAGACGATGCCAAGTACTGAATCTCTACTGACATGAAAATGAGTTCTGCAAGTCTTGAACGAGCTGATTTTTATGTACTTGCTTGGTTTTAGTATTGACTCCCAGTGACAGAAAAATGGCACACTGCAGTGTGGTGTAGGTGATCACTGGCCTTGGATGAACGCAAGACCTGACTCAGGTACATCTCAGCCATAAAACATTTCACTTATTCTTTTTTCTGAAAGAAGAATTCCTAATACTGCTATAAAAGGAGCAGCAATAAAAGGTACTGTCACCTGATGCTGTGGGTACATAATTTATCTTCACCCCGGAACTGTGACTGACCAGATCTGACACCAAGAGTGAAGCTCTCTTACACCATAAACTTGATTAGAGATATGCTTCTATAATAAATACAGAAAAAAAGCAGAATTGTTTATTCTTCAAAGGGATGAATGATCAGTAATTACTGACAGTAATTTCTTTCTTAGTAGGAACATATTTTCTGTAGTCATAACTTCTGGTTGGCAAACCTGCCATGAACAATGACTTCTACAGAGATGTGTGTATGTATTGGTGTAACTTATGATTAATGAAGGTTGTTTTGTATATGTAACTTTCGTTTCAGGTCAGCATTTAATAATCAGGTCTACATTTTTGATCCAGCACTATTTACCAGGAGACTTTTGACAATGACAAGAAATCCCCTGAAAACTGAACAACATAAGCACAGACACTGCTTTCCCAGACTGAGCTGCTAAGCTCACAAAATATTTGGCATTAATGGAGCATTGCAAGTTAAAACTTGCTATACAGCCACTTTGGACAGCATCCTCAGCAGAGCCACGCTGAGCCCGCAGCAGAGGCAGAGTACCTGCTCCAGAACCACTTCAGAATAACCAGTATTAATGCTAGAAATGAAAGTCTGCATGTGTTTATTTGAAAAATGAAAAATATAAATGCTAAGACCAGCCATGCTTGCTGAAGAGTTGCATGCCCTGGTCACCTCCCCAAGAAGGACAACTGGAGACAAGTTTAAGGACACAACCAATCAGACAGACTACACTGGGGATGTTATGAACCGACCTTTGAATCTCAAAACCAAAATTCCAGAAGTGACTGTGGTAAACTAGCTTTTGCAATGCTTTTAAGTAAGGTAGTTCCAAAAAAACCCCCAGAATAAATGAAGAAAAAACTACAAAACAACAGCTATTTAGGTTCAATTTGAAAGTCCAAGCAGAAATTTCTTGGGGAAGGAACAGGGTAGCTCCAAGCCATATGTATAAGTCAGTGCAGCAGCAAAGAATCTTTTTACTTGGTGGAAATGCTTATGGTTATTTGGAACCTTTAACCACTTAGCATTTGCACTGAACCATAAGCTCACCAAGGGCTATTTATCACAGCCAAAGGAACAGTGATTAACAAAGTACAGAAGCTGACATCAGGCTTGCACAATAATAATCAAGTGTCCACAAGAGATTAAAAACCGGGCATTTAATTTGGGTTCTGCCTTTTTTAAATCTTCTGGTCAGCAGCTGGGATATTCCTGAGAATCCTGACATCGCAATTCAATAACAAGGTCTAAATACGGTTTCTACTAGAAAAGCATGAAACCCAAGCTGCTCCTAGACTGTCCTTAAAGACTGTTTTACAGCTCTATAGATAGAAACCAATTATAATGAATACAGTCCACTTATATTGATCTGACTAGAAGCTGCTTCCTAACATTTTCATTAAGTCAGGGATCACAGAAGCAAAATTGAAAATGAAAAAATACAATTCTTGGCATAGCCAGTTCACCCAAATTTAGCCTTATTAATGTAAGATCAGAGCTACATCAGCAATGAACTTTTAAGACCAAAGAACCACCTGCCCAAACCAAAAGGCATCACTTAAAATGTGAAGCAGATGATTTTTGAAATAGTCTGCTTTAGGAGGCTAAAACACCAATTCCCATGTATACTGATAATTACACTGGCTCCTGCTAAAGGTCTACCTGATGCTGCCTAAATGATTGGGTTTTTTTAAACTTCTCAGTACTGTTTACGAAACTTTTCTCCTCTACTGCATGCTTTTCAGTTCAAAACCCACTAAAAATTAAAGCTATCGATAAAATAAAACACTGAAGCAGATTCTGATAAAGACTTAATTCATTGCCTTCTGTAACCCAGGATGGGCATCACCCATCATCCTGGAGAAAGTCTCCAAGTGACACTAACTTCGTAGAAGTTACGTTTGGGTTTGCCAATTACAGGCTCAAAGGACAACCAAATCCCATATTAAAACTCAGGTATACATCATATCCAAAGTCTGGCTGGTACTTCTCAACTTGTTTCCAGTAGGACAGAAAATAAAATGCTGACAGTATCTTGCACACTTTCAATCTAATTGTGAGGTTACACTGAGAACATGACGAAAAAGATAGGCTAAAGGAGTGTGTATATGGCTCAGTACAGAATGTGAAAGGTATTAAGAATCCTGATGTAACAAGAGGGTGGAAAGGTACCTAGTGCCATCTCTAATTTTTGTCAGCCTTCATGTAAGGTGTTTCTCCATGTTTACTTACCTGTTTTAAGTACTAAGCAATTACACTGAGGTAACCTCTGTGCTTTCTGCCATAAGTTTTCCAGGCAGAACACCAAAGCTGGTCTGGGTCATCAAGGGTAAAGCACAATAAGGATGTGCAAAGGGGTCAGTGAAAACATAAAAGACCATCACAATTTGTGTGACAGTTTAAAGAACCATGGATTATTTAAAATGGTAATAAAACATTTAATCTCTTGCTTCTCTATTGACCAGCCAGTGCTAATCCTCCATGGAAAGGAAATAGATCCCTGCCTGTGCCAGCTCAGCCAGGGTGGTACCCACCCAGCAGAAAGCCACAGCCTTGCTAAGCTCTGCACCCACATGACTGACAGAGCTGCCCAGACAGAGCTCGGTGGGAGCCCACTGCCACCCCAAGCTGGGCTACAGGGAGAGCCCTGCTCTTTCCCCAGTGCTGGCCAGCAGCACTGAGCATCCTTGTGGGAGGGGTGCCCAGGTACAGGAACTCCTCTGCTTGGTTCAGCCAGCTTGGAGGTGTCACTGAGGTTGTCAGCTTGTGCCCTGCATCAAAACTGCCCCCATAAAAAAAAAAACCAAACAGGTCACTGACAGAAGAGACTCCCTTCTGAAGGGAACAGAAGGCTGCCTATGCAGACCAGACCCACTTCTTAGGGAAGCCTGCTGCCTCCCTAGGGCCCTGGTTAAAGATGGAAGAGAAAGCTTCCTCCCCTGATGCAACCCTCAGATTATTAACCATTACTGATTTTTCAGGTGTGCAGCAATGAAGTCCCAACAAGAAATCTGAGGGCAACAAGAGAATCTGAGTCCCAACAGGAAATCTTCGGGGCCTTGGGACCACTGGTTAAAGGATCAGGAGCACAAGTAGTATCCCCCTCTATCTTTGTAACTGCTGGGAGTGATGAGTGAAGAAACGAGAGAGCCAGCAGATCAATTCCTGGCTCCGAGCCTGGTGTCACCAGCAAAACTTTGGCATTTTGATAATGGGTAGGTTTACACAACAGCAGGCTGGCTGGAGACACTTGTCTCTGTCCTTGCACAGGAGTTAGCAGGGCTCACTGAAAGAGCTAACTCACTGAAGCCAGGCCAACTAGAGATAAGCCTGGGGGCAGCACACCAGTGTTTGAGGGATGGTGTGCTAGTGAGGTCCTTCCATTTGCTGTCTCAGTGGAAGTAGGGGATGGAGATCCATGTGGTAGCAGAGGGTTACTGTTGTGTTAGGTCCCTCTGGAGGTGGTGACTGTTCCTTGAGAGAAGGACTGGTGAGTGATCTGGTGGCTGAAGACTACCTCGGGCACAGCAATTATGAAATAAGTTTTTGATTATTGGAGAAATTGGCCTGTTTAAGGGACTGGTTGATAGAGTCCCTTGGGAGGCAGTACTGAACTCCTTGTGGGTAGGAAGGCTCTCCAGAGGGATTTGGACAGGCTAGATCAATAACCCAAGGCCACTTCTATGAGGTTCAACAGTACCAAGAGCTGGGTCATGCATTTGGATCACAACAACCCCATGCAGCACAACATCCTTGGGGCAGAGCGGCTAGAAAGCTGCCTGGCAGAGAAGGACCTGGGGATGCTGGTTGACAGCATCGGAACACGAACATGAGCCATGAGAGTGCCCAGGTGGACAAGAAGGCCATTGGCATCCTGGCCTGGATCAGCAATAGTGTGGCCAGGGGGACCAGGGCAGTGATTGTCCCCCTGTGCTCAGCACTGGTGGGGCCACACTTCGAGTGCTGTTTCCAGTTCTGGTCCCCTCATGGCAAGAAAGACAATGAGGGGCTGGAGTGAGTCCAGAGAAGGACAGTGGAGCTGGGGGAGGCTCTGGAGCATATGTCCTATGAGGAGTGGCTGAGGGAGCTGGGGGGGCTCAGCCTGAAGGAAAGAAGGCCCAGAGGGGACCTCATCACTCTCTACAAATACCTGAAAGGGAGTTATAGTGAGGTGGGAATTGGTCTCTTCTCCCAGGTCACAAGCAATAGGACAAGGGGAAAGGCCCTCAGCTTGCACCAGGGGAAGTTTAGATTGGATATTAGGGATATTTTCTTCACTGAAAGGGTTGTCAAGCTTTGGGCTATCTAGGAAGTAGTTGAATAACCATCCCAGGAGGTATTTGAAGGATGCACAGATGGAGCACTTAGGGACATGGTTTACTGGTGAACTCAGCAGTGCTGGCTTAACAGCTGGACTCTACAATCTTAAAGGTCTTTTCAAACCTACAGGATTCTATGATTCTAAATACAAGCTCACTTGTACTGGTATATGCTATAAAATAAAACCCCCATAACCTAATTAAGTTCAGGAGCCAGCAGAACCTTAAATCTCTTTCTCCTGAGCCCGGCTTTTCTATTACTTTGGAATAGACATCATTAACCTGCAGGACCAACTCTGACTACAGAGAGAGTAGAGGAAGTGTCTTGCATTTAGCAGCAGCTATGCAGTATTACCTCAGTGTATACAATACATAAATAACTCAGTAAACTCTTCTTGCCTTCTGTTTTTTTTAGAAACCTCCACCTACCAGCCTGAGAACTATCCCTGCAAGCAGTAAGCTGCAGCTGGGACAACAGGCCAGTGTAGGGTGCAAGCTATGGTTCATACACAGCTACACCGCCCTGCAGAAGCTGTACAGGGTGGGAAGGGGTGGCAGCTGAGGGTGCTCACCACTGAGGAGCAGGTTACCTGGCCCAGCATAGCTGGAAACTCTGCAGAAGCACTACTGTGGACAAAATCTTACCACACAGCAAGTAGATTTGGGAAGAGATACTCAGAGATGCTGAAAAAGCAATTAGGTGGCTTCTCCAATTCTTTTTGAGAGGACGGAATTTGACAAACATAGTCCTTTGCTGCTCATCCTATCCCTCACTGCTGAATGACGAGCTATCCTACACCACGTGAATGCAGTCACAAGTGTTCCCAGTGTGTCTTGGGGAGTAGGGAGTAACAAAAGTCTTGGGTAGAAGTTTCCTCTTAACCAAGAAAGGAAACGTACTGAACTCTTCTGCAACAGCTCCTGCAGTTTTCCCAGCACCAGCTAATTCTCCATTCCCCATGTGGCAGCTGAGAAGAGGCCAGGTCACTGTGGGTGCATTTTGCTGAGCTTTTGGGTTTCCATCTGTCTGCATAAGCATAGAAATGGTGGAAATGCTGTTTTGTGCTATCCCAAGCACATTAAGACAACTTAGGCAGCAAGAGCAATGTGCTGATGAGGGCTCTTCACAGCAACTAACCCTGCTGTATTCAGAAGGTGACGTTGAGAGTTTATACTGGAGAAATAAACAATTGAGAACATACTGCTGGAACAAAAGGTGCTGGAACTGGCAATCTGATCAGTGATCACAACATTTCCACTGGACTTATTCAACTTAAGCATAAAGTGCACTGGTGACTGCACACAGCTAAACAAAACATCAGCTTAGACATATTAGCAGTCTACCTTTGGCTTACTTCAAAAGCCTTTACCTTTTTGCCACATTCAAAACTCCACAGAAACGATGAATTATTTTAAAATAAGTTCAGAAGCTGATAACACAGAAACATAATGCCTTGAAATAAGTCTGACTTGCAAGCAAATCATTAAACGCATGACTAATTTTTTTACTTTACTAAAAAAATACTGGGCTCTTTCCCAGCACTGCCTGACCATGACCAAATTTAATTCAATTCTTTTTTTCTCCTTACAATAACTTGGAGCAAGAACAGACATAACCCTAGATTTTATTTTGTTTTGCTCCAGACAGACATTCAGTAAAGAATCCAATGTTGCTGGGGGGATAAGCAATAATATCTATAAAGCCTGAAAGCTCAATCAATGCTATTATGAACTACTGCAGAAATTTGTCTACTGCATAGAGTTACCGTAATTGGTGACAAGCCTTCTTAATAAGGAGTCTAGTCAGTGAAAGAAAAAGCTGTAGCCCTCTTAAATACTGCATTATAGGTTTTCAGCAGCATGAAACAGAGGAGATGAAGACAGTACTGCTCAGTTCCTGCATCTGGCAGACAGTTTATCACAAGGCACGACACACCTGAAACAGCACTGCTCCAGCTGTGCATGCAACCAGACTGTTGTCTTTGGGATGCACCTCAGCAACCCCCTGTGCTCTTCAATTTTCAGTGGTTTGACCAGGCTTCAGAGCCCAGCCTACCACATGCCTCTTTGGCAGATTTCGTGGACACAAACCCTCCTTGTATTAATTATCTGCAGAAATGGTACCCTACCACCCTGTTTCCCTCATCCTTTCCTTCCTCCACTGCTCCTGCTTGCTCTGTACAAAAATACGTCTAACAGTTAAGAGACCAGTAAGACAAGTCCAGCTGAGTCCTGCCTAATAGGGAGGCTCAGGTCAGGAGTGCATGATCAGGAGTTGGGCTTTACTGGGTTAAGCCAAGCATACGCCAACGGTACTGCTAAAATATTCATGGGTTTGCACTTATGTTACATAAAAAGAGTAAGAGATCGCAGTTTGAGAAACTGGTGCTTACGTAGACTGCATCCACCCTCTTTCCCTGTCACCCAGTACAAGTGACAGTGCACTACAACAGCCTTGGTTCACTTTCATAACAGGCTGACCAAGCCAACTGACACAGGATCCTTCCTTTCCTGGAGCAGCACTTTGCACTTGTCCCTGTTCAACCATGAGGTCTCCATGGGTCAGCGCCTTACTTCAGCCTGGTGAGGTCCCTCTGTACAGTCTAGACCTCAGTGGCACCACTTCTCATCCTTGCCCCAGTTTGTGGCCATTCTCAGCCAAATAAAGATGCCTCAATCTCCTCCAGGTCACCAATAAAGGCATTTGACAGGGCAGATGGTAGGACAGACTCCGCAGCAACATCACTTGCCACACAACTCAAGGAACTACCTCAATGGGGAATTCAGAGACTGGATATAAACCTCAGAAAAGTACCTTGGGAGGCTGCTAACAGACACTCGCTGGGATTAGCAGGAGGACCAGGAGCAGGTGCTGGGCTCCCTCAGCAGAGGGTGGCCACATACCTCAGTGCCTGGATTCCTGAGCACCTGTGGCTGGTACCTCCAGAGCCACAGCTGGAGGCAGTAAGAGCAGAGAAGCTTTGGGTACAATAGGAAATAGCCTCTCTTGCAGCTACAAGATGCAGCTCTTTCTGGGGGGCTCTACAAAAGTGACATTATCATAGATGTTTGCCAAGATGTCCAAGGCACACACCAAGCCCTCTGCCACAGCATGCAGAGCTCTGGGTAGGCATGTGTACATTCCTTCTTTCTAAAGCCTTTTCCCTTTCCATGTTTTCAATACGACATCCTGGTCACTAACTACTCAACACAGACACACCAGCTAAACACAACTGACAGTCACCACACCGGGAAGGGGAGGATGCCTTGGAGGGGAGAGGGACCAGGAATAGGCAGGTAGCATCCTGCAGAAATGAGCACCTTCTCTCCTTCCACAGGACACCGCTGGAATGATGTCACCAGGAGGAAGAATTGTTGTAAATAATAGTTAAATGTTCAGACAAGCACTACACTGCAGTGTCATGCATTGTTATAGCTTTAAAAGGAAACTTGTTAAATTATTTTTTCTTTTTTACTTCACAGAAAACTCAAGGATTGCTCCATCATTCAAGAACACTAATACTGTTCACATTACACCAGAAAGCCCTTTCTCTCCTCTTGATCATGACTCTACCTAGACAAGTCACTCATGGA
Source organism: Machaerirhynchus nigripectus (assembly GCA_013397975.1). NCBI lineage: Eukaryota > Metazoa > Chordata > Aves > Passeriformes > Dicruridae > Machaerirhynchus > Machaerirhynchus nigripectus. The sequence goes on along the minus strand of VZRQ01002946.1, from coordinate 8,296 downwards.
AAGAAGTAAAACCATTCTCTTGAAGGGAAAGTGGCACAAATGGCAGCAGGACTCACATAGCTACATACCAGTGCATCTTGGGAAGGACCAATGAAAACTCGTTTGGATTCTGCTGAGAAACAGCTGCTTCTGAGAGTAGCATGTGGTAAACACTGTACTCTGGTGCTGTCACCCTGAAGAGCATCCAAGTGTGTTACAAAGACTAACATGGTTATGCACAAGAAGTGCATGTGTACAAGATGTATGCAGTATCTCAGATGTTACATCGATGCGCAGAATTCAAGAAAACTTTGCAATTGTTAAGAGAAAGGCACTATGTAAAAAACACCAAAACCAAGTGGAGCAACTCAGCTATTGCTGTCAATGGCCAAGAGGAGCTACTGCTGTGTTAGAGCTAGTGGCCTGTCCCACAGGCACAGCAGCACGTGCCTGTGGATCTCAGGATGCACTATGGTAGCAAAGATGGGAACTGAAAGAGACATAAGGAGGGTTATGTCAAAAGATGCTTACAGGAAGGCAGCCTCTCACTGCTCATTGAGGAGATAACTGGGCGGCACTTCAATGCATGCATTGCCTAATGAACTAGTTTATGAATGGGCTGAGGACATTAAAAGAGTACTAAGAAGATCTACAGGAAGGCTCCCGTGGGTGTGCATCCTTCACACCTCTCTCCTGTGAGATGGCCTACGTCCCCCATACACGCAGGGGGCCTGCAGTGGTTGCACAGGGAAGGTGACATCGAGTTCAAGGGCATTAAGGCTGACAGCAAGTACACCAAAACACACACCGGCACTTGTGCACAGGCCAGTAGATACAATTATGGCAGGTACCAGTGATGCACTGCCTGGGGCTGAGCTCGGGTTGAACGTGTACTGAAAAAGGGGTTTGTGGAATGAGCAGGGCTGCACCGTGGTCAAGAACCCGCACAATCCGCCAGCGACCAAACCCGCCGGACGGACTGGGCGAGCTGACACGGAGCGAGAGCCCGCACGCCCCAGAACGGATGAGTCATAGTTTACACTGTCCATCCACTTGTCCCCAGGAGCAGAGCACCGCTCTCCAGTAAGCCCAGCACAGCCGGGCTCCGCCACACAGCGGGCTC
>VZRQ01002938.1:1741121-1915212 GCA_013397975.1 Machaerirhynchus nigripectus | reverse complement strand
GGCCCGGGAGCTCGTCGGCGCCCGCCGCCCAGCACCGCCCGGGAGCGCCGCCCGCAGGCTCTGGCCCACGCGTGGGCCGGGCGGCCGATGCAAGCGGCGGGAGCTTTAATTTTTACGTGGGGCGCTGTTTCCGTTCGTTCCGGTTTAAGTTTCCCCTGGCAGCAGCAGCGTCTGCCGGCCCTTCGGTTTGACTTGCAGGGTCTTACTTGATTTTACCCAAATACTATCGTCTTCTGGACGAGAATCTCTCATCAGTGCTTGCGCGGGCCAGGCGTTTAGCTAGGAACGGAGCTGTGAGGTTTCCTCCGCATCGGTATGCCTTCCCTGCTCTACAGTGCACAGCCTTCTTTTCGTTTGCCCGGATCTATCTCCTGCAGAGGGTCCCTCATACCCAGCTTTCCAGACTGGCCCAAGGCTGTACAGCAGGTCGCCGAAAACACCGTGGGACCCCGTCAGCCTCCCCCACCTTCTCCCCACCGTGGGGTCCATTTCCAACCTGAAATCCTTCCCATTCAAGCGGACAAACAGTAACCTTCTGGGAACGTGCCTGTGCCCAGAGCCGGGTGCTTTGGACGGGGAGGGATCCTGGGTGCTCCGGGAGCAGGGGTCGGTGACTGCTCGTAGCGCCTCTCCTTCCGGGGGGAGCCCACAGAGAAGGCGTCCGAGTCGGGGGGCTGTTATCCCTCCCTCCCTCCGCCCCTCACACAGGCACAGCCGCCCAGGTTCTGTGCTCCTGTGGCTGAGTTCTCATTTAGAAGAGCCCGTAGGGGTCCCCTCAGACACGCCCGGAGGAGCCCCCTTCGGGGTGGTCGCTCCCGCGCCCCTGCCCCCGGAGCTCACGGGCGAAAAGGTGGCTTTTCACCCTCCTCTCGCTCGAGAGCAGGGCCCAGGCAGATGAAGGCACTGCATGGGGTCAACATTTGCTTGTGAGCTTTTGCTGAGTGAGAGTACTCTTCTTATCTCCGACCGTGACGATCAAGTGGCCTCCTTCCTCCGACAGACCCAAGGTAGGAGTGGGGCACCCCCTATTCCCACAGCACCTCTTCCTCCCCAGGACCCGTGGTCTGGTTCTCCTGGGCGGACTAGACGTGCCCTCTCCGCCACACCATCCACGGCAGGGAGGCCGGGCGTCTCACCCCTCTCGGCCGGGCCCTGCCTGCCAGCTGCCGGGCCCTCGGCCTCGGGTTTCCAGCCCCCTCACCCGCCGCCGCCGGGCGCAGCGGTTCCGGGGCCCAGGCAGTGCCGCCCGGCTGCCCGCGGCAGCGCGGCTCCTCTGAGGCCCAGCCCTACCGCGGCCGCGCCCTCGGGGCCCCGGGCAGCGCTCCCGGGGGCGCCGGGCCTTCGGGCTCTCACGGGTCACACTCAGGGCCGTGCTCCTTTCATGGCCGCTCTACCAGGCCCTGGAGACATTGTGTAGCTCGTTGCAACAGTGATGTTCCGTTGCAGGATTATAGTTATTTTATTTTAGTTTTCTTTTAATTATTTTAATTTTAATTTTATTTTGTTTTATTTTATTTTCATTTCAGTGCAATTCACTGCATTTCATTTTCTAGGCATCCTGCAGAGTTGGTATCATAAGGCATGAGCAACATAACAAAGAATACCTCACCTGTCTGGAAATACTCATGTATCAGACCAATTAAAGGAGAAAGAGGAACAAGTAATGAAATGAAAAATTATGAATGTTGATATCCAATGGTTACAGTGATGAGAGTAAGGAAGTTTCTGTTTCGTGTTGTTTTGGGTTTTTTTTTCTATAGTGTAACAAAAGAGTTCTTAACTAGGTAAATTGTTACCCATGGTAAACAACCAGTTTATTTTTGCTAAAATGATTAGATGTATGTATGCTGTTTTCAGAACTCTAGCTGACAAGATGCCCGCACTTCAGCATGTGATTGACCAAGTGTGTTTTACATTATGCAAGAATAAATGCACTTGATAATTATAATTTGATTCAAGAGCAGCCATGTAGGTATTAATTTCAGTTATAGCTTGTTTCATTTATGTTATGATACACATAAATAGAAATGCCTCTGTTGTGTATCTCAATCAGTGTGTCTGTTCTTGTTCAATTACTTGATATATTTTTGAAAATCTTGGTTGGCTTATTTTGTTTTAAAGGGTGTTTTTTTTGAAGTAGCCACAATACTATGGCATGGAAGAAACAGTATCAGAAGAGATGGGAACATGATTATGCACAGAGAAAACCACAAGTACTTAGATGGCATCCACTTCGTAGAATCTCACCCAAATTCTAAAAATGGTGTTCCAGGATATATACAGATTTTTGCAGGAAGCAAAGAAAGCAAAATAAGGCAGTGAGTGCAGCCAATCTAAATAAACTAGTATAAGAAACAACACTTGATAGGAGAGGCACCTATGCATGAATTCTGGAATTATTTATTATTTGTTAAAGTTGCCACAATAACTTCATGGACCAAAATCTGCCACCCCTGCCCCGACAATATCTGCTGCTTGAATCAAAGGTATTTCCACTCTCCAAGAGTCTTGTTTCTCCAAAACCTGCAGTGAGTTATCTTTGAGAACACTGCTTTACTGATAAAAACCAATATCTATGTATTAGACAATAGATTCAGAGCTGATCAGGTCTTTGTAATATTCATCTTAATATACTGCTTCAATTCCTTTGCAAACTGACTTTCCTGTGCAGAAAGTAGACTTGGTTTGATACCTTTAATTTTGAGTGATGGAGAGTGAAGGAATGCTACCTTTCTTTCAGAGCATATCATCATATTTTCAAATTGTTTGCTATCTTCTACTTGACCTGAAAACCTGTTCATTTCCCTGTCTCTGTCTCTACAGGAGTTTTACAGAAAAGCATGGGGAGAGACTAGTTAGATGGCTTTCTTGGCTGACTTCAGCTCTGAAGAATCAAATGTACAAAATAAAGGCTGGCTTATTTAAACTCCTCCCCAGGGAGCAGTTCCATAGTTTTATCCATCTTGCAGTTCCTAGAGCATAAATTAATTCAAGCTGCATTAACTGCACATTTTCTTGAGCTGTTTAACATGGACAGTGAGCAATTGTGGAGCGTGTGGCAGCATTTTCACAGATACACAGGAACACTGGCCATTTACTCCATTAGGGGACATAACTAACCTGGGTATAGCAAAAATGATGCTTGCCGTGGAAAAGGATGACCAGAGACCCTACGCAACACAGTCTGTAGTTTTACACTGAAATATGAGAATGTGAGTATCAACTGGTAACACCCTAAAATCATAAGATCCATAAAACAGTATAGTCAACTAGTGCCTATGGGAAAGTAGAGCAAGGTCTGGATTTAGTAACATGTTAGGACTTCTCGGGGAAAGAAGCTGTTCAGTATTCTGAAGAGTGGTTCATCGTTCCAGCAGCTGGTCTAAGCTTCTGCTGCTGCTTCAAGCACTTCAAGGGTGAATTTGAAAACTGCTTAGTAGTTTAAAGGGACTGACATCATGAAGGTCATTTAGATCACCACATGGCTTCCCTTCTGCCATCACTCGAGTTCAGTACACTGTGCAGCTACAGGTGAGACAAGGTAAGAATCAGATTTAATTCATTCCTCCTCCATCCCTTTCTAGCCAGCAAGGCAGCTGCCTAAGTATTTCTGCTGTGCATCTAGTTTCAGGTTTACTTCTTCTTATGTGTTAGGGTGGGATGATTGACAGGGAATCTAACATCTGAACTTTTCTTCTGTTCCTCCTAAGGAGAAAACTCCTCTCGTCTATCCAAACAATTTCCTAGCTCATCAGGTGGCTTTGCCATTACCCATTGAACAAACCGTTTTCCCCTTTTCAGGATCTATGAATATTTGCTCCGCAATCCATCCATTCCCAGAAGTTCTTTAAATCTTTTTTAACATTATCCTTAGAGGTAGCTGGAACTTCAGCCCCTGCAGACAACTCTCCCTGCCCTTTGAGGGGCATTTCTTTTGGTTGAAGAAACTGAACAGATATGAAGATTTTTCTTGTTATTAAGTGGGATTGCTATGTCCACCAAAACTGAGTCTTCAGCTGTGAAAGATCTACAAACACACATCTATATCTACACCTATGTATTCACTCTCAAGCTGTTATCCTAAGAGAACAAAAGAGCTGGACTGGAGTGGTCAACTGGAAACCTGCTGTATTACCCGAAAGCCAAGGGAGAGTAGAGATATATCTTTAATATGATCAAATATAATCAAATTTTATAACTGAAGCAAGAAAAGGCCCAATCCCAGAAAAGACCTTGTGAAGTGTTTAGCTGTAATTTCTCTGTTTGTTGCTTACAGCCTTATTCAAAGCCAGGAATACCTCTGACCTTGTGCCTATAATAACAGTCATGTGTGATGGACTTCCAGAAGTAACTCATGTAATTTCTCTTGGGCTATATAATAAAATGGCACATACTTGGAAATATTACAGTCATGTCATACTAAAAATAAATCTGTGAATCATTATCACTCAAAATGACCCAAGTGATTTTCTCATTATATTGATCTTCTCATTATAAATATGTTTTAAAATAAAAGGGCTTAATCTTGTTTTCAACTTTTTGTTTATATATATTTTGAATTACATTATATTATATTATATTACATATATTTTATTATGAAATACCAATGTGCTTAAATGGGGAGAGGAGAAAAAAGAAGACAAAGCCCAAAATCTTAGGAGGAAGAAAAATGTTAACTATTTCTGCTGGCATGGCACTAGCAAACACAGATATCTTACAATCATAATGGAGATTAGTAGACCTGGGTGTGCATATTTGTTATGGATCAAAGATAGGATATAGTGATTAGAAGAATGACAATGCTTTCAACACTCACAAAGGGATTGAATGTGTGATTTATAATACTAATTCCACAAAACCTTTCCATGGCTGCTTACTGCACAAGGGATTCAATATAGATTGATCACTGAGAAAAAAAAAGTATTTCCTTCAGCTCAGCTGGATGCAACTAACAAAAAATCTTTTCAGTATTGACACTGTCTGATTTAAGAGATAACCCCTCTGCTGTTTACTCTACTCTTCTGCTACAGGTTACTGTCCCCACAGTGTAACTGTCAGAGAACTTTTTGTGCTACATTCCCAATGCCCATAATTCACAGTTCAGTATTTTATCTTATAATTAATCCATTTACTCTGATTATTTATGGCCATTTTATATATATATACCTGGCAGAAATGTTAAAGATGATGATGCCCTGGAAGAGAAAACAGTAGCCTGTACCCTGAGGATACATACCTCTGATTTTCCATTTACTATCAGTTGGAAGCACAGATTCAATTGGGAATTTACCATTGGTTCTACTAGGGGACTTCACACAGTCATTCAGTCTCTGTTCTGGTCTCTAAAATGCAATAATGCTACTTGGACATCATGCTGAAAATGTATTTGTAAATATGCTTTTATCCTTTCTAGAACTATTGCACTGGAGAATAGTTTTGAGCACGTGTACTGCCATTCTGAGGCAGACTAGGCTGGTGCTTTGGCTGTAGCACAGCAGAAGGGAGAATGCAGCAGCCCCAGCAGGGCTGGGAGGCCTCTGGACTATGACATGTGCAAAGAGTTTCACATCCAGCTGGAAAAGGATACCAAGGTGAGGCTTAGCATTTAGTGACAAACTAGGTGTGAGCCACAGAGCTAGCAAAGTAGTTATGCTCTTACTTTCCTTTTCCCTTTAAGCAATGGCTACTCATCTTTCTAAGGACTCTCTCTGGTATGTTCTGGAGAGCCCATACCAGGCTGTAGATATTTCATATGCACCATGCTGTACTGATTTCTGGTGGCCTAGATGAAGGTGGCTGTTGGAAGCACAACTAACTCCAGTTGCCCCCCAGTGTCTGTGCGGCATGATGTGCATCTCACTCTATCATATGCTTGGATCATGGAAGCAATATGCACTGGGAGTGGGACTTCCTACATGACATGGACTCAGACAATTTCAGAGATGAAGAATTGCATTTTTTAATTTCTCCAACAAACTGAACAATTTTTTAATGATTGCTTTTCTTCCTAAGAAGGAAAAAAACCCTTCCTTATATCATTAATAGACTAAAAACTTAGATAACACAATTTAAGTGACATTAGAAAGCTCAGTGATCTGGTGAGGTCTAATTATGAAAAATAATAATGTGTACCCAGGGACTGAACTTGCAGAAGGTTTTCCAAATCTAGATCCATTTGCTAACTGTAAAGATTCATCTACTGATTAAATTTTGGACTTTGCAATCTTCAGAGATAGGGCTTAACCTGTTTAACTAAATACTTAATGTTAATAAAAACCCCCACCCTCTGGCTTCAAGCATCACTGTGATCATTAAGGAATGATAGTAATAATACCCGGGGAAAGGGGAAAAAGCTATCCCTGTTTTCCTGTGTATCAGGGATGAGAATCTCTGCAGCTGTCATCTCGGGAGCTCAAGCTAAAGGATCTAGAGGATATATTGGTAACAATTTCTCCAGGAATGGCTGCTAAGCATCATGTGTGGCTTAGTAGGTGAAAAAATATAGTATTTGGTACTTAACCTGACATCAGATCCCCTTGGTGTTTACTTGCTTTGCTTACAAGACCAAGAGACTAATAACACAGGACATGTTTATGAACCAAGTATTGAACTTTTCTCACAATCTAACTGCATTCCTCAGGAGCCAGCACCTGCTCTTCTGCAAGCAGGACTGACAGCCAGCAGATACAGTAAGATGACATAGCATACTCATTTGCCATTTTATCACCACTATTAACCTAAAGAGGAAATTCATGTCTAAGGTTTTTTCCTTCCTCCTAAGACTCTTTTTTTTTTTTTTAATGCAAATCCTTCTTGTCATTCAGCAGCTTCTTACTGGAACTTCCTGATGCAAATACCTCTTCACATGCAGGGCTTTTTCTTCCACATCCCACTGTGACTCCTGCAGAGAGGAACTGTTCTAGGTAAACGAAATCATTGAAGCTTTACTTACTGTTTAACTAGTTTGAAATGAATCTGTTCTCTAGGCTTACATGTGCATTAAACTGCTAATAGGATTCATCTTCAATGTGGCAATCGAACACTTCATTCCTGTTCTGAACTGCTTTAATGGCCTGGACTGCTAACAGGAATCCTTCAACACAGAACAGCTATTTGAAATTCTACCTACTGCTTCTCCAGCTACTCTGGGATTCTTGCTACAGAGAGACAGAAGCAAATTAGGCACCAAATGGATAGGCTTTCTAGGGTGTATTACAGGGCTTTAATCAGTTACCTTGCCATCAGAAGAGAAAACCTGTTATTAATTGGGATGTAATGACTGGGTAATGACTTTTTCATCTTCAACAAGTTTTCAGTTGCATTGTCAAGCTAAAAGTTGGCCATCTAGCCTAATGTAAGTTGCATTATTTGCAAGAAAGACAGTGGCTACCTCTTGAATTCCAGGAATACAATTAGGCAGGATAAAAAAAGCCCTACAAAAATGTAGCTGAAAGCTACGAAGAAAGGAGAAGATAATAGGAGACATTTGCCTGTTAGACCAGTGAAGCTTTTCAATCAGTTGAATGCCATGTTTGAATCCAGTATCTGCAGTTAGTTCCTACAGTCCCAAACTCAAAAAAAGGGAAAAAGAAAAGGGCTTTATTTTTACTCACTGTAAGAGACTTAAGTGGATTACAAGCATAATTCTGTGAATCCAGAAATTCATGGAAATTCCAGCACTTTGCTTTCAGATTATATGTGGGAAACTACTTTTTTCCCCCTTACTGCTATAATCTGCTTTGCTTTGCACGTGTTCTAGACCATCAGCCTTCCTTGGGAACCTGGTCAATGTGACCTTGTAGGTTTGGGCCATAGTCATGACCATCTTGATAGATTCAGTCTGACTTTCCACATTTTCTTTTAATTTATAAGTTAATTTTTAAAATTTCTTTCCTGAAGTTTGAGGATTTTTGGAATGTGTTATCTTCCCTGTATTTGTTGGACACTGAAAGTTTTTTGTTTTGTTTTGGTTTTTTTGGGGGGTTTTTTTTGGTTTTTTTTTTTCTTTTGGTCCACTTATAGTTCATACTTCACATGTGAAAAGAACTACTGTTAAAATTTAACTTTCACCAGATAGCTGTCAAATATGTTTGACATCGCTGTTCTCTGAAGGACTGACTAGTAAAACTGCAAGACATGGGTCAGGATTCCTCTCAGACAACTGGTTTCAGACTTTTTGCTCATTTAATACTGGTTTGGTTTAGGGACTCTGAGATGGAGTCTCTCCTGTTACATGCAATGGCTAGTACTGAAAATAAAATCCCAGTAACAGAAGCTGTATTGATGATGATGAATGAAACACACACAGCTGAGTGGGGCTTTCATCTCCAAGCTGACACTTTGACAATAACAAAAATTAGTTTTTTAAGAAAAAGGTGTCTACAATTGCACCCAGGAAGCAACTGCATTGCAGGGTGTGCAAGTTCCCAGAAGTGCTGTACATAGGTTTGGTTCTCAGGGCAAAGCTTTAAAAGAGCCCTTGGCTGACAGCAGAGCAAGGGCTGCTATACATAGGAGAGAAATGAGGCTAAAAAGGTACAAACACCCTTGCCCATCCTGCACCCTTTAGAATTCTGTGGGTAAGCTGGAAGAAACACGTTTCTAATGACATCTCCAAATGACGCTGATGTATTTCAGCTCACTTAGGGGAGAAATGTCTCACCAGTGTCCCACTCATAAAATACTTCACGCCCTGGTCTCTCAGTGCGGCGTGTTCCCGGGCCGTTCCTGCTCGGCAGGGGTGGCAGCGGGCGCTGCCCGCTCTCCCCGCATCGGGAGCGCGTTGCTCGGCTGCGGAGCGCGTCCTTGCCCTGCGCCGGCTCCAGAGGGAGCGGCGGTGGCTCCGCCTCGGGACCGCGAGGCCACCAGCGAGGAGGCCCTGCGGGACAGAACTGGGACTTGGGGGGGGCCGTGGTCACTGGTTGGTTTGTTTGTTTGTTTATTTTTCTGTAGGTGGAAAGCTCTTTGTGGTTACTTCGAGAAAGTGTTGAGCTTTATTCTTTCTCATTTTCTTTCTTTTCTGTTTGAGGTTTCCTTCCAACTTCCAATTTGTATTCCCAAAATCAGAAATGCTTCAGTGGTTTCCTGATGTAAAATGCTGATAGCAATTGCTGGTGCTTCATAACACTTGTTTGGAACAGTCTTTTTAATACCAATGGGACCCTTAGCAAAATGGAGGAGCAAGCTGGCATCTCTGTGCATAAAATATGAATCCTCATTTCTGTTTGAGTCTACAGACTGCATACAGTAAGAGAAAATTTCTAGAAAACATCAGTACTCAGGACTGAATTATGTGGAAGCATTGAATATGATTAGGGAACATGAGACTATATGTGAGGAATCTCAGTGGGATAGTCTGAAAATCAAACAAGTTAGTGCTCTTAGAAACATGAGCATTTAGCCCTTATTGGAAGATTTAACACCAGATCAATTGCATCAGTTAAGAACATTATCCTCTCCAGAGGTCAAAGAGTCCACATGAGCCTGTCATGAATATAAATAAAAATATTCTTAATTAATTCATTGGGTGTTCAGAAGTTCACAGAAAGTAAGGGTATCTTCTGAAGCAAGAGACATGAAAAAACGAACTCCTGATCTCAGGGTGATGAGAAGAAGAAATAAATCTATAGAAGAAGACAGTGCTAATAAAAAACCAGGGAAGTTGCTCTGGAAAAGTCAACAGAAAAAACCGCAACTTTAGTCATGAAAGTACAGTTGTAACACAGCCAGTAATAGCATCATTTGCAGGTACCACTAAAAAAAAAAAGTGGCAGTCAAACACCCAACACCACCTCAGAAGTCAAGTTACTCCAGGTAACTGCCCTATCTCATTAGAAAAGAAAAAAGCTGTGAGTAAAGTTAAGGATAGAGTGTGTATGCTGTAGATGAATCTTGAGAATTTAAAAAAGAGATAAAACTCAAGAAACAGGTGCAGTGGTTAAAGATAGCATTGAATTTAGCTCTACAGATTTTGATACAAGTAAAAGCATTTCAAGAAAAGCAAAAATAAGCAGGGACAGCTGTAAGAAGAGATACAGAGTGATTTCAAAAGCAAAGCAACAAGATTTAGATGTTGAATTGAGAAGGATTCTGGGAAAAGGAAGTAAGCAGCCAAGTGTGAGGTCTGCTCAAGAAGAATTGGAAGAGGCAAGGGATGTGACTAGACCAGACATTTCAAAAATATACGAGAAGAACTTCCAGCAGAGCAAATCTGAAGAGTCTACTTCCACCCCAGTGCTGCCTGTGAAAGTGGTTGCAAAGTCTATTGATGAAATAATTGCTTCCCTGCAGTCTACTTCTCCATCTCCCTCAGACCAGATGATCAAAGATCTGGAGGGTGTTCTTGGCCAGAAATACAACATAAAAATGGAAGTAGATGAACCAGAACAAGAGCAATATTTTTGTCTTGGGTAAATATTACTTTTATAAGAGTTGTATATTTTTTTTTCCAACTCCTACAATGTGTTACAACACAGAAGCCAGACAAAACAAATGGATAAAAACATTAATGTATCCTAGAATATTCTTCACTCTTTCTTCTGCTGGTTTTTTTATGTCCCTCAAAAATGAAAATGAGCCAATATCAAAATACATTAAAACATTAACTCTTTTGGGGTGTTATTTTTATTATACCGCTTATAGTTTAAAACATATTTTTGTTATTCTCCTTTCCCTATTTAAGTTGACATATTCCAGTGTGACAGATGAAAAAGTGCATTAAATGCATTTGGAATATCTTTGGCAGTATTGCTTCTTTTAGCTGCTGTTTAGATTGTGAAGTCTTTGTAAGACAATTTGTTTTTATTGTCATTGTTATATAGACCATGTAAGCTGCTGTAAGAGAGTTCCTTCAATTAATATTGATAGCAGGTGATATCAATAATAATAGGCATCACGTAGATGAAAGAGAAAACGTTCCTAGATTTTCACCAGAGTTTTGCCAATTTATTTGTTAAGTAAACTGTTGACTTAGTATCAGATGGCTTTTTGTCCTCTCTAAGCAAGGCTGATATTTTGGTTTCAGTTCCAAGACAGCTAAAACGTACAGTACCTTACATTCCCTTCATGTGAGATTGACTCTTTTTTGACTGAATACAAGAAGAGCAAACAGCCCACCTGAACTAAGTTAATTTAAATGTGAAAGTCCATGAGCAGCAGTAGTATGAAACTGCATTTCCAGTATGTCCTCTGATTTGATTTTCTTCTGAGAGCTTTTTGGTGTGGTTGAGGCATTCACAGTGTCTCCACTTTCTGTATGTTATATGGTGTATTTAAACTGGCATTGAAATTAGAGAAGACTTTTCTCAGTGGGGCAGCATTGGGATGATCCTTCTTCATTGCTTGACTTGTGTTTTAGGGACATAATAATTTGGGACTGTTTGATTGGAATTTGTCAGTTGATGACAAAAATTCTTCGGGCAGATATGAAGAGGGAATACAAAGTATTTGACCTGGAAAACTGTTTGTTATTTAACTTACCAGAAATAATTAGTAGTGACTGGTGACGTGCAGAATTTCGTGTTTTTCTTACTTTTTAAATAAATCTCTCTTATGTTCTAGGCAAGATTTTCAGTTTGGCCTCTGCCAAGTCCTGATATATGAACTGATTTTTTGTTGTTTGTAGTGTGAGCTGCTGGGCTCTGAGCTTTGAAAATCTGACCTCTGGGATAATATAATATTTAATTCCTTATTTCTAATATTTGATCAATCAGGTTAAAAGCAAAATGAAATTTGAACCTAGTGATGGCTTTCTGTTCCAGTTTTTTGGTTTTTAATGTTTTTTTAGGTTTTGACATATGGACATAAGTGAGGATTAATGAGACCCTTCTTGCTGATTACCTTTTATTTGAATTCAAAGGCTTTTGCAGCAGGTGTCTTTTGAACTGAAGTGACCTTAAATTGGGCTGAAGACTTTAGCAATTCTTTATTATTATTATTATTATTATTATTATGCATGGATTATTTACTTTACACTAAGCTTCATAGCTTGCATTCTCTAATGAAGTAAGGAATGTATTGTTTTAAATGAAGAAAAAATGATGGAATTGCTAAAATGAACATGTACTCTCAGAATCAAATGTGTTTTTCCATTTCTTAGGCAAAAAAAAGAAGAAAATTATCTTCTCTTTATTTTATTCTCAATCTTGCGTTAATTACTGCTTAGCATTGACACTTTATGGTGTTGCTGAGGGGGCTGAGTGCTGGTTTTGCCCCTGCATTGAAATAGTGTTATCTGGGAATAAAATGCCAACTCGGTGGGACATCATTACTTAGTCCTGTGTCCTTTGAGGGAAATTAGTTATCAGTAATGTTTCCTATCATATTTTCTGTGAAAACATAGAATTTCTATTATAAGAATAATATCGCTTCCAATGCCTGGAGTAATTCTTTTGCCATGAGGCTTATTGCTAACTCTGAAATATACTGAGATACTAAGTATATGTTTGGTTTAGTATCCATAAGAAGGTGTTTATATTTGTCTCAGAAATGCATTATCTTGGTGAAGAACCTGCAGCTCCTCTCTAGGTGGTTACTCAGATGAGCTTGGGAGGGTGGTTAAGTAAATGAACAACATTTTTGTTCTCTAAAAGCAACATCAAATTTGAATGCTTCTATTAATTAAACAAGGGCTGTAGAGTCCACTGTACTAGCAGTATATAAAATATACTTTAATTTTTTAAAAACATTTCTAGCTCTTTTCAGCTAATCTCAATAATGAGGCCTTGAGACTTTCTCTGTAACGCATTAATACTCTCAAAAGTGGTTTGATGGAGAATAATTATTGCTAAAATTCTAGAAGAGATAGACTTGCATTAGCTTTATAAACAAATACAAACAGGTATTTGCTTATAACATTACTGTATCTCACTTACTATTTGGCCTATATATTCTTTATGCTTCAGCTGACATGACAATTATGTTACAGATATACTGATGTATAATAAAACAGTATTTTTAGGAGGTTTACTGAAAATATTTCTTTTTTTTTTTTTCCCAGTGCTGTTATTGTAAACGTCATGGAAATGAACAAAAGACTTCAATTTATTTCATTTAGTTCTGTTCAAGTGGTGAAACCCCTAACTCTTCCTACTGGTTTTCTTATTTTTGCTTACAGGTAACTTGTGGAACACTTTTCTCACAGTCTTAGCATCTGTTAAAATGCACCTAAATCAAGACCATGATGCTTTTTACTGTAAATCTGCAATACATTATAAATTCAGGAAGCCCACAGTATTGAGTATGGTCAATAGGGTTGATCATGGCAAAAGCTGTGGCACTTTCTGCCATTTGCTGAAGGGAGCTGCTTACTCCTCAGGGGTGAGCACTACCACTCCTGGACACCCAAAGATTTTTTTTTCTGGAATATTTAACTCATTTTACTTCTTTTAAAAAAGCCGTTTTATTTTCATAAAGTTGCGTGAAACTACCTGGGGACAGATCTTGGGTAGGTGGTTTACACGTGTGGACTTCTGAAATCCATCTGCTTATTTTCTCAAAATAACCAGTGCAGTTTGTTACATTTTATCAGCAATCATTTTTCTGTTCCTTATGATCATTAGGCCCACATAATTTATGGTTGTCTTAAAAATGCTACAGACTTTATGGTACAGGGAGTATGTTTTCACCTCTGAGTCTAAGAAAATTGGAGATTAATCCTCATTAGGTCAGTAAGCTGCTATTATAATATGAAAATAAATTTATTTTAATCAGATAGATTGTAGTCTCCCAGAGTTTCAAGCCTTGTCAAAGGGGTACAGGGTCATTAGCTATGTTTGTGTATAAACAACTTGTATAAATTCACCATGTTAAAATGTATTTGTATATTCACACATATGAATGACTTTGTTTTGCCATTTATCAGGGTCTTTTCTGCACTTTTTTATTCAAAACAGAGAGAAAAATAATTTACTTTAATAGCATGTAGCTACCAAATGAGGAACCAAAGAAATATCAGATAAAGATATTTAAATCAGATATATTTAGAGGTAATGATTAAAAAACAAACAAAACACAAACAACAACGATAATAAATCCTTAGTTTTACTTATGTAAGGGTTCATAAACTTCATGAAAGAGTCTTTTCAACTACAAAGGGTAGCAGAAACATAGTAAAATGACTGAAAATATTAAAATGGTCTATAATGAGTTATCAAGGTGTTGGAGTACCTAAATAATTTGCTACACTTGTGTGAGGAAAGCTATGTCTAATAAAGATTTTTTTTAAAGGCACAGTAGAAGTTTCCATCACTTCTTAGGTTAAAATACTGGTGCAGGAAACATCTTCCTCAAGGATGGGCAGAACACTCAAGAACAGATTCCCACAGGAATTAAGAGTTGCCACAGCTCTTTCATCTCCCAAAGTTTGTATCACACCTCTTTAGCCTTGTTTTTGTTAATGCAAACACATGGCCCATAGTATGTATATTGACAGTACGCATAATTTTATTAAAATAACACAATAGCGTTGTGCCTGTGATTCAACCAGGGTGAATGGACAAAAGAGAAAACACCACACCCAACAAAGGAAAGCAATCGCACACCATGTACAGGTGTCTAAAATGAAATTAAGATAATATTTGCTCATATAATTCTGTTGGTTTTGACAGAGCAGGAAAATTAATATGTAAAATTTGCATATTATGCAATACTTTAGAAATGTAAGTTGATCTGGCCAGGTTGAGTAAAGGGCTTTGTGAAAATTTGTCTTTGATTCCATGAATTGGATAAATTGCATAGGGAAAGAACCATGGTTGGCTTAGGGACTGTAATAATTAATAGTCCTTGGTAATCACCATGCTTGAAAACATTTTTGTATTGCAAAGAAGAAGGTTGGTTGGTATAGCTTGAGAAGATAATACTGAATCTCTTTCCTTTAGTCCGAGTTGTTTCTCCACTCCTCTCTTTTAGTGTGTTGTTCTCATGGTGATGAAAAAAATAAGTAATATGAATTGTTTTTATCTTAAGTTGTCTTTTCTGTCAAAGGTAGATAAATTACTGAGGATTTGGTTAAAAGCAAGGCACCGACACGTACAATATGTACATGCAAGACCATAGCTTTTTATTGCTTTCTAGTTTAATTTTTGTGGTATTATATGCATCTATCACTTTTTGTTAGCCTACAGACTCCATCTTTTCGTTTTCTAATATACATGAAAAAAAATGCTACGATTCAGACCATTCTTCTTACATGGTATTAAAGTTTAATGCAAAAAAGCTTAGGCCTTAAAAAAACGCTGGTTTTAGATTGATGGGTGGACAATACACTTAGTGGAATAAAAATTCTACTGTGTAGAAGATTCTTATATTAAAAGCAAGTGGACCTTTGTAGTGTCAGTCAATCATGATGCGACAGACTCTTTCTGATACAGTTCAACTGATAGCTTTATTTCATTCTTGCATTAGCTTGTGGCTTCTTTCCCCAGAAACATTTAACATTTCGGTAGCAGTTTTAAAGAGCAGTACCCTCAAATGAAATGTAGCTTAGATGTGATACTCTTTTGTTGCTGCTATCTTTAGCACTGGGCTCCTCAAGGCAGTGTGTGGCACAGCGGGTAAAGTCCATACGTGTGTGCTAACCAGGAGCTCGGAAAGCACACTGTCCTTAAATCTACCGTCTGTGCTGAGAGTTGCTGCATTTTGATTCTGCTTTTTTTCTTTTGTTTTGTGTCCAAAAAGGGGAACTATTGAACCACTGCTTTGATGAGCAAGAATAGTATGTCTGTGAACTAAAAACAACTTTAAATTTTGTAATTGCTTTCCTGCTAGTGGAGGAATTATAATTTTCTCCTCTGGAGAAAATGATTAACTGAGAATTGCACTCAGCCTGTTAACTTCTCTACTATGAGCAGTTCCATGGAGGAGTGGTTTATAGTAAAGAGTTAAGCATGTGTGCAAATGTTTGCAAAAGATGAGCCTGAGATCATTTGTCTCTAAATGCATTTTTTTCTTTCAAACTAATCTGTGTAATGAAGGCTCAAACTTTAATTTACACGTATATGTTCTTTTGAAGTTGTTTTTTTTCTGTGAGGTAGTAACATAATTTTATTTATTTTATTCTTGTTTGACACTAGTTTTCTTCTCTTGCTTATACAATAGGCACCAATAGAAATGAGGAAGTAAAAAATGGATCTCAAGTCCTGCCAGGTTTTCACCAAGCAAGCTTGGTAACATTCTGAATTATCTAGGAATGTTAAAATATAATAAGTTAATAGTGCTTCTATTTGCTTGTGAGTTGTTAAGATTGGTAGTTCATATTTTAAACTGATAAAACTGGAAAGGAAATTCAACACTACTTGAAAACATTTTGGTACTTCATAAATCACAAGTGTACTCTTATTTTTCTCTCCTTCTTTTTTGTGTCTCTTGTTCTTTCCTTTTCATAAGGGGTTTGATTTTCCAACTGCTAGATATAAAGAATTTTTCTTTTATTAAGTAGCATGCTGATTAGGGAAATGGAGTCATAAGCCATCCATCTATATTCATATGCATTAGTGCCCATCATTCTATGGTGTTCATTAAAACTGTTTTCAAAATTCAAATATTTGAACTTCGATATATTCGGGGAATTGCTTAATGTTTAGAGGCATTACTGATTTACATTTTGCTTTAAAGGATCGTACATCAGTTGATATAAATTTCTGATATATGTTTCTTCTTATATGTAGCAGTTTTTCTTACCAGTGCAATCTGTAGAAGAAACAGACCAACCTTTGATAAGAAATTTTATAAATGTTATTATTTAGTGTTAATTGTTGCAGGTCCTTTTCCTATTACTGTGTTTATTTTTGGAAATCTAATTAGCTGAGGAAATATTGAGGAAATATTTGGCTTTAGACAAAATTTATACAATGTTCTAGGTGTTTCATAGATTTTGAAAGAATAATTGCATATAATAAATACTGCACTGAATTGCCTGTCAGGGAGGACAAAAATGTGTTTTAAAAATTTTTTACATTCATATTTTTCACTGATTTTTTTTTTTGTCTTTCCCTTAGAAGTTCGGAAGGAATCTCAAGCAGCAGAAAATAAATCTTGGCCAAAAGATGAGCTGTTAACATATAATAAGCAGGTGAAGCAGGTAAGCAGGTTTAGTACTATTGTGAGATGGTATTGTTTTTCCCATGCTTAAGGTTTTGATACTTTATAGCATACAGAGGTCTACAGGCCGTTTCCTTACCACCTGCCCTTTAAAAAAAAGATTTTCTATAAAACAGGTCTTCATACTGGTCTTGCAGCTTAAGGTTGGAGGAAAAAACAAATTAAGGTTCATTCGGTCAGATGTTGGGTTAGGCTTTTCTTTATGAGATTGGAAAGAAGATTATACATGGAACAATGTATAAATAGAATCCTAATCTACATTTAACAAGTGGATGCCTTCCTAGAAAATCATTTAATGCTCAATATCCTTTTAGTTTTGTGATATTTTGCATTAAAAAATCTGTCATTACTATATCAATTCTATAAAGTTTAGATTTTTCAGTAGAGAACACATATCGAGTATATACAGACAGTAGGACACATTTGTTGCCAAGATGGAATAATATCTTTTCTCATATGTTGTCAGTTTTTAGCATCCTAGTATTCCAAGGCTATAACCAGATACTAAAATAAAACCCTCACTTAATTCCTTCGTCAGCTTTGATGTAAATTAATACTTTGCCTTAAAATTTTTATTTACACTTATTGTGAAACAAATAACACTATTTATTACATTCACAATGATATAATGAGAAGGACAGCCAAGAATGGGATATTTTCCTACTGGGCAGTGTTATGTGCAGAGGTATCAGATAGCCTTGGCCTAAACTTAAATAAATGACATGAACAAGGCTGGAAAAGCTACATGGGAAGACAGATGCAGGCGTTGAGAAGAAAGAGATAAAAGATCAGAATGAAAAAAGGATGAGACAGACACATGTGGAATGCTTTTTGATGGCCCAGTATTTGCAAGTTTGTTGTTTCAAGGTCTAGGTATCATAAAGCAGAGGTCTAGTCAAAAAGAGAAACCTTCTGAATGTCTAAGGGCTTTGTTTCAGCTGCTTTTTTAGCTTCTTCCACTGATTGTAGTTTGTCCCTGATTGTGTCTCTTCCAGCAGAGCGGAAAAGGCATAGAGAGAGGTAGGCATGTACCTAGAATTCCGGAGCATTAGCAACCAACTTTCCTGGTCAGCCAAGATCCAAAGATGCACACACTTTATTCTGAAAAGTAAGGGACAGGGGAGCTCTGGGAGTGAGTCACAGGGAGGTGACAGAAATTTCCCATCAGTCCTGGAACTGCATTCTGCCATGGGGCTACAGTGGACATGAAGTAGAGCCCTAAGTGGCCTGAGCAGTTTCAGTTGGCAGGCATTCTTCTACTCTTCTAGAGAAGGATTCATTCTTCTCTTCTAGAGAAGGATTAAAATTTCCTAGCAGCTTTTGTGGTAGCAAAATTACTTCTGTTAAATGGGTTAGAGTTCTGTTGAAGAAAATGGATGAAAATTAAATTGTATTACTTTAAAAAAATTCCTAATATCCAATCTAAACCTCCCCTGGTGCAACTTGAGGCCATTTCCTTTTGTCCTACTGCTTATTACTCGGGAGAAGAGACTGACCCCCACCTCTCTATAACCTCCTTTCAGGTAGCTGTAGAGAGTGATAAGGTCTCCTCTCAGCCCTGTGTCCCCAGACTAATCAACTCCAGCTCCCTCAGCCACTCCTCACAAGACTTGTGCTCCAGATGGTTCATGAGTTCTGCTGTCCTCCTCTGGACATGCTCCAGCACCTCAATGTCTTTCTTGCAGCGAGGGGCCCAGAAATGAACACAGGACTCAATGTGCGGCCTCACCAGTGCTGAGCACAGGGGGTCAATCACTGCCCTGGTCCTGGGCACACTATTGCTGATACAGGCCAGGTGCCATTGGCCATCTTGGCCACCTAGGCACGTGCTGGATCATGTCCAGCCACTATTGACCAGCACCCCCAGGCCCTTTTCCACTGGGCAGCTTTCCAGCCAGTCTTTCCCCAGCCTGCAGCACTGCCTGGGGTTATTGTGACCCAAGGGCAGGACTGGTGACTGAAATCTAAGGCACTTCACCTTATTGAACCTCATACAGCTGATCTTGGCCCATTGATCCAGTCTGTCCAGATCTCTCTCTAGAACCTTCCTACCCTCAAGCAGATCACTCCTGACCAACTTGGTGTTGTCTGAGAACTTGCTGAAGGTGCACTCCATCCCCTCATCCAGATCATCAATAAAGACATTTAATAGGACTGACACAAACAGGACTGACACCAGTAGTGAGCCCAGGGGAACAGCACTGGTGACAGGCCACCAGGCAGATGTAACTCCTTGCCGCACCACTCTCTGGGCTTGGCCATCAAGCCAGTTTTTATTCAGTGAACAATGCATCTGTCCAAACCATGAGCAGCCAGTTTCTCCAGGAAAATGCTGTGGGAAACAGTGTCAAAAACTTGACTAAAGTCCAGGAACACAGCATCCACCGCCTTTACCTCACACCAAACAGGACATATTGTCACAGGAGATTAGGTGAGTCAAACAGGACCTGCCTTTCACAAACCCATGCTGGCTGAGCCTGATCCCCTGCTTGTACATGCCACATGATGGCATTTAAGGTGATTTTCTCCATGGCCTTTCTGGCCATTGAGGCTGACAGGCCTGTTGTTCCCTGGATCCTCCTTCAGTCCCTTCTTGTAGATGAGCATCACATTTACTACCTTCCCATTAATTGGGATCTCCTGGTTAGCCAGGACTGCTGGTAAGTGATTACAAGTGGCCTGCTGAACACTTCCAACCATTTCCTCAGTACTTTTGGGTAGATCCATCTGTCACCATAAACTTGTGTGTTTCTAAGTGATGTATCAGGCCACTGATGTTCTCCCCTTGGATTACGGGGGCTTCATTCTGCTCCCAGTCCCTGTCTTTCTGATCAGGAGGCTTGGTACCTGGACAGCAGCTGGTCTTACTGTTAAAGACTGAGGCAAAGAAGGCTTTAATAACAATGTTTGTAGGTAGTTTCAAGAGTATACTCTGCAACATCAGTTATCTGTTGGTTGCTAACCTAAATATGCCAAATGATGTATAAACAATACACAGTACAGTGTCACTGATGGTAATTTTTATAATATTAAAGAATATAGTAAGATTACTTATTAATTCTAAATCATATAGTACTATTTGACAACAGAACAGTACCCCAGTACTGGGGTACTGTGATGATGTTTTTTAGACAGTATTTAATGTTTTAGGCAGCTTGGCATTTCAGTAATATAAGGGTGCTATTGTTGCAACAATGCTCATCAGTGCGTGTTCAGTGATCTTACAAGAGAAAGCAATTTGCAAGATTGCCACCTGAAAAAAAATACATACGTTTGGTTGTATTTAACATGAGTACTACGTAATTCAAATCTATTATTCAACTGGAAAGTGCATGCTTTCACTTTTACACACAGAAAAATTAATGGAGATAAATTTTTAGAAAAAGAAAGAGAAATGGTTTTAAAAACTCATATGTACTAGCTAAATGTTCTAATGCATCCTTAGCAGAACTATTTTTGAAGAAAATAATGGCAATGTACTATATATTAATATTTCTATAGAAGAATATTCATTGGCATGTTTTTGTGGCATATGATTTTGAAATTATTTTGCTTCGCTTAATGGGTTGCAGAGCCCATGCGATTTCAAGAAAAATTGATTGATTGTGTACATGAACTTGCAAACTTGGCTATACACAAAGTGGTCAGATGAAAAAATGCAGCTATTTGCTTTAGCTACCATAATTTTATGTTACATTTGTAACTGAATTACATAAATAAAAGTTTTGTGCTAGCTCACTGCTGTTTCTACACAAAAAAAATTGAATAGAATATGTGATTATATAAATTTAAGAAGTCCATATAATAGTAAGTGTGTTGGGTCATGTTCTCTGATTTTAGTTTTAAGGGAATTCCTTTCTGCTTAGTATAGCCTCCATTACTCATTAGCAGGAGAGGGTTGAAGTCCCTCTCCATGATGTGTTTCACGAAACAGGTGAGATCACAGAACTTTGAATTATGATTTTAAAGTAACAGCTGCTGTAATTCTGGTTTTGGCTGTTTCAATTAGCTATATTGGTGTCTAAGACATCAAATGTTGTTGGATATCTTCTGTTTCTTTGGATATCACTTGCATGGCTTTTTTTTTTTTTTTAATTATTTGAGTATCTAGACATTTCAAAAGCTGGAAGTGGCAATGAATCTAATCAAGTTACTTTTTGCCTTTAAATTTGACAAGACATCATGATGGAAACTTATGTGACATTCCAAAGCAAAAATCACAGTCTTATATTTGATTCATTTTACTGATACATTTTCAGGTAGACATACTACTTTAAAGATTTTCTGTATTCTAGAGTTTTGTTAGCTTATTGTCTCTGTGTACAATCTTGATCACTTTCCACTTTCTCTGCTAATCATTAAATAGCTGACTTGATTCCTTTGTATTTTTTTAAGGTATGTGCTGACATAAACAGTGGTGCTGATTTCAAACATAAACTGACAATATATGAAGCAATTTTAATCTTGAATAAGACTTTTCAGAAGGTATTGACTCATTTAGGTATCTTCTACAGTTCTCCGTATCTTTCACTTGGTGATTTATGTTCTTGTTTATGAAATATAAACTTCCATAATTTTTTCCTGAAGCAATTCCTTCTAAGAACTTAAATACTGTTGAAGTTGTCAATAAACATAGCCATTGTGCTCAGTTATGTTCTGGTATAAATAAAGCTTGTGAATGGACAAAGAAGAGTAAAATTCTACAGTTTTACGATTCATTTAACCAGATGTGACTGAAATCAAAATTAGAAAGGCGTTTTTCTTGAAATAATTGTGTTCTTTGGGTCTCTATATACTAAGGCAGACAGCCTTCTCAGACTTGCCGAAGTAATTACCATGATGTAGCAGGAAGAGCTGGGCCCAAAAGTGGACCTACTTTTCATATTGAGATAGACTTTTTTTCAAAACAAAGCACTTTAAATTTCATTTTTCCCCACTGTGTTGTTCTGTTTCTGTCTTTTTTATGCTATGATTATACTTCTTTTTTTTTCTTGAACCTGTTTTGTTTTGTTGCATATACAGGCTTTTTAAGTGGAGTTCAGAAGAATCCTTTCTATTGATGGCACTACTAGTCTGTTTTAAAGGTATTTAAGAGGTTGTGGGAAACAGCTCTGAAACGGTTGAGGTTGGACTAGACTTCTGGAGATCATCGCATCATGGCAAAAGAAGCACAAGGGTATAGAGTCTGAGGCTCAGTTTTGTGAAACAGATGCAGACACTTTGGCAGCAGTGATGACTTCAGGAGTTCCTTTTCCTCGCTGTTTGCTTTTGCTCCTGGATTACAGTGAGTTGTCCTGGACAAAATTTCTATGTGGGGATATTCTACAAAGAAATTTAGAGATCTAGATTAATTTCTGTCTTTACAACTTTTTTTTATTATTATTTTTCAACATGGATCAGTTATTTGATTTATTTTGCAATTCAAAAAACAGTTTTTGACGAAACTAAGGACAACTAATGAATATGAATGAACAGCTGTGGATGAAAACAGTAGGAATTCCTTACATCTGGGTTCCTACTGGAGTTCCTCTATTTAATAAATGCAACCTTGAAGAAACTTTCCTAGAAATATTATCCTTTAAACTATGTTTGTTTACGTTTGTGTGTATTTGAATTTGCTTAAAAACACAAAAAAAATTGTAGGTGTGTTGATACTCCTCTAAGTTTATTATTTACTAATAAGCTAATATTATTTTGATGTTCATTTGATTATTCGCTTTGTAATACATTGAAATACACCAATCTTATACACTATTCAGAAAAAAAAAATTTAGGTAGGGCACGCTGGAAATTTTTTTTATTACACTTTTCTGCTTATTCCTTATACTGAATAGCTGTGGGCACTGCTGTGATATGTATAGTGACAGCAGTTCTAAACTGCTGTAGTTTAATTTATTTGTATTTTTCTGATGGCCAGAGCTGTTTGTGTGCCATTGTTCCTTGTACAATTCCAAAATGGGTGTGAAAATATTCATATAACTTGGCAGTTGGTAATACTGTGTTTAACTGCTGTTCATGAACATTTTAACTCCATCCTTGGATGTGCTACATATAGAAAGAAAAGCAGTATAAAAAATTAAACCAGATTAAGTTCAGAAAGAGCTACAGGAAGAACACGACCTGCAAAAATCTTTGGCTCCTCAGGCTTCATATGTAAAGCAATTTTTAAAAATTATTTCATAATTACAAAAAAATTACTGAAAATATATGAATTTGTTGGTGCATAACAATATTGCCAAGTTTGGAGAAGAAACAACGCCATCCTTCAAATTCAGGTCTGAACACTTACATTTCCCGATCTAAATGATGAGATTTAGTTTGGTGTCTCTAGTTTAGTTTTCTGTTTATCTCCTTGAAATAGTCCTTATATGGTTTTTAAAACCCATACGAGCCATCCAGTCCCGTTATATGCAGATGAAACTTCTCTTGACTGCAGAAGAAACTGAAGTTGCTTATGTGGGGGTTGCATTTGTCCATACAATTCCAAGAATAATCTAATCAAAATAATTAAAAACAAACAATGGAAAATACCACAAATTTAATATAAGCAATGCCAGCTGTAAGTCATCATCTTTAAATAGAGAAGATGTATTAAAAATTCATTAACTCGAATTTGTATTACAGTCAGTGCTTGTCTGAAATTCAGGAGATTTTACATGGAGAGCTGTAATTTAAGGACAACTGCTTATTACCTTGCTCTTGTCATACGGTGTATCTGTCATTCTCTAGTAGGAGTGCAGATTACAAAAGCAGTACAGACTGCAACCTAATTTAACTGATCCTGTCCATCCCATGTCAAGTCAGACTCTTCAGTTTTACAGTCCCCACTGCTAATAAGATCTTTACAGATAGCTTTGTTTAGATGTACCACAGGTTACTTCTTCACTTCTCTGTAAGAAAAGAGGAAAAGAAAAAGAACCTTTATTTATTAGAATTTGTTGTTCTTAGGGTCCTGAAAGGTCTATTGGATACAGAAGAGAGCCTTTTTATGGCAGGCCTTAAGTTTGTAAATGGATAATACTTTCAATTAAGTAGCTGAGAATAGTCATGGGAAAAGAATGCTTAAGTTTATGAAACAGTCAAATTGGCATTTAAGTGACCCTTTGCATGCCATTGCTTATCTGCATTGCTTAAAGATCATTTGGTTAGCAAGATTATATATTAAAACAAATAGTGTCAACAGACAATGAGTGTTTTACCTTCAATAAATACTTACTGTCAGATTATCAATGGTGCAGAAACGGCACAATTTTCTAAAAAACCTGTATTTAGTGCATTAAGTGAAGGTAATGTAGGCCACACACATAGTATTGTTTTTTCATGTCCCCTTTTCCAAAGAATGATAAATAGTCTGTTTTAGGAGAGTGTGTGCTGTAAAAACATTCACCTTTACCTGCAGCATGCTCCAAATATTTCAGTTTACATTGATAAAGCATTGGTTTAGTTCATTCAATGAAACGAGAACTTCTACACACAAGCAGCAATGGTAATGCAGTTAAAAAAGCATTCAAATTGGTTTTGGTTGTATTTATTTAAAGCAAATGACAAAACGTAGAGAAAAAGTCCCTAGAAATTTCAAAATTATTTTGCCAGCCATTGTTTACAGAAATCATTCTAAATGTTGTAAGTTCAAAGTTAAATTGTTTGACATATTTTTTTTTGAAATTTTAACTGTGTGGTAATTGCATTGTAGAGAAAGTGAACTGTATTTGAGTGTCCTAAACTACTACAAACACTTATGAAGATTATATACTTGCTATTGAGTTAAAAAGGCAGTGTGAAATATTTCTTTCTAATTTTAAATTAATATGATCTACTTATTAAAGCATTGATCTCTGATCTTACACTCCATAACAGTTACTTATTTCTATTCATGCTGCTAAACTGTTCAATTATTAAAAGAATTCCTTTGCATCGTATGGGGTTGCTGTAAGCATGCCTTAAATCCTAATCAATCTTATGTATTATGTGATTGACTTGCTTTTCAAACTGGATATTTCATTTTTTTGTTTAACTTTCACATTTTTTTCATAACCCTAATGCTATATTCATTCAGGCAAAAAAGCCATTGATTTCAGTAGAGACTTCGGATTGTAAAATCTGTGAAACTGTCTTGTTGAAGCATAAGGTAAAGCACTTTTCTATATATTAAAGTTGTATGACTTGAAAAATGATTTTGAGCAGTTTTGATTAAAATGTAGAGATTTATTGACAGTCTTTCCTGTGGGGCAGTCATGTGCCTATATATACCTCATGTAATAATTTTTTGATGGTAAGTCAAAGTTCTATTACATTACACTAATTTTCATGTAATGTTTTTCTTTATATGTGTGACTTCTTTTTTTTTAATGTAAAGAAATATAAAATATTTTTGCAACATGAATGTGTTGCATGATAAATCAATCTTGTGTTTTTCTTTACTTCCTTTTATAATTGTTGCTGATTTCCTTCTTATAATATCTGTTTATAGCATAAAGCATAGCTCTTTATAACAAAAAATCAAGTTGTTGAAAGTGTCATTGCCTCAGGAGAACCACAGAAAAACCGTAAAACCTGACAACTGTTCAGTGTAATTTCGAAATGGAATTTCAACCTTTTTAATTTGGAATTTGCTCCTAAAATATGAAGACACTTATGAACTTGAATTAAAGTAGAATATTTGGGGAGCCATTTCTGATTTTTTTTTACGTCTCAGGCATTTTTCATATACTGATCTTCACATTGTAACTGTCTGCACATTAGACATTTATTAACTTTGTAGAGTCCATACAGTAGCCAGAGACTGTTTTTAGAATTTGATCCATGTCCTGTAGAAGTCAATAAACTTTCATCATCTTTAGTACAACTTAGACTGAAGTGTTAAATGGTAGAATTTCTTAGTTATTAACTTTTCAAATATAGTCAAAGACCCTTTATTTCTTCTAAAATCAACAGCTGAATTGAAAACCTAGGAAGAAGTTCAAGTGATAGTATATCATAAAAATAGTTCAAAGTTTTAAGGGTATTTATGAGGTACTCTGTCCTGAGAGTTTAAAGATTAATGTATATTTAATGTTTTCACAGAACGTTAATTCACGTAGCCAATTTAAGCTGTAAATCTGTGTTACTTCGTTTAAATTTTCAGTGCAACAAAGGAAAAGCCTTCTTAAGTTGAGACAGGAAAATTTTGACTACTGCACTTATTTTTTGCTTTAGATTTATTACCGGTGATTTAGCTTTTACCTGTTTTTCTTTTCTAAATAATATGATCTCTACTTCTAGTAGAAATTACTGGTCACTTTATACCAAGTTTTTATGTTTGCAGTTTATATAATCTGGTCTTATGTATGTTGTGATATAATATTTTATCAACTAAGATACTTAAAAATCTAGAGAACAGATATTAAGGATCTTGATTTATTTATTTTTCTTTTTAGAGGTCAACATTATCCAGGCATTCATCATCTATGTGTTGCTTTTCTTACTTTTATATTGCCTCCTTATTTGCAACAGTTTTATCATGCTTTAGACAGAAGAGGTCATATGTAATTTACAGCAGAGGACATGGACAATAAGGAGGAAGAACCTTAATTGAAGAAGCAAGTTGAAAGAAAAAGGTATGAACTCATTTTCAGAGTTTCTATAATTTAATTACTTTTTTAATGTACAGGATTATGTGTTGAAAAATAACTTTCATGGTGTTTCAGGAGTTTGTAATTTTAAAGTGGCAATGAAAAAGATTTGAAAAATTTCTCTATTTGGTAGGTATGTTTTAAAATAAGTGGAAGGCGGGTACTAAAAGACTTGTATCTTGCTTAGAATGCAAAAGGTACTGTTTGTTTTTAAAAATAAATTGCATTTTGTAGACATGTAAGTTATATGCCACAATTTAGATTATAAATATATTCTGCTCACATGAGAGGTCCCCTTGAAATGAGAAAAAATACTAAACAAATACAGTAGGCTTTCTGTGAATGTAAAATTCTGCAGTAGTAAAAGGTTTAAAGTACACACGAACCAGCCCTTTATCACAGACAGTCTTACCTCAGTCCTGACTCTACAAACACTTAGGAACAAGCATAACTTTAACTAATTTGGTGTAGTTCTGTTGAGTTCACACATGCACGAAGTGAAGCACATACGTAACTGGGACCTAGATAAACTTGTAGTCAAAAGTATTAATTGCATAGTCATGTGATAACTGCAGAATGTTTAATGAATGAGGAGCTGAAGTAGAACAAACTGCAACATAGTTAATTTTTCTAAGGCTGAGGTAGCTTGTAAGGAGGGATCTGTCAAAAAATTCATTCTACAAAAAGTAATGATGAAATGTAAATCAATTTTGGAATAACCCTACCCTGTTTTACCAAGTTATTATATTACTAATTTTTATGTTTGATGGTAGTGTATTCCTAAATATTTTTAAAAAAACTTTTAATGTGTTTTGCATTCAATAACGTGCATATGAATGAATATGAAGCATATTCTTTTTTCATTGTTTATTACTTTCTTCTTTTTTGTGTCTGTTTGTATAGTAATATCGAGAAATTCAGAATTGGAGCCTTAATACTCTCAAGTTTTTCCTGATGGTTTTTGAGACTGGCAGTTTGCTACTTCTAGTTTATGTGTATCACCAGCTCCAGAAATACCAAATTATTACTTATAAAGTCTGTAGTGACTAAAGAATGGTAGAGTGGTAAATAAGGATAAGGCTTGGCCAGTTTTACAGGGCAATTTGTGTAGCTTGTTAACTTGGGTTCTCTTGAAAAACACATGTTTTAGTGCAGCCAAATGCAAGGTCATAAGGATAAGAATAGGGAATTAGGGTCATACTTGTAGGAGGGAAGATTGTATCCTGAAAAGCAGTAATTCTGAAAGGAGCTTTACAGTCTTGAAAGATAAGCAACAGAAGATGTCTCTGTAATACTCTCTGAACTTCAAATTAAACATGTTTACCTTAAAATAAAGGAGGTGAGACATTACCAATAATATAGAAAAGAAGTTTTGGGATTACAATTATTATACAGAGCTTTTCTGCTCCAGGTAAGTGCTCTAATAACTGAAATAGTCATGTCAGCACTTGTTCTGTCTCTTGGCTGCATGACTTTTGCATTCTTTTCTGCTCAACAACACAACTTCCTGTACCCAGAATGGTCAAATAATCCAATAGTACGTGAGTTTTGAATCCTCACATAAGCAATGAATTCTCTTATCCTGACTCTGTGCTTCAATAATATATTATCATAAAGAGGTGGAAATCAAATCTCTGCCCTTTTTCCTCTTACAAAAGAAAAAAAAATCACCTTACCCTTTCTTGAAAGAATGGATGGATGCATCCACCCTCAGAAGAGGGCACAGTGTTCTAGATTTGAAATGGAGGGAAATATTTGCTGGCAACCCCTGAAAAATCTAATTTCTAGAGAGGGGCAGCTGATTTCTTGTTGGCTGAATCTGTGATTCTTCTTCCATATGAATGTTTTCAGGAATGCTGTGCACTTAATGCACTTAACAGTGTTCAAATAATGTTCCTGGGGAGCAAGCAGAAGTGCCAGTTCCTGTGTTCGTTCTCTCTTTTTCTTGACTACCTGTTCTGTATTAAGACTTAAAAGATCATTATATAGGTTTTACACGAGGGAGAGACAGAGATGGGGTGAATATGCTATCTGTATGGTATATTTTCTGGTGCAAGAGTGTTTGCTAAATGAAAACATAACAGATCCAGTTGTTGAGGTTTCAGTCTAGGCAAATTGAGAGTAGCTATAATATTTCAATGTGCAGCAATGAAAGTAGCAGATTCTGAAATGATCCTTTATTTACAGCCTTCATATCAAGACTAGATTTTTCTCTGAGGTATAACCTGAGCATTGCCCAGCCAATTTTGAGCTTGGTGCATGAATACTGATGAAATTTTATTATCTGTATTAATAGAAGGTCAGGTTTGCTAATAATTGTGCTTCTCTCTGCCTTTAAAATATGAATCACAAATTGCTTTATGAAAGTTTTTAGTAATTGAATTCTTCTGATGTAGTCAAGATTACCCTAAGCATCAAGGATGGCATTATTTCAGGGTACAGGATTAGGCCCTGATGTTTCTGTTTGGTTTTTGTGAGTTTCTGCTTTTGTCAGCAATTTGGGTAGCATATTAATATAATTCATGGCCTTTGTTAGAGTGTTTGCTTTTGAATCAGCAGCATTTTCTGGGTGTTGGACAGATACATTCAGAGAATATAAGGACTCAATGAGAATAAGGACGCTGATCAGCATTGTAAACAGCGGTCTCAGCGTACCAGTAACCCAGCCACTAACTATTTTGCAGAACTTGGTGGGAGAGAAATTAAGGAAATTCTTGAGAGAATAAATCAATGGCTTTTGTAAGCGTTTCTCAGGTGTGAGAGGCAGTACAAGGGTGGGCAAACAGGTGTTCAGGTAGGAGCCCACCAAACTTATGAATTCACTGATGGAGTTAGAAGTCACAAACATAGAAGTTATCATTTTACTTTTCTAGTGATGACAAAAACCCTGTGAATGTTTTGAAAGCAGAAGGGCATATTTTATTTGAATAGCTTTTGGGTTTTTTTTCCTGTTACTTCAAAGAATGGGATAACGTTCCAAGGAAGCAGCTATGATCTGTGTGGTAACACTTTGACTGACTGTGAACACAGCAAGGTGATGTTTGTCTAGGCTAAAGAAACTGATGCTGCAGCAAGCAAGATACGAAATTAGATACCACACTATAAGCTTTGTAGAGAGATTAGAAAAAGTTTAATTTTAGAATGTTGTGAACGATACCTGTGATCTGAGTCTGTGCTAGCCACAGTGAATGAAGAAATAAAAGTAGTGGGGAGGTCATGAAGGTTAAAAAGGCAAAGGCTCATTAGATTCTTGTCTGTCAGCCTTGCTGAGCTAAAACGGGCAGCTTCACATCCCTATTAGAAAGATATCTGACGTTTTTGTCACAGAACAGTGATTAGTCATACCATGGTTGATTACCATGGAGAGGGAACATGTAGATGGTCTTTGACTAGACATTGAATAGTGGAAGAAGAGAAGAGGGTGAAGGACAGAACCACTTAAAATAAGCAGCAAGTTGAAGGATTTAGATGGGGATAGAACTAGAAGAGATGAATTGTAGAATCTATGGGAGGATGGGACTTGAAGATGAGAATTGTTTGATTTTTCAAGTAGTCAACAGGTTGAAGAAATGGAGGTGTCTCTAAAATTTATAAATCAGTAGAAATTCTGGGGAAGGCAGTTTTACTTTGAGAGCTACATTCCCCAGAAAGGAAGAGAACTAAAGTTTAAAAAGAAGCCCATACTAAGAGTCTCTGTTGCATCCGTTTAGCCCTTGAAATCCAGAGAACTAAATTCTTTGGAGCACTGCCATCTAGTGGCATCTGTTACAATCACCTCTTCTCTTTTTAAATCCTGGTTTATGAAGGGCAAAGGGATCATTTACCTGATGTTAATTGAGGTTCGTTGTTCGTTCAGCTGTTCACATTTCATAACTGACCAATTCCCTGAAGTTAGCTAATTTCACAAATGCAAATTATCTGTGTGGGGGTATGCATGGTTTCGGTGTAGTAGACAGAAAAATTCAAATGACTTTGTTAATAGTTTAAACAGAAACAGAACTATTTTTTTTCTCTGAGTTCTTCTGTGAAAGAATCTTGTTTGATTGTAACAAAGTCCAAAGACACCTACAGTTATAAGATTTTACGGTAAGTCAGATCAAGAAAGCAATAATTTTCTTGCTGTAAAGTCTTGTCTTCCCTATGTAAAATATCCACAGGCTTAAAAATGCATATAACTTTTCATTCNTCATACCCACAAAAAAAAAAAAAAAAAAAAAAAAAAAAAAAGCCTTGAAGAGCAGGATGTATCAATTTATCAAGACTTAAAATTCCCAAGGTCAGCTACAACTCTTTCCTGAGACTGACTGTATTTAGTTTAATTCGTCAGATAGCAAAGGTGCTTTTTTTTTGCACTCCTGTTTAATCTTGGCATGCTCTGCAGGCATCAGTTATCTGAGAGTTAAAAAGCTATTTTTTTACCTATGAAAACCAGTATTAAGCTAAATATATTTTTAACAAGGCTATATATGGATTGTCAAACCTGTTCCTCGCAGATATCCTACAAAAATTTTAACGGGATTTGTAGCTTCATGTTATGTTTGTTAAGATTCGTTCATACAGGAATGCCTGCATATCCCTGAGATATTCTGATTTTACACTTTTTTATCAGAAGATGGAAACAATATTATTAGATCAGTATTAGTACTACTTGGAATTTTAGCTCCATGTTGTTTCCCTCTTCCAGAAATGAAGTGTCTGATGGTTGTTTTACATTAACTCCTATTTGATTATTTAGTATAAACTCCTTGAATTGAAAACTATTTGTTACAAAAGGGCCCTAGAAGAAGGCCAGCTCTTTTTGCATTGTTGCCTCAAAAATCACTTTTAATCACCAAATGATAAGGAATATTTTGATTGTTTTATACCTTTTTTATACCTGTCTGGTATAGCTTTACTTGGCATTCCTTTTGTGCAGACACATACCTTGAAGAGTCAGAATGACCTGTGGTGGGCTGACCCTGGCTGGATTCCAGATTCCCATCAAAGCTGCTTGATCACTTTCCTTCTAAGCTGGGCAGGGGAAAGAAAATACAGTGAAAGGCTCATGGGCTGGGGTAAAAATGGGAAGAGACCGCTCCATTTACCATCATGGGCAAACCAGAACTGAATTGAGAATATAGAAGTTTAACTTATTACCAATCAAATCAGAATAGGAAAATAAGAAATAAACCCAAATCTCAAACACACCTTCTCCCCACCCATCCCTCCTTTTGGGCTTAATTTTACTCTGGAATTGTCCGTTTCTTCTACCCCAGTGACGCAGAGGGATGTGTAGCAGGGATTGAGATCAGTTCATTACGTGTTTTCTCTGCTGCTTCCTCCTCAGGGTGAAGGTTCCTCACATCCTACCCCTGCTCTAGCATGGCATCCCTCCCATGGGAGACAGCCCTCCATGACCTTCTCCAAAGGAAGTCCATCCCACAGGCTACTTTGTGTACTGCTCCAGCAGGGGTCCCCCATCGGGTCACAGGTCCTCCCAGCAAACGAGCTCCAGCATGGGCTCCTGTCTCCTCAGCACCACAGTTCCTGCCGGGAGCCTGGTACAGTGTGGGCTTTCCACAGGATCACAGCCTCCTTTGGGCATCCACCTGCTCCAGCATGGGGTCCCCCAGGGGCTGCAAGTGGGTATCTGTTCCACTGTGAACCCCCATGGGCTGCAGGGGCACATCCTGCCTCAGCATGGTCTGCACCACAGGCTGTAGGGAATCTCAGCTCTGGCACCTGGAGCACCTCCTGCCCCTCCTTCTTCACTGACCTTGGTGTGTGCAGTTTCTGCAGCTGTTTTTGTCACATGTTCTCACTCTTCTCTACCTTCAGTTGATTCTGCTCCATTTTTTCCTCCATCTTCTTAAATATGTTATCCCAGAGATGATCCTACCATTGCTGATGGGGTCGGCCTCGGCCAGTGGTGGGTCCACCTTTTATCAGCTGGCATTAGCTCTGTCTGATGTGGAAAAAGCTTCTGGCAGTTTCTCACAGAAGTCACAGTGTAGCTGCTCTGCTACCAAAACCTTGCCAGTAGAACCCAATAAAACACCAAATGTTTAGATATAAAGAAAAACTAGAAAGGCCAAAAGCTAGTCAGAAGTTAGGATTTCAGTTCTTGTTTCTCTTTTCCTTAAGAAATTGGTTAAAAAATTCCATTTGAACAAAGGAACCATCCAGAAAGATTTAACAAACTAGTCCCAGACCCTCATTTTTTTTCTGTGTAAGAACTACAACTTATGGGTTGGTACTACATTTTAAGACTTACTTTTTAATGCCCAAATGTACTTCAGAAGGCATTTTTTTTTAAAATCAAATGGCTGGTTCTCAGTTATAATGAGACACCCTCTTCCCTCTGCCACTTGCTCAATATTCTGATCATTTTAATAGGTTTTAAATGGAAATACATTGCAATTAGCAGAAATGAGAATATGTAAATTCCCTAAGATCTACCTCTGGGAGTGAAATTGCAACTAAAAGAAGTACAACTTCTTTTACATTCCACGAATGCACAAAAAACTTCATTATTAATTCAGTGTTTGCAGAAAAACTACCCCAAACCTGACTAATACCAGTAGATGTCAGTGTTGGCATATGCCAATGTGTTGAGAAAAGTCAACGGTCCCATTCAACATGCCTTTTAATTTGCATACATGCGTGGATATTTGAATATATGAGACCGACTGTTTTTTCTTGTTCTGATAAATTGTTGATGTTTTAGTTTTTACTAGGTAGTGCTTATTCTAAATCAAGGACCTTTCAGTTTCCCATGCTCTGCCAGAGTCTAATTAAAAATTAGTCAAAATTATCCAATGCTTCATTTATTTTTAAATTTCTTTAATGATTAGTAACAGGTGTTTCCCCCTGCATATTTCAGGAAGTGGACATGAAATTACATTTTCATGTCTTTAACAAAGATGTGTTATGCTTGTATTACAGTGCAAGTTAGTGAACTGGAAATCACAAGAAGACTGAGAAGCAGTACATTTGTTATTGCAAATAATACTCACTTAATAATTAATAAAAATTAAATCCCAGAGGATAACAGTTATTCTTCCATTTTTTATTTCATCAGGCAATTCAGGAATGGGGGCACAAGTACTAGGGTGCATAATTCAATTCAGATATTGACTATGTTTCCATATAGTACCTGTGTGCTTGTAAACATTATACAGAGTCCTCCTGTTTTTTCTTCTGGTTTCTGAATATTCCTCAATTCATTTTTTTGTAAATGTCACCACCAGTGGCAGGTATTTTTTATTTTAAAATGTAACTTTCCTATAAAGACTGGGGCTTTTAATTCAAATTTCTTGGGACAATTTTTAGGGAAGATTGAATTTAGTCCTTTATGAGCTTTAAATAACTTTGAATTAATTTTTCAGATCCCTTTGTTTTGACACCTATCCTGAGATATGCAGATCTTTTTTTCCCATTAAATAATAAAATTTTTTTCAACAGCATATTCCCCATGTCACTTTTCTTTTTCCCTGTACAACTTTATATAAAATAAAATCCAGTCCATTAAAACTAAGGGAATGTTATATATAAATCTTATTTCAAAGGAACATCTAAATAAATTAAGCTTCCTTTTTTTAACAGACAAGTTTGATTAAAAGATCAGTCTCAGCTCTGGAGATGAATGCTTTCAAAGATGAAACTATGTTAAATATGTTAGCTAATTTCAAAACCAGCATGAAAGAATTGAAGGTTATGAAGAAATGGATAGCTGAGCCAGTGGTTGAGACAGAGATCAGGAAAAGCTCCCCTACCAAGCATCTACTGAATCAAGCATCTGCGGTGGTCATCCTCAGATAACACAGGCAGATGTACCAGAAGCAAAAACACCTACTTTGACTGGACAAGAGGATGGTGAGAATGACATTGTTCTTGTGAAATGACCTCAAAAGACTGGGATTAAGTACACTGTTTTCTGAAGAAGAAAGAAAATGAAGAAATCAAAGCAAATAATAAACCCTAGAAAATCAGAAGCTGTGGTTAAGAAATTAAGTCAAGCTCCAAAGATTCTTTAAAGGTGTTTTTTAATTAATGTGTATTGCCTTTTTAAAGAATAGATTTTAATTTCTAATTGTATTACCTAAAACCAGGTAATTTTATATTTTTTAATATTAAAAATTTCTCTGAAATTAGGCAATAAAAGTTTAGTTCTCTAGGAATGAGATATTTTTTAATGCAGAGAAAAAATACATACTGCTCAGTTATCTTTAGGACATTTAGTATGGACTGCAATTTAAATGGAAATAGCATTGCTTCACAAGATGACACAAAAAGTTCCATCTAAGTATAAATGCATTGTTAAAATGGTCAATTTTTTTCCTCTGAAAGATGAGGGGGAAAGAATGCTCCTGCTAGTTTTTTGGTATTACTTAAATACTTACCTTCTAAGTGTGACCTGCAAAAATTCCCCAAATGTTATCTGTTTTTGTGTACAGTTACATGTGTATGTATTGTATGTCTCACTCTGATGCTCAGGCCTGGTTCTTCAGGTCAGTTTTCTATTCAGCTTCTCATTTGTTCTGCTTTTAGGCACCTTTCAGCAGATTTATTCTTACGAAAATCAAAGATACTTAAATGGTAAGATACACAGGTATGGTGAGTTGTGACTAAGAGAGGAGACCTTTTTCCAACATCATGTTTTAGACAGGAGTACTGTATGTTCCTTATATGCTGTCTAAAGCTTTCATATAAGCTTTGCTAAACCAAGGGGATTTCATCTTTGTACTATTTTGCATGTCATTCCTGCATGGCTGTGCAGTATTTTCTATTTAATTTTCATTTTTTTTTCCTAGTAGGATTCTTATGTATAAAATATTATAAATATTAGGTACATAGTATTCTAAATATATATATGTATAAAATATTTTCTCTCTATTCCCTTCTGGTATCCCTTCTGTATTAGAAAAGTTAGTATTGTTTGTGTCAAAGATTGTTTCTGTTAAAGACTTCTGTTTCTTTCAATTTGTCATCTCAAAGTAGATACTGATATTGTACGTACCTGAAGGTTCTCATGTTGGATTTTTTTCCAGATTAACCGTTTGGAAACATCCTTGTAAATTCAAGAGCTTTTTTTTTCCACCTCTGGGTGGTGCTGCTTCTGTTTATATTCTCATGGCTTCTTCCTACTATCACTGCGATTTATCTTCGATATATTCATCTGTCTAAGATTTATCATCATTTAGCCAAGTTGGAAATTGTCCACTCTGAAATACTTTTCTGTCTTAGGTTTAGAACTGTCCTTGTAAACCTAAGTTAAAACCTTTGAAGGAAATAAGCAGGCAACTGTGAGTAAGTGCTGAATATTTGGGGGACATGAACCAGGAATCAAAAAAATTCCGCTTGCTTGCAGCTTCTGTAATGGCTTTCGATGAATGGCTGATAAGTTAAAATATTATCATTAACAAGAAAACTAACAATAGATTTTTGAATGTTTGTTGACTGGCAGATTGCAATTTGATATTGTTAATATGTCTGAGAACCTTTAGTTAATTTTAACATATTTTTCCTTACGTCTGTGTCTCCAGGAAGGCTTCCTGTTCATGATAAATTCAATATCAAGGCGTTTTCAGCAAACATTATCAGACCCCCAGCACCCCTTGTTTGATAGTTTTTGAAAAGTTTGCAGAAGAGAAGGGATGGAATTCCAAAATAAACTTTTGCTTGCATTTGGATCAGCAGAATATGGAACTGCTGGTTTGGTGAAACTTTTCTTCCTAGTGGGACTACTTCTGAGGAGAAGGATACTGAGTTTCTGAAAGGAACTGAGATCATGGACTTTCAAGAAGCAAATATAAAAGTAGAACTAGTTGATTCAATGCAGCCTGTTCTTCAAAGTGCAACAGTTAGCAGTGGAGCTGCTTTGGAGTTCATGACCCTTGTACTGGAGTGCTCAATAGTGCAAGATTGAACTGGATTTTTTATGTTGATATTGCTCTTTTGCACTTTTAAATAATTCAAACAGCATTTTTTAAGGTAGAAATGCAGCACTCCATTCACTGGAACACTTGGAAACGTGCAGAGAAATGAAACAGTGAAGTACAAAGCAAGCTTGGCTTCACATTTTGGTTTCTGGATTCCTTTCACCCAACTGTTCTGAGCCACAATAAATTCTAAGGAGGTTCCCAGTGTGTCCTGCAGTCAGATCCAGCCTTCAGATTTTACTCTGTTTACCTAAGTATGTCTTTACCAAAATGCATATTGTCTTAGGGTGAAATTTTCACTCATGACACTATTTCTGTTATGAGTTCTCTTAGGGCAAAAACTTTAATTTTTCATGAGACATAGTACTTATTTTATCCACCTGCAGTATGCAACACTTACCTATTACCTTCCAGACTTCCTAAATTATCTGAACAGAGAATTGACTATATTCATAGCAACTGAGTTATTATCTTATGTCTGTTGTATTCATCCCAGACTTTAGAAACAGAACGTCAAGTCTCTGAAAGGCTAAAACTTCCACACCCCGGCAAAGTGGATCATTGACCAACAGGCCAGTATCAGCTGTCAAATTACTTGCCACTGCTATTGCATATTTTAGTGAAAACACTATTGAGTTTTCTCTTTAAGAGATGTGAACACAATTCCTATGCAGTTTATGGATCCTAGAGATAGGTTATAGACCAAAATTTGAGAATTACTGATGTAGCAGGACAGTCTCAGATTTGCATGTCTCCCTTTTCATTTCCATAGGGCTGTTAAGCTTGTGTTATATGCATAACAAACACGCGTGAAATAGAAATATTTGTCAAGAGAATTTTGTTAGGGAATGTTAAGTACTTTCTACAGGAATCGTAGCACAGTAGTTTGAAAAGCTTATTGCTTTTTCTGCAAGGACAAGTTAATTATTTCACATTTTCAAATAGAGGAATTCCGGTACTTCTAGAAACAAATAACTACTTTAAAGAAATTGTAAACCATGGTAATAACCAGTGGATTAATATTTTGTGCTGAATATTCTGGTATCTTGAAGTCTGATTCTGCATATGTGTAAACATTAGTAAAATTTTCCAGATTTTTAGGTTAAATAAACTTTTGTTGGTCAAAGCATTTTCTTAAAAATGCTAATAATACCTTCAAAGCAAAAATTTTCTCATTTCCTCTGTGCTACTCTTAGCATATTTGAGAACTTCCTTCTTCAATATAAGCAAGTGATTTACTTATTTTATTTATAGCTTTTAAGCTTATAACCACTGCTGTTTAATGCTTACTGGCATAAACATTTGATTTACCTCTTTTGAGACGAATTTTTGCTGCTTTGGGTAACCTGAATTTTATAAATAAATAGAGCAGAAATAAAGCTGGTAAGCACTGAAGTGTAAGTTAAGTTTTCAAAGTTTTTTTTTTCTCTAGTTGCCTTTGCCTAATTTCACAAATGTTTTTGTATGTATTTAACTTTACATTAGTTCTTTTATCCATTTTAAAGCAGACCTGGATCTTCAAAGTCTTGGAACACAAGTTGGATTTCTAAGGCAAAAATAAAGTACTTCAGTGTGTTTAAAAAATAACCAAATAACTGTACATATATATATAACACTATATATATACATATATATAAATGAGGACTGAAGCTGGTAATTGTCCCATAATGGAGACAGTGTGTTATTATGCTTCAGTCAGCCCTGCTCTGCCATGCCCTTTAAACTGGGAAGGAGGAACTTAAAAGGGAAGGAGAGCTCCTGGCTGACAGAGCAGGTCCTGCAGGTCAGGGCAGTGATTCCCCTCTGTCAGGCTGAGATGCTGCAGCTCCAATACTTTGTCCAGTTTCGGAACCACTGGTATGAGAGACACAAGCTGGAAAGAGTCCACTGGAAAGCCAACAGATGGTCAGGAGTCTGAGTTGTATAAAACAAGGCCGAGGGAGAGGAGTTAGCCTGGAGAAGGTAGGGCTAAGAGGGAAATCTGTTCTCAGCTGTCTAGTGGGTGGCAGCAAGGAAGGGAGTCAGTCTTTTGAGAGCTGCTCAAAGCAGGATGCAACAGTCACAGGTTGTAACCAAGGAAATTTAAAATAAAAGTGAACTTGGAGACACTCCCAGCCCCTGCACCCCTTCCCCTGCCTGGTATTGTTATAATAATGTACTAATTTTGTGTGGCTTCAGTAAATGTGAACTGCATTTGGATGTATCTGATAAGTATCTTGGAGAACAGATATATTTTCAAATAAAATATGTTTGAAAAAGTCAGTGCTATGGAAATAAATAAATAACTTCTGTTACTCCTGCTGGCTAATTCAATACATTACAGAATGTCTACAAATTAGCAGCTACTAATGAGCTTGCATCACTACTTTTTAATTTCAAAGCTAATGGAAATGAAAATAGAAATTAAAAGAAAAAAGGAAGAAAAAAGAAAATCTGATAATAAAAGAATAAATTATTTTTATGCTTGTTTGAGACTTTCAATCATTAGGAATAATAAGAATGAGGAATAGCATCATGTACTACTGCATTTTTTTCATTACAGGGTTTCCAGTATAAGCCCCAAAAAAGGATGCACTAATGAAACAGAGAGTATATTTCTTTTGCTGTTAAGTTTTCACTACAGCTATTCAGGATTTTAGTGCTGTGATCAAGGAAGACCCCAGCAATGCTCAGGTGGGACAAAAGAATTTGAATTTTAAATGAATTATTAAAATAATAATATATAGAAGACTGAATGTGCATTAAAAAATAACAAAGCAATTGAATTTCCAAAGAGGTGTGTAATAGAAATAGAATAAGTCTTCTATGCCATGGGGGAATCTTTGTATTACTTTAATGACTTTGGATTAGTCCCTAGACCTTAATTTAACTAAGCACAGGACCACGTGATCAGATCCCACTGGAGTAAAGTAAATATAGAGTCAGTTGGACTTAAGCATGTGCATATACCTTTGCTGTAAAGAGATGGATTTATATAGATGCTCAAAGTGAAGGATGCCCTTAAGAATTACATAGTTCTATGACTAATTTTCATTGGTTGCCTAGACACTTCGAGTTTTAGCATTATGCTGAATTAATGTTTTCCATTAAAAGTTTGAATTATGAATGAGAAACATCTTTATTTTTGAATTATAAGGATTATTTAGAGGTTTGACTTATAAAGCCTGAAAAAAGTTTATATAAATCATAGCAAAATTTCCCTACTAAAGAACATTTCTTCTTTTTAATATGGTTCTTAGAAAGACTTACATTCTTTCTATATTCTCTTCTGGATTAGTGAAAATAGATGTAGAACCAAAATAAAAGCAGATACTAAATATCAGTTTACAGTTCTGGAATTTAGGTATCTGCTTGCTTTATCCATGGGATGCGGGGGTCTGAGCAGCCCAAGGGGCTGTCATCAAGGGCCCTAATCAATACAGTCAGTAAACTCTAGGTAGATTGAATAAAGGCTTTTCTGTAACATGTATTTGCATGGCAAGATTTTGGCAGAGGAGGGGGCTACAGGGGTGGCTTCTGTGAGAAGTTGGCAGAAGCTTCCTCCATGTCTGACAGAGCCGATGTCAGCTGGCTCCAGGATGGACCAAGGCCAGCCAAGGTCAAACAAGGCTAAACAGCCAGTAAGTGTATATTTTTGGGTGAAATTATTTGCTCTCTTCTCCTTGGATTGTATTGATTAGATCTTCATCAACTGTAAAGAAAAGCTAGACACCTATCATATGTTGTAGACATCTACAAATAGACACCCAAATTCAAACGTCTTATTCTGGAACTGATTCCTACCCAACTTAAGTAGAAGTGGCTAGGGAAGGATTCTTTTCTGTGTGTCTTCTTCCTGCCAACACATCTCCTTCATCACAGGGAACCATGGCACCTTGCAAAGCTTTCCTGTGACATCTGGTTCCTCTGCTGTTAAACTTGTCAGTGAGCTGCCTCTGTGTGTTTCTGCTTTCTGCCTTGGCTATAAAGTGAAGGTACAACAGGGCACACAAAGGCACCATGCAGCTTCAGGCTGGGAACACACAGTGATGTTGAACTGTCTTTTTGACAAGGCCTGTTTTCTGACACAGTGCCAGTTCCTAAGTGTTTGAGCTCAGTTGTCAAGTCAAATTGAACTTGAGCAAAGACTCTTTGTGCTTAGAGGTTAGCTGGCCAGGAATGATGCTGATGGACAAAGAAAAAGAGGCGATTACAGTAACTGAGAGTCAAGCTTTTGTTGTGGAGACACTAGTTCCTTTATAAATAGGGTATTATAGAAGTTGTTATTTGCTATCACTCTCCAGAAAGAATCACTTGATGTACAAGCATAGCTGCAGAAGAGGTGTATATTGCACTGGAACAGATTGCACTCGGAGGTTGTGGAGCCTCCATCCTTTGAACTATGCCCATTCTCTATAGCACTGTGTTTTAACGAGGCAGATTTCAATAATGGTTTGAAAGAATATGAGTCAGCTGAGAGAGATTTTTCAACAGTTAATGTTTATTTACCTGTTATGATTATGATTGGTACCATACTAACAATTATGATAAAAAATTTACTTAGCTTTATTTCATGGATCAGAAAGTATGTATATGTTTTCTACCTGAATTGATCAGATATTATGATGTAATTAAAAGGATAATATTAAAGTAAACATGCTGATTAATATGTTTTTTCCTGTCTCAAAATTGAAAGAATATGTAATTTAGAAGGAAAAATGTTTCATATTATGTGTGTCAGCAGCTGAACAAATCCCTATTCTAAATGAAATTTTGACAAGAAGTTATGAGAAAGTATAACACTTCAGTGTGAAAATTTTTGTGAGTTTTTGTGTATATGTGTTAAGATATATGGGTGCCTAGGAAAAGACATTCAGGTAGTTTATTTTGAATATAAACACGAGATTTAATGAACATGGTCTTTGCAAAACAAGTTTTGAAACTGTATTTGCCCTTCATAAGTTTTTCTGTTGGGAATAGACATGATTCATGGAGCAGAAGAATTGAATCAAATTTTCATCTTCATTTTAGTAAAAATCAACCCTTTTGTTCAGGTTCATAATAGCTATGTTATATTCCTCCATTGCTGCTTTTGTCATTGAAATACACGAAACTCAGCGGCTTTGGTTACAGAGGCAAATTTCTTTCAGTATCTAAAGCTATACTTGTTTGTATTATTTTTATTGAAACAAATTTTCATAACGTGTCTTCGACTTGACATCTCTTGATTGCACAGGTTATGACCTTTCCTGGAAGGCTAACCCTTTTCAGATGTTTTTCTTCACAGTGGATGGTATGAGGCTGTGCTTTGGACTTGTGCTGAACACAGGTTGATAACAGAGAGATGTTTTTGTTACTGCTGAGTAGGGCTTACACAGAGCCAAGGCCTTTTCTGCTGTTTTGTACTGCCACGCTGGTGAGGGAGCTGGGGGTGCATGGGAGGTTGGGAGGAGACACAGCTGGGACAGGTGATCCAAACTGACCAAAGGGATATTCCAGACCATGTAACATCATGCTCAGTATATAAAATGGGGGAAAACAGGAATAAGAGGGGATGATTGGAGTGATAGTGTTTGTCTTCCCAGGTAACTCTTTATGTGATGGGTCCGTGCTGTCTTGGAGATGGCTGAACACCTGCCTGCCCATGGGAAGCAGTGAATCAGTTCTTTGTTTTGTTTTGCTTGGATGTGTGGCTTTTGTTTTCACAATTAAACTGTGTTTATCTCAGCCCATGAGTTTTCTAAGTTTTACCCTTCCAGTTCTTTCCCCAGTCCTGCTGTTGGGGGCGTGGTTGAGGGGCTGTGTGGGGCATGACTTCTGGCTTGGGTTAAATGACAATGTTACCATAAATCTATTTGGAATGACAGTTTCTCTTGAAATCAAATAGAATATCTTACTATGGATGATCTGTTCTCCAGTAATTTGGAATACAAATTTCTAATAACAGCTTTTAGAAGTATCAATTTTGCCACATTGCTATAAAAAAATGTGTTACACTGCAACATGCAATAGGGAGAAATCCTTTGTGACTACGACAGAATTCAAGTCTCAGAAGAGCTATGTCGGGTCTGATAAGACCACTGTAGCTATGTGCTTCTGTGAAGAGTTTCACTGTTCATAGATTTTGCTTTTTTGCCTTTAGTATTGACTGTTACATTACTAAAGCTAAGTTTGTGGAAGACCAAGGTGACTGAATATTTATTTACTGGTTTTTTGCCACATCTTATTCTTTTTTCTTATTTATTTACCCTACTTATTTTTATGGAATCATCCCCAGAGGATCAAGTGTAATGTACAAAGTATAAATACATGTG
Source organism: Machaerirhynchus nigripectus (assembly GCA_013397975.1). NCBI lineage: Eukaryota > Metazoa > Chordata > Aves > Passeriformes > Dicruridae > Machaerirhynchus > Machaerirhynchus nigripectus. The sequence continues at coordinate 1,872,291 of VZRQ01002938.1, read as the reverse complement.
TGTCTGTATTTCTGCGCATGGTTATCATGTTGATGAAATTGGGGAATCATTTATGTAGTTTTCTGTATGCACACAAAGTTGAAGTTTGCTTGCAAATTGTGTTGGTGGTATTTTTGCTCCCTTTTTCCTGCTCCACATACCTCTCTCAGTGCTCTTTTTTATTATTGAAGAATTGTTTATTGATGAAGTTACTAAATTATGCATGATTCTATGGCCTTTTCCTTTCTTTGACCTCCTTATGAATTACCTGCTGATGGGTTGTGAGATAGTGGTATCCTCATCATGTAAAATGCACATCAAACTTAAATCAGAATGAAGAGTGGTCTAACCTTTCCCTTGGATCCTTTTCTTGTAATAGTCACTGTAGATTTTCTTCAGTTTAATCTCTTTTGAATGCCATAGAGAAATAGATACTTAAAAGACTTTTATCTTCACATTTAAAAACTGAAGCCAGATGCAATAAATTACGACTCACTGTCGATAAAGTGACAGCTTAAATAAATGGACTACGCTAATCTCTCATCTGCTTGTAATTTTCAAATGATGGGTGTGTATATCTATTTTTTTTAATCCTTAAAACCTGAATATTTATTATTTCTATGGTTGGCTCTGTGAAGTTAAATTTTTAGAGATTTCATCTTCCACATAATGCTTAGGAAATGGCTAGTGTCCTGTTGTCTTTCCAATCTCAGCATTTAGCATTGCTCTCATTCACAATTCAGGGACCGTGTTAGATTTTTCAAAAGAAAATGGGAAGTGGATGGAGGATTTATTTGCACAATAGAGCATGAAAATTTCAAGTTGCATGATCAAAGTTAACTGCATTCTTTGAAAAAGATTATCACTTCCTTGCTTTTATTCCTTCAAATTTTTCTTCAAAATTTCTTTCCTGACCTAAAAGGAATTTTATATTTTATAAACATTTGTAAAAGTAGTCTGAAATATTTTGTCATTAGTGGCTCTAATAATCCCACTAATAAATTGCAATTGCATTTTGCATTTGAATTTTTCTGTTAGTAGGGACTACAGTAGGTTTGTGACAATCTGCATTTTGCCCAGCTCATGATGGGGCAGGTGTTAAACTGTGAGGTTACTTCCCTTGCTAGCAATAGATTCAGTAAAATTTCGTACTGGGGATTATCAAAGTGATTTTACTTCTCAGATGCAGTTTAAGGGTAGCTCTTGTCCCTTGTTATGTGGTGATATTAATTCTTTATGGATTTAAAATATGATAATCTGAGGTCCATTTTTTCTGCATTTATTTAATTTCATTCTCTTTTTCTAGAAAATCCTTTTGATAGACTCTAGTTAAATATACCCAGTTACTAAGGAATCTTGGTTGCATGCAGGTTTTTCCTCCCTCTTTAAAATATTACATGCATAGCTGGAAAACAGATGCCCTGGTTGACTAATAGAGGATGCAGTAGAGGATGTGTTATCAAAAAGAAAGGACCAAGGAAGATATTTTCATATGAAATACTTTCCTATAAGGGAATGGGAAGTTACAAATAATCTTTCACAGAATAGTAAGTCACACATGTACACCTATCAACTGACTGTTAAAGCATTTTCCTTCTATAATTTAGCCTCTTCGGATGTGATGCACCACTAAAATGATGATGAAGCACCTCTTTTAGGTCCATTGAAAAGCAAAGGAAAGTGGTAATTTTTGAAACAAAGTGGGAAACTGTTTTATATTTAGGAAAATTGTTTTGGGTTTTGCAGCTGTTTTGCAGCAGCCCTTCACCTACAGGTATTGATCAGGCCTCAGGTTGATTAAAATTTTTTTATAAATCTCATTTACTTACCTCTCAAGTCAGAAAACATTGCACAGTAGTAATATATCTCTAGTTTAATGATGTAGCCTAAGAAAGAATGTGACAAACTGTGAAAGTGAGATGGATAGTCTGTGAGAAAAAAGTAAAGGACTCAGCAGTCTTTCAAAAGTTAAAATGACAAATATAATTAATTTTCCCATGTCTTCACTATATCCTCCTTTGTAAAATAAGTATATAAAAAACTTTTTTAAAAAAATACCCCTTGAAAAATCTTTATCTTTGCTTTGGAGTTAGCATGAGCAACATAGCTGTCTGTAGCTTACAGAAGAAAATAACTAAAGGAAATTGACATTGAAGTGACAAATTGAAAATTTCAATGACATTAATAAAACAGAACAAAAGTAAATGAAAACCTTGTGTCCTCAGCTGAACACTAGTGTCAGCCATCCGTCTGAGTTTCAGATAGTTTGGGTGTATGGGTTGAGGCTGTTTTTAATTGAGAAGTAGGGCCTTGGGACAGGATACCTGACAGAAAGGACAAGTCCTTCCGACTGGCCACATACAGCAGACATGAAGTCAATTCCAAAAGTAAATTTGAACCTGAAGCTGAAGACTGTATGTGTGAGATGTGAGATTTACAAGATTGCTGTACAAGATTGAAAGAGTGACGAAAGTGAAAAATGTGTGAAAGTGAACCAACCTCTGCACCACTACAGAAGAACACAAGCCTAGCAAGAAAGATGGTACTCTTTAGAAGAAAACCTGGGAGTTTTACAAGGTAATTTGGGAAACATCTTTGTAAAAATCTAATGAATGCAAGTGGTCTGTCACTGCATCTGAGCCTGAGGTGTTTTCAGTTTGCATTATGACTGCTGCTATAGGATTTTCACTAGACAGTAGTTTTAGAGTAGACCAATCAGGTTTCAGTCTTCCCTTTCTAGGAGTGCATATGAAAGTGAATTTTCTTTGTGAGTGGCTAAGGAAATGAGTCAAAATTAGTTTTCAGTACTAATAATACATTTTTTCCCCTAAGAAATACACCTCAGAAATGTATTTTCTTTTGAAGACTGTGCCAAATGATAAGTGATTTGTCATTTCCAACAAATTAAACAGAGGTACTATACCCTAGTAGAAGGGATTAAGAAGAATTTGGGTAATGGGCTTACTAATTTCTATGAGAAATATGCCAATTTTTTCACATTATTTATGCAAATGCTACACCCGTCCGCTCTTAACTGTACTGCATTTTATAAGGCTGAGACAAAATCAGGTTCTAGCTCAACCTTAAGCCTGTCTGAACTTTGTATGAGCACACCGTGGGAGGTAGGATGCAGGTGTGGTACAATGCCCCACAGAGTGCTGCACAGACACCGCTGAATGAAGGCTGCCTCTGACTAACACAGAAGATGTTTTGTGCTACGGGACACTGGGACAGTCTTTTCTTAACACTGTCTGTGCACCATTGCCACAAGGGCAGCTGGAGTACCAGGTGGTCTAGGCTGGTATGGTGAGTCCTTTGGTGAGCCACCTGGGCCATCTACTGTGCTTAAGGTAAGAGCATCCCTGGGTAGAAGGACTATTAGCTCAAGTTACCTATTTTGTCTTCCATCCCACTCCCCACCAACCCTGAAACCAGTGCTTGAGCATAAACTCATATACTGGAGTTAATGTTCTTGGAGAATGTGCTCTGAAAATTCCTGTGGGTAAAAAGGTGAGGCTTTAAGTTATTTTATTCAAACGGCAACTCTCTTACAAAGTGTTACTGTCAGACAGATCACCAGGAGGGGGCAGTCGGCAATCTCAAGTGGAACAACTCCCCAGCAGCAGCCCTGCTACAGCAGCAGCCCTTGGCTCTGGTAACTGTTGTGAGGAAGTGTCACGGTACTTCACTGGTGTTCTCTGATGTCTCAGGTTTAGTTGACACTATTGTTCTGTCACTTCCTTTTTGATATGTTGTATGCAGTTATTTTATAATCAAATGATAACTGAGATTATCACACATCACAAACACTTACAGCATAACCATATGTATACATGAACACGGGCAGAAGCGCATCTCCATGTACATACACATGCAATAGTACCAGTAGTAAGTGGCATAAGCCCTCAATAACAGCTCCTTTCCTCTCCAGTTTTTTTTATCCTCTTCTAGTTTTTAAGTACTTTCCTACAAAATGAGGCATTCAGATAAAGAAGGCAAACTGTGAAGAACATTACAAATGTTTGCAGCGGTTTTATTTTGCAGCACGTTTCTTTTCATTCACTCAGTAAGTTTTTTCGGTTGAAAAAGGAAAAAGGCCTACCACTGCTATCTGTTGGAGTTCAAGCAGAAAACCTAAAAAGTGACCACACCTGGCTTCCTGAGAAATTCTCACTCTCTGGCACCTTCTGACCCATTACCAAAATGGACATGACTCTTTGTTTGCAAAGAATGAAAAAGGTAAAGTGCTTTCACTCTGAGGAAAAAAATGCAAGGTCTCAAGCTGAGAGCAGCAAGCAGAGGCTGTGACCTTCTAGAGCAAGTCTTTGTCAGCACTAATAAAAGGAGAGCAGGCATCAAGCATTTTCAGAGCTGCAAACCTGGTTTCTCTGCTGGGAGATACTCAAATAAATGGCAGTCTTCTATGGTTTTTTGTCACTAGATACATACGTGGATAAAATGATCATCCACATTGTGATTCAGAATTCACTAAATTCAGTGAAAGGACTTTGACTAAGTTTTGAGTCAAAGCTAGGAGCTACAGAACAACACAGAACAATACTCACTCCCTTGCCATTGCTTTTTCCAATATTTATGAAAACTAGAATGGTGTGACAGAGCTGTTATTTGAAAATATATTTGTCAGCTTTTTCTAACCTGTTTGATAGGGATGCAGTGTAGCAAAAACCTTTTTTACAATTCCTAAAATGTAAATTTATAATATGCAAAGAGCTTTGCAATGAAATGCTTTCATCACGTAGTTTAGACAACTTCATGTAGTGATCTTTTAAGCGTACTGTTTGCTAAGGCTGTTCTTCTGAGGAGATAATATGAAACATAAAAATTCACAGAAGTTCATATGCTGTTTTACTTGACAGTAACTTCCCTAAATAGATCTGTGTGGTGTAGATGAGCTCTCCTACAGAGCTTCATCTCTGTTACAGCAGGTTTTGCCTCTACTACTTTTTAAACAGACATGTCTAGTATAAAGGGAGGAAAAACACATCTCAAGTACATGGCAGAGCAGGGTTCTTCTCCTCTCAGTTGTCCTCATTCCCCAGAAATATCAGGTGGCTATGAATGCTGGAGAGATCCTTTAAGCTCTTGGGAGAGGGAATGAACCTTTTTGCTTGTCCTCACTGCCAAGGTCACATGACATTTCTTCCTTAGATGATGTGCAAGGGGAACCTTGTGCCTCACACTTTCTTCTGTCCTACTACACTTGTGGGAATGGTTCAGGGGCTCACGGTCCCTGAAGCCAGGTTGTCCCCAAGGAGAGGGGCTGCCTAGAGTAAAGAAGAGACAATCCTGCTTGCAGGGGTGCCACAAACCCTGACCCAACTCCAAGAGTGGTGCTTGCTGAGCAAGGGCAGGGCGTGGAGGGGACCACGTCTTTCCCTTCTTTCTCTTGCAGGAAGCCAGCTTGGGAGGAATAGCTGCAATGCCAACTGTTGCCTGTATCAGGGAGGCAGGGAGCAGTGGAAAGAGGAGAGGCAAGTCTCCAAGGGAGTAATTCCCCACAGCCTTGACAGAGAGAAAAGGAGTGGGAGAAAAGGAGTGTCAAGAGGGACGTATGTCCGAGGACCTCACCAACATTTGGGGAAGCCTTGTCAGAGCTGTGAACGGCCTCTTGCACACCTTGGCCTTGCTCATCTTTTCCGCCTCTTTCCCCAGCTCGTTCTGCTGGGACCAGCACTTGCATCAGACTGTGAAGGTGCTTTAGGAGGTGGTGTCCTGCATAAACTTCATATCCTGCGTAATCTTTGTAACCACTGTCCATCAGGAGAGGTTTGAAATGTGTAATTCAGAAACTATTTGCTCTTGCTTAAAACCCCACTTTTTCAGTGTTATGCTTTTTAAACATTTTACCTATCTCTAGTTTACATTCTGATGACTCTGACCAGCTTGGTGTCCACACAGTTACTGACTATTAATTATGTGACTTAATAAGTTTAAATAATCAATTGTCTAGGAAAATTGATAATTATTTAACTTCAGGCTTTCCAAATAGTACCATAATTCTTGTTAGAGTTATTCAGAAGCTATGAAGTAAAGAAGGCAAACCTGCATAATTAAAGGCTATCTTTTTAGTACCTAAACTGTGTATCAAGTAGAATAAATGTGTTAAGGCAGTCTAAATAGGGAGCTAATCAGTACAAGAGTGATTAGCCTTGTTTTCTAGTAATAGAATTATCTAATATTCCATTCTTTTCTCCTAGTTGTTTTCATGAGCTGCAGGGATAAAATAGATTTTATTTTCCAGCAATATTAAAAATTGCTGACTTGCTTAATCTCATTAAATATTACAGTGCTATATTTAACAGTAATAATAATACACTTACAGTGTCTTTATTTCTGTATCAAGGGACACTGCAAATAGTCTGCCAGAGTATACAATGTAAATTTGAAACTTCTTCCACATATATTTAAAAAGAGTGGTAAATGTGACATACATATAAGAAAAGGGCAGGAGATAGAGCACTGTTATTGTGGAGATAGAAATCCAAGCACTGTGGGTGTGACTGTGCTGTATTTATGTGGGCTACTTTTTTTCAGCTGTTGCTCTCCATCTCAGGATGCAGTTCTTGCTCTCACAGCCTTGCAGATGTTTGCGTAAAAGGGGTCAGTGCAAAGGGGACCCAACATCCCTTTTTCTGATCAGGCAAGGCCATCCTTTGCAGCAGGTGTAGAGGAGGTCAGGTAACTATCTTCTGAAGGCCTGCAAGGACTGCAACTTTTGACGTAGTGGCTGTGCTACGATAGTGCTGGAGGTGGTTGTAGCAAGTTGTAGATGAGTCTGTGATCTGCAGCACTGCTGAGAGTCCAGGTGACACTGTGCCACTTATTTGACACTTGTGGTGTTGATGGTTTCTAACATCTAAGTTATACCTTGCCATCTTAGTTTGACAAACTGAAAATGCTGTTCTTCCTGTCTTTGCTGCTATTTTCTGGGATGTGGTAGTGTGAGTATCTACAGTGGTGAGCCATACCTATGTAGTTGCATTCATAAAGGAGCTGCAGTTAGGCACTATTTTGGCACTTGAAATCCTGAACCCTTTGTACTTCTCTTAGCAGCCCTTCGTACTTCTCTTAGCAGCCCTTCTTTAACATTTCAGAGTGTGTTCTGGGAGAACATCTATCCATTCCTGGACCATGAGCAGAGGTGTTCCTAACCCATCAGCTTGGTAAACTAAACCACCTCTGGTATGGCATCCTCCATGTGGCAGCTCACAGATTCTCCCCCAGACAGAAGGGAAGCACAGAGCCAACTCAAGATTTGTTCTAGTTGCTGATGGCCATATGACTCATATTTTGAGAAAGGCAAATGAATGAAAAAGAAAGAATAGTGGTAGCTTGCTGTCTTGAAAAGGTGAAGCACGCCTCTGGTGAGACAGTACAGGGTGCATGCAGAAATGTTGGGTTATGGCACCGCTGCAGATGTCAATATGTGTACTGACTGTCAGAAACAAGATGGAAACATTGAGGGGTGGAGCTGTGCAGACCAGCAGAGTGACAACCAAATGTGAAGAACATGACTGACTTATGTGCTGGGATGTACAGGTCAGTGAGACAAATGGGGCCTGTGCAGATGCAGGTAGATATCTCTGCCTGAAACTTGGCTATAATAGGTATACACACTCCCTCTTGCTCTTTCCTCTGCTTTTTTGCTCTGCTTCAATGTCTCTGGTATTTGTTATACTATACAAAGTGGAGAATAACATACTTCTGCTGCATTCAAAAATGTTGAGAAGGTCTGAAATACTGCAGAAGTGAAAGCTGGACCTAGACTAAGAGAGCTGGTTATTTTAGAAACACTGGCAGTATTTTCTGCCAGTTGCCAGGATTTGACATGACGTGTAAAGAAGCCAGCTCAGCCCAGCCAGGGGGCTCATGGCAACTGCATCTCCCTAGCTCTGGTTATTAGTTCCTCCTCTAAGTTTTGAAAAATAACAACAGATGGATTTCTTGTTTAGAACAAACAAGGCAGTTAGGAGTAGAGCAGAGCCAACTGTGCTGGTATCCCAGTCTTTCCCAAATGATCCATTAGTCCAGCTACTGATGTGACTCTGCGTTGTCAAGTAGGAATGACAAAACACAGTCCAACATGAATGGTGAAGTTTTCCTACCTTATGTTCTGGGAGAGTGTTGCCAGGATTTCCCCCCAACAATCTTTCTTTAAACAAAATGTAATTAAGAAAATTAAACTGTTGAGTGCAAAATGAGAATTTTCTGCATATTCTCTTAGAAAGAAGGAAACAAGGATAATTCAAAATGTGATAGCAAAATTAGAGTTGAATTAATTTCTCAAAGGCATCAGAAAGGATTAGATGGCTAATTTCCTTTTTTAAAAGCAATATGTACATTATGCACTTTAGAATACTCCTTACACTAACTGTGTATTTGGTTCTCTCTATAAATCTGAAAATCTGGAATGTAACTCATTGTTAGCTTAACTTCCATTTAAAGCCAGTATGATTAGGGTCAATTAGAAACTTTTGGGCAGAAGGTTTTTCATTTTAAAATGTTGTTTTTGTTAAACTCAGACACTTAGTGTAAACATGCCTGTTTCTGTGCATTCTTGTTCAGAAAAAAAGACCAGCAAAATACAACGATTTATTTGCCTTACGTTTTTACATTTACAGAACAGGATACTTTGACTGTGCTTTAAAATAGCTCTTTTCTGTTTTGAGAAGTTTTGTTTACTTTACTCAAAACCCTGAAAGGAGTTTAAATGAGGTAATACCATGTTATTTAGTTTTAAAAAAGATCCTAATCCATTAGAAAAAAAATTCATTTGCAGTATTGCTTCTCAAGGGTGTTTAATTTCTCTGTTTCTTCTCCGAACTGTAAAAAGCTTTCAGATTCATTTTACTCTCCACAAAAACTAAAAATCCATTTTTTCAATCTATGTGAGGTGATTTTTGAGAAAAATTTACTCAAACTTCTGATTTTCCTTGGGACACATTGCCAGAAAGTGATGAATGCTTTAGTGTTCCTGGCTCAGTCTTCAAAATGTTTCAAATGTAATTCAAATTTTTTGTGTGTTCTTGGAGTTATATCTAGAAACCATTAGTAATTTTTAGAAGTATGTGATTCTACCATTTCTGATTTCCTGTGAGTACTTCGTTTTAGTGCAGCAGAATATAGGTGGGGTGAAAGATAGAAATTAAAGGAAAATGCTGCGTGAAGTTTAAGAAAGTTCCTTCCTTTTTCCCTTCTCATCCTCATGCTTCAGTTCTCCCAGCATGTGATCCAGATGGTTCTCTTCAGATTCAGGCATGAGCTCAAATTTCAAGTTAACTAGGCAAATTAACTGTAACGAGTAGGGAAAAAAATCGTAATTGAGTTTATATGGAAAAAAAAAGATACAGTGTCAAGAACAAAGCAGTAAGAATTTTACATCATAGGGGGAAATACCTATGGGGGTATAAAAACATACTAATTGAGTTGCCATAAACACACTGGAGTTTTATATTGATGGAAATATTTTTATTTATGGAAATAAACAAAAGAAGTCCTTCAGAGTGTAGCATTGTTATTTTCCCCAAAAAACTGAATTTTTAAATGCATTTTTTCAGCTGCAGTTGGTATTAAAATTTTATAAAGTTCATTGGCAATGAACAAATTTAAGCTTTTATGTAACTTTCATTTCTTGAATGCAAGATATTTGTATTGGAATTATTAGAAGTCTAACATCAATACATTCATAAATGATGACTGCAAAATCATAAATGTAAGTTGCACTGAAGGTTGGTGTTTGCATCCCATCTTTTTATGCCATAATTTAGCATGATTTCTAATGAGAAGATAATGCATTCAGCTTTGGAAAGGACCGAGGGAAGGATTACTGCTTTATTCTTCCACTTCCTGTGCTTGGTGAAGAATCAGGTATTTCAGCTGTAGTGAAAAGCAGGTAAATGGCAAACAAAATGGAAGTAGGATGTCAGATGTGTAAAAATGGCCATACTGCCGTGAGTAGCTTGATAAACTGATGCAGAAAAAGGACATGAATATAAAAGTTCTCCTGAAACCAGATGTGGATCTATTCAGGAGAGTTACCAACACAAACACAAATGGTAAGCTCAGGCCCACCCTTGAGGTGAGAAAAAAAAACCCTCCTGTGACAGTGATGTCCCAACAGCTTGGTTCAGATCCAGTGCAAATCAGTTGCACTGGATGTAGGCTGGCTCCTGTCTGTCTGCACCTTTTTATCCACTAATCAGTGCTCTGAAAGAGAAGTGCCAAAGCAGATGAAGCAACGAACGAGCTGAATCCCTGTGCTGCTTGTGGCTGCACCTGCTTAAGTAAACTCTTGAATGCGGAGTTATCAAGGGAGCAAGTCAAAGAAACAAACTTCAAGGAAGGCCTTGGAAATCACCGCCTTAAGAGATGGCAGGACTGATTTTAGACATCTTAGATGACCTCAGTCACCCCACACAGAGTCTCCTACGCTGTGCTTCCAAGCACTTTTGATGGTAAAAATGGGGTGTAGAAGTCTGATTAAAGCCCCTGGGATCCCCCTGGTTATGCCTCGTGCAAAGGCATCTGTATTTGCAAAGCAGTGTGCCTAAATTAAGCTCCGCTCCCCTGAGCTGCTTCCCCTCCAAGGCAGTGTGCTGCTTAACAAACGATGCCATTCCTCCTTGCCCCGTGAGGTGCATTGGAAGATTTCACAGCTTTGCTTGTAAGAAGCAGATGGTGAGGGCACTTCCTCCACTACTTCACGTTAACACAGTCACTTCCTCTGAGTCATTCTGACCTGCACAGTTTAAGGGAGGCACATCACTACCCCTGTTCAAACAGAGTTGAGGAGATACATTGGTGAGGGCAGGAATGGTTTAATCCAGTTTGGCTGGGCCTGGATGAGGGTGTCTGGCCATGCCAGGGAATCAGAAGCGATAAGAAAAATGAGAGCCTGAACGAATGAGTGGATGCAATTGAGGTAGTTTGGCTGTTCTGACAGAAAGCACTCCTTCCTTATTCAACTCATTTGATTTTCATATTTATTGTTCTGGGGAATTGAAAACAATAGATTCAACAGAGATGATGTTAAGTAGTCTTTTAATCAAATAACAGTTTTGTGAATGATGTATAAAATGAGAGGTCACATTTTAACCTTTCCTTTACAATAAAACAAGACATTAGCATTTATATGTGTAGGTCTATGTATATTATGCATTTTGTATAATGACTGTCAAGGGTGAGTTTTTCACAGCCGTTTAGGAGGCAATTATTTTGGTGAATGAGTAGCTCTTGCCCTTGATAGCTGTTAAAGTGTGTCAGGTTTCTTTTAGATATTATAGACTTCATGAGAGACAGAATCAATGATGTTTTGATGATGAACGGGCTTTTTTCTTCCTTTAGTAAACTGGGTGCAGTCACTGGATACTGGAGTTGATATCAGAATTATTTAACTTTTTCTCTGATATTCTTTCTAATGTTTGCTTTTCACTTAATTATAGGTATATGACGTTACTATTTCTGGGTGGTCCATCAATTCTTGACTACTTGTGTGAAGATTCATGCCAAAAGTACCTCTGCAGCAATTTTTATAAATGTTTTAATTTCACAAGTGTTAGTTTCTTCAAGTAACTGTGAATAATTTAAAAAAGTCTCAGAGCAGAAACAATACCAGATAATAAGCTTATTTTAGATTACTTTTTACAAAATAACTCATCAAATCACATAACATATCAGTTGTACTTCAGATGTCTAACATAATTGTGTAAATCAAATCAGCATCAAGTATCTTTTTCTGAAGTTGTCAAAATATTTTTAGACATTCATTTCAGTAAGTGCTGTTTAATGTTCAATGCTTACATGCTAGGAAAAAAGAGAAATATGCTTTCAGAATTTCCATAACCAATCTTAAGTCCTGCTTATTTGCACATACCCATTATCATTTATTCTGTGAATGGTTTTCACAAGAAACTGAGAAAGATATTTTTCCAACAATACCTAATTACTTTTTCAAATACAAAAATCTAACTCCTTTCTTTCTCTGCTAGCTCCTCTAACATAAGGGGGTGATTTTCAGTGTAATGACAGTCCTCTAGACTGCAAGTTTATTGAAAGTGTAAATGTGTCTGGATGTCTAAAAGAGACCATGCATGCAAAATATTAGTCACAACTAATGAATTTACCAAAGCATTTATTTATTTTTCTCTTCCTTTTACAGGGTTTTCCAGTATTTTGGATTCCTGGTGCTCATGCCAGGAGATGTAGCAAAAATACCTTCTGCAGCTCAATTACTAGTTTTCATTAAGCTTGTTGAATTACCTGTCAACTTCTTAAATATTAATGAGGATTTGGCAAAATTGGCTAGTACAATAACTAGATGGAAATTGGAGGCCTTATCAGTTAATACCTCTGCTATAAACAGAGTTTGGGGCTTTTAATTTAGGATAGTCTGAATCTTTATATGCAGTCTTTCAATGAGAGGGTTATTGCATTTGCAGAGAACAAAAAGAAGGTTGGGAAAGTGCAGTTGTATACACAAGTCAATAAACATGGTATTCATCTTGTGCACCAAATGAAATTTTGTCTTTGAAGGTTGAATGCAGTATTCTTCCAAATCTTCCAAGTTTTAAGATGCTACAAGTAGGCACACTGTAAGAGGCTTTCTTTGAAATGTTGTTTCCTTTCTTTAAAACATCATTAAGGTGATGCAGCATATTTTGTAGCTACTCTATAGCTGATCATTTGTTGAATGACATTACACTTTTGATAGAAATCTTGCATATGTTAAATTGAATGACGTATCAAAAAGTCAAACTTTGAGAATTTTTTATGCCCCTTTTTCAGGCTAATAAAGCACTGATGTTAATCACATTCAAATTCTATGTTCAGATTGAAGTATGGCAATAACCTAGAGGATCCCTCTATCTGGAAAAAAAAAAAGAGAAAACAAGAAAGGTTAATCTTGTCTTTATACCATGCCTTGTTCTTAACTGAATCCAGATGTTGATTCAGCTTTGGGTCTCATTCTCTTTTCCTCTGTAAACAGACTTGTCAAGTCTTGTGCAGTCTGTGTGAAACACGTGGGACCTTCTTTTCCCTCCCACTGCTTCTCACGTGGTTTCCCTGCTGGTCCAGAGTGTCTCTGTGAGTGTTCCCAGTGCCAGGTACAACTGGCTGGCAGCTGGCTCCTTGCACCCCGTCTCCAGAGATCCCCCCCAGAAGGCTCCTGCTGCTGCCAAAGCAGTGTACACACCCTGTGGTAATCACAGGAATAAAATCAGGGCAGATATTTCAAACAGGCTGTGGAAGGTATGTTACCACAGCTGTATAATTGCATGTGAAAATGTGTGAACTAATTTTTCCTGAGAGTGTAAACTTTTGGGACATAGATTTCTCTTTTCTGCATGCTTATAGAAAAGCATATAAGGAGTCTGTTTAAACTACTGCCTGGCTTTAGATGCTGCTATAACACACAAAACATAAAATCTGTCTGCAATAAAAGAGTTGATGAAAATGTCTGTTCATTGTACATGTTGTAGGAATATTTACTGTTTTCTTTCTGTATGGAATTGCGCACTAGATGTCCTCACAGGATCAGAACTCATGGGATATTTCTTATAATGAAGCTTGGAAATTGTTATATTTGCCCAATCCTGAATGATTATGAGCTATAAAGGGAAAGTAATGCTGTATATCTCTCTCTGAATCAGCTGGAAAATTAAGACATACAGAAGGAGATGGCCAACTTTATATCAATTTTCACACTTCAGTTTTAAAAATGTGAGTTTTTGCTGGCTTTGTACAGAATCCATACAGGATACTGAGCAAATATAAATAATGAGTTAATATATAAGTAGAGGTTAATATAATAGTTTTCTGATCAGAGAGAATGAATAGCGGGGTAATTAACAGTGCATAAAAAAGAAGTTAATCAAGAACTTGAAAGCCTTACCATTGCATGAACATACTTCAGATAATCATGTAGAATATAAGAAAGATGATAGTCTCAAATTAAACTTGTTAGTTTTCTAGGAAAAATTTTACGATCTTCAGAGTTAAGTGCAACAGATTTACTAAATATCGAATGGATAATATTTATGTCTTATGATTACTGGTTACTCACCACCAATACATTTAAAACTACTCCCACTATTAGACAAGGTGTCTTTTACTTGATTTTATGGCATTAGTTATGCTTCTTGTGAAGCCAAAAGCTGTCTTTTCTAAGCTAGTTTGTTAAAATAGATTTTTTCAATTGTATCACCAAAACTGACCATGACATTGAATAATTTAACCTCCTCTGTAACATGGGCCATAAATGTTTGATAAGATAAATGTAAGCAGTTGCAGACAGTTACAACTGCACTTTTGGAGCTGAGGCTTTTGGGGAGCATTGAATGGACCTCAAGCAGATTTTTGTCTCCAGCATGTTGCAGACAGCTAAACAATAATTTTATCCACAGATTTGTACTAAACAGGTCATTTTTCTCTTCACAGGACCCAGGAAAGGGGTTGCTAGGGAGCTGATAGTCTGTCTCAGCATTACACAAATTAACATATTTTTGCCGTTTTATATGCATTTCTAAAACAGGGCCCTTAATGGTGCTCTGAAAGACCACTTTTTATTTGGGATCTTGTATCCATAATACAGTGAGGAGCAATGCAGGCAAAGGAGAATCGCCTTTACTCATGTTCCTATTTATTTAAATGGATCAAATGGTTTTTCTAGTAACTTCTAGTTACTCCCTAGAGGTGTCAGTAGCAAAACATAACGCACAAAATCTCTTAATGGAACAGTAGCAGATCAATTCATCCTCCAACAGATGTAACTGGACCAGACACAGTTTTGTCTGGGCAAAAAAAAAGACAGAATTTGATGAAAAACACAAATAAACAAGTATTTTTAAAGTCAGTAAAAGAATCCAACTCAGAGCAGTGAAAAACTGGTACTTTACTGGGCGGTAAGCTATCTGATAAACTTAGGATGTGAACTACTTTGAGGCAATTGCTTTTTAGGTATGCTCATTTTTCTTTTCCTGGAAGAGTTGACTCACAGATATACCTAACATCAAAATACCCGGCAAGTTGAAAGCAGTTATGGTAAGTCTTGTACAGAAATAGAAGTGGCAAATGGGGGTAGGTACCTCTTGGAAAATGTACTCACTGAAAAACATCAATGAAATAACAGCATCTGGAAGGAAGCTATTCTAAAGTAAAACTAGAATTCATAATGTCTGATAATTTAATTGTGAACATGAGTAAAAGATAAAAGCAGTGCCATATCTGAGGTGTAAATACTGACACACCCTATCTTAGTGCAACACAAACATCACCACCTGTGTTGCTTGGCAATAAGAAGGTTTATGGATGCAGTTGGAGACTGTGGAACAGTAATAGGAAAAGATCAAAGGCCAAGCAGAGCTGATTTATACAGAAAATTATTTTCAGAAAAGGCAATCATACATAAGATGATTATGAAGGTCCCTAGGAAATATGGATTATATTAGAAAGTATTTTACCTTAGGAACCCTAATCTACATAGGATCTTGCTAGAGTCAGATGGAGAAAACGTGCTTTTGCAAAATCCAGTCAAATTAGCCTTATGCACTTATTTCTTGCCTGGGGAAGTTTATCTTCATGAACTGGAGGAAACACCAATCTTCCCAAGCATTTGTGACTACCCCTCTGTGTGACGGCACCCAACCTGGTGTACATAAACATAAATTAATTGTCTAAATTAATGGAAGAGCACATAAACAGTAAAATAACAAAACCAACCAACCAAACAAAAGAAAAAGTAAACCAACAGCAAAGACAGTCCTCAACACAACAACAACAACAACTCAACACAAACCCAGTAAAACCCAAAAGCAGCCCTCAAAGGAAATTTGGGCAAGCTATTAATGAATAGCATTATATTTGTAGTGATATTGGTAATGTCCTTTTGCAGAAGAGATGCTCCTGAGGTAATGGTATGAATTCATACCTTCTCACCTACTTTAAACTTTTCAGTGAGTAAGCACTTTGAGATTGAACTTTTAGAAAGCAGCACTGAGATCTCATACTGGTGCACATTTGTGCTTCTCTATTCGTATCAACATTCTCAAGAGTTTTAAAACCTATTAAGGTCCTGTTCAAAACCCAGGGCATTTATAAGAGGTAGCTTTGTTATCTTCTGCTCTGTTTTGTGCCCAGCTGTTGTAGCCTGCAGGTGCAGCATCTCTCTTTTCTGCTACAGTGACACCACGGAGAATCAAGTAAGGTATTTTCTGTAGATAGCAGTATTTGTGGACAATTTCTTTAAGATCATGGAATCTTCTCCACAGGATTTTTTTTTGTCATGGTATTTCAGTTTCTAAATTATGCTTACACTAGTGTCTTCTGAACAAGCTGGTAAGATCACCTGTGCTTAACTGCTATTCTGCTTGGAAAACCAAAGGAGAGGCTGGACGTGCAAGGAGAGCTTAGTTCCCCATGGGTGTTCACGATTGTTGGCACTGCTAGAAATTCACTCATTCTCCACCATAATCTGGGAGTGTCCTCAGAGTTCCTCTAAATCCTAGATGGCAGCACACCTATCATAGTATCACTTTAAAAATGAAAATTGCCAGAATGGAACATCTGTGTCATTTCCAGTGCCACCTGTCTGAGAAATAGTGGTAGATGAAGGCAGAAGTAGCTGAATACCCAGTTCCCTGGCTGAATACAAAGTGTTATTTCAAAATCTTCCTTCTAACAGTCTTCTTTGTTATCTACTCAGCGTTTGAAATCTGTCTGATAGCTAACTGAATTACAATTTATAATATTTGCATTTTCCCTATCAATGCAATGTGCCTGAGTTAGGGCATGTAGGATACTATGAAATTTTGGGTCAAACCCCAGAAAATGTATGAGGAGTTGTGCTCTTGATCTGAGTAATAAAAAACTGTTATTTATTATGACACGTGTTTCAACATTTGTATTCTCCTGAAGTCTTCAAAAATTAATTTGTGGGAAAAAAGTTATGCAGATAGAGGACTGCTAGAGACCTTAGTGAGCTGAAGCAGCTGCAACTACCACACCCATGACAGGATAATGAAGAAACAGTTCAGGCTGGACTTTCCCCCTTTTCTGTGGACTAGCAGTAAGTTGAAATGATAAATGAAAACCTGAAATAGGTCTGTAGTTAAGAACCGGCAAGAGGAATTAATCTGAGGTTTGTTTACAAAATTGTTACTGTGCTTATATTTCTCTTTGATGAGGCTGTGAAGCTCACCAGCTTCACAGCACTCACCAGCTCTGAAGCTTGTACAGTCTTTGATGACTATGACTGGGCACAGCTAAGGGACCTCCTGAACAACCTAGGCGAGATCACAAAGTGCTCCAAAGGCAATGGTGATGTGAATGGAGGGGACTGTTTATGTCTATTTCCACTGGGCATGTGCTGATGTACGAGAACTGGAGTGGGGAATGAGGGAATCTCGATTCAGCCTTGACCCTACTAACCACATTTTTAAATTTTTTTATTTCTTTCCAAATAAGGCTAGATGGAAGTTGTTAATCTAAAAGATATAATATCTCTTGGTGTATTTTTTCCACTTTGAAATATACTCAGCAGAAGATACAGTATTGCAAATAATTTAAATTACCACTCTAATGGCCACATTAATGCTGTGTCAAATGGAATGATCTTTCCTCAGGGACTCAGTGTGAAACTTTACCATAATGCTAATGTTTTGGTACAATATTTAATTTTGGGTTTTCATCATATTTTTCATTGTTATTATCATTAAACTATCCGTTTCTCAGCTGACACAAAATATCTTTTAGTGCACACTGTTCAGGGGAAGAGCTGAGACAGTTTGACACTTGAAAAAAGTTCATTTTAAAGTAGAGGAGCTTAAACATTAGACTTTTAAATGTGTTCCTATTAGACATGCAGAAGTATTAACTGGTGAAACCATGAAATTTAATGCACAAATATGGGCATCCAAATTTGAAACTATTGATCAGTTTGAGTTGTCCAAAGCTATTCAAGATGTCTGTAGTCAAGATAAAAAGTGAGCTTGAATATCTCACCTCCCATTCTTGCAGCTTATTTACCACAGCTGCCCCTTCCTGCACTGACATTTTCTAAGCAGTTGTTTCCAGCTGATTTCAGATTCACATCGTTGCACCGTCCTGTATTTTGCTAATTAGTCACTATGTTTTGTCTGTATTAGTCTCTCACAGACAGCCTGAATGAGTTTGTCACATCACTGGAGTCCTGATACATGGGATACATTTTGGGCCACACGCTGGGAATGGGCTTTGCTGCTCTGCATACCACATCAAAGATGAAAGAAAGCTGGAGAGAAGCAAGAGCGTAGCTGGGCTGGTGTTTAAGACTCAGCATTTTTTTCCCCAGTTTTTTTTAAGTTAATTCCAATTCTGTGGATTAAATTCATAGGCAGTTTATCACATCTTCCAAATTTCTAATAAAGATAGTAATATGAGCCTAATGCTGAATCACCCAACTTCATCTAAGTGGGTAAACCAGACCATGCTTTCAAGTGGGAAATGTCTGGAATGAGGTACCATAGTACTGTGAAGGTCACAGAGGCCTCCTGAATACTTGTAAATAAGGATTCATTTGTCTGTGATTTTGTAGAGAGTTTTAGAAAATCACTTTGATTCTGCTACTTTTTATTTTATTTCAGGGATCATTTTGCAGAATATCACTAATGTTACATTTGCTGGTCTCCAAGAAGGTTATTCTTAGAAAGATGTCTGGAGTTGTGGGAATAATAACTATTTTGGCATAAAAGCCACAATTAAAAAAAAAAAAAAGGCACAAAAATATACTTGGCTTGGTCTGAAACAAATTTCATTTCAGAAAAACCAAAGCAAATTCTTTTGCTACCAATTTCTTTACTTGAAGGATAACATCAACCCTTCAATACATATATCTTTAGAAAATACCAGGATTTAAGTGCCCTTGCAAAACACCGCATTTTAAAATAATTTAACATCTCTCATTTTGCCTTGTCAGTCCAGAATATAAATCCTTCTTTCCTTTTTCGTGTGCTGTTTACACTAAGAAAAAAAGACAGAAACAGTGAACAAAATATTACACTGAATTTTTTCCATGCTGAAAGAGGGAATAAATTTGACAGTGGCCTGGCAGTCACAAGAACTTCTGGCAGGTCTTTCTTATGTTGAAAAAGCAGGTCAGCTTCTCAGGTTTCTGTCACTTTACCATGACACTGGAAAGAAAGTAGAAGTGTACAACCGGTACTGAAAAGCTGTAGATGTCACATACCCACACCATTTAGCCTGAGCCTTCCTCTCCTTTCCTCACCCCACCTAAGCTCTCCCTCCCTCCCTCCCTGCCTTCCCCCCTTGCTTTTAGTTTCATGTGAGCTGCTGACTTTGGAAATGAATTGCTGAATTATTTCAGTAATAAGTATTTAGATATGGAGTATGCATGGACGGCTGGTGAGGAAAGGCAGGGATCTGCTGTGCTACTGTGAGCATGCAGGGCAGGTCCAGGATGGTGATTGCTGCCTCTTGGACTAATTGTACACTTTATGAAATCAAGGGCAATCTATTTGTTGACTTAGAGATGGAACTGACTCATATTTTGATGGACTCGAGTTTTCTGTCAGTAGGGTTCCCTGACTGGCTCAGTTTGTTTGTTTGGAGATCAAACACTGAGGATACAGCTTCAAAAATGCAAACAAAGGGGAAGCAGATGAGGAGAGGAAAAAGAAAGTCTGTTATTTGGGAAGATCTGGCATGAGACAAGGATAGGGCTTAATTTCTGCTGTTTACTGATTTTCTGTGACTTGTGAACAATCCATGTAAATTTTATTTATAAACAAAAGACAAATAATTTGTCATGGACAGCTGTTGATTGATTCCTCAAGTTGTTCCAGACAGGCCCCAAAGACATTAGAGTCTGTAGCTGGCAAAATGATAAACAATGATTGTCTGAAATTCTATTTAGAAATTAGCCTTGTGCTGTACTTTATCTAGCTGTACTTATTGACTGTCTGGGCAATGTACTTCACATCTTCTGTAGCCCAATGAATCACAGTATGTTATTAAAAAATCAGTGCTGGCTCTCCCATCTCTCACCTCCTAATTGTTCTGTGCTATGAGGCAGGTACGATGCTGCTGAGAGGCTTAAGGAGACTCTGCGTTGTTGCTACACTGCATCCATAACTGTTTCTGATGTATTTTTTATAGAAGATAAGGAAATAGAGATGGGATCCCTGTGTGTTTCATACAGAGCTCAGGCAGAGGAGACAAAGAGAGGAACATGATGATGAAGGCACTGTTCCAGCTATTTCAGTGTAGACTTTTCTTCTGGTATTGAGATGAAAAAGAGGGAAATTCCTCAGCAGATAAGGCATGTGAAGTACACAAAAGAAAATTCCAGGCATGGTGATGAGCCAAATTTTTCTAAGAAAAACACTGGGAAATGTACCTATGTACATATATATGGAAATCTTTATATATATAGAATATATATATATATATGTAAAATAAATATATAGATCAACTAGATGTATAGGTGTTTATGCAATTATATACCTGTATTTATAAAGAATTTGCAATAAGGAATAATGACAAAGAGGATCAGATCACATTAAAAAAAATCTAATTATTTCAAATATTTTTCAGGTTTTGAAAATTTTCCAGAGGGAGGAAACTGCGTAGGTCAGGACATTAGGATTAGATACTGACACACAAATCTTTTAATCTGTGGGATCAGGAAATTCAGCTGTGAGCACAAAAGAGCAAAGTATTTTCACACAAGTAATTCCAACCCTCTCAGGAAAGCTTTAATCCTGTGACTAAGTACCAGTGAAATCCGTGAGATCTGTCTGATAATGATGATAAAGTTTCTGATTATATTATAAACAGAATAAATGGAATGAAATTCAGCAATGAGCTGTGAAGAGGAGGTTTCCTAGTTTAAATATGTTTGAAGAGGTATGAGAAACACTAATGAATACTACTCATTAAATCCATGATTAACAAAAACATAGTTATTCAGTAATGTTTCCCAAAGATTTAATACATGCTATGAAAAAGTTTCCAACATTTGTCCTAGTTTTGTGTTCATAATAATAAAATCAGCCAGTGATTAATAGTAAAATGATGAAGAACACATCAGCATTGACATATCTACATGAAGAAGGGAACTGGTCAAGTGAAACTAGGAAATTATGTGCTTATATGAGTTTTCTGATGAGTGGTACAAATGGAGAGTGTCAGGAGGTGAATGGTTTGGTCTGAAGAATTCCACCAACAATGGCATCTATTGCTGAAAATTGAACCTTTTGCCATAACTCTGCATGTAAGACTTCAGGAGATGAATAAAGTAACTTACATGTGGCTTCCAAATCTAACTGAAAGTTCCTCTATATTAAAAATTCCTGACTGGAACAGTAAGAATATATATGTGTATATCCTGAAGCACTTTTTCAAGCTATGAGAAGAGACATCTCTTGATATCTCTAGGAGAAAAAATTGCTGGAATGGGAATTTTGTCCTAAGGTACTCAGTGGTAATTCTTGCTCTTTTTTTATGTACCTTTCTGTGTACTTCATTTTCAAATAGAAAAACTAAAAGTGATGCATCAGTGGATTAAAAAAAAAAATCTATGCAAGAGTGGAATTCATACCACTCATCCAGAATTATTTCATGTGTTCAACCTTACAAGGTCAGCCTAAGTAAGAGTTGTATTTTAAATGCCCTTATATATTTAGTTATATAATTATTTTTCAGTGAAAGCATTTGAAACTGTTCTTTGAAGTAAGACGGTCCTGTAGAGAGACACTCTATGTTTCCATGATGAACACATGTACATATTGTTTCTATGGTGTTGTCCCTGCCCACTCCTTGGTTAACATCATCTACCAGGCAGATAGGTTAAGAAAATCCTTTCATACTACAAATGGCCTCAATCTGAATATTCCACTGGAGCAAGTTCCCAAAAATTAGCCTTTCACTTCATTGTGATGATGGTGGCTCACTGACCCTTCGGAGGGCTGCTCCAGACCAGACTCTCTATCCATTGGGATATAAAGGTAAGGCACACAAAATGAAGTCAGAATCCCTTTTGCTGACTTTTGTTGATTTTTCACTGTGTTTAGAATGAATCACAAGAGAGTCACCCAAGTGTTGTTCTGTAAATTGATGCCTTTTGATGTAATCAGGTCTTAGAACCGTCTTTCTCTGAATGAGGTTTAAAAGGGAAACTTCCTTTAGAAAGAGAAATATATGCCCAGCATATTTCTGCCACTAAAAATTCCACTGGCATATTGCTGTATTTTCTGCAATAAAGCACAAAATATGCAATATTCTGCACATTACAATGGTTATTATACTAATGCCAACTACCTTATTATCCTATAATTTTCCTTAAATAATTTGATTTTACAATTGGTTGGTTTGCCTCAGCAAATTAAGTAAATCTGCTAAGAATGAAGATGGGTAATGAACTGTTCTTCACACATGAATCGAAAATTAATTGCTGTTCCAAAGTAAATTGTAACTATAGTGCTTTTAGTAAAGCTGTCCTCTGAGTCTGGTGAATTTGGGAAAGACACATAAAGACGGATTAAAGGACTGGAAAACGTAGGTGGCAATGTACCACAGGCTGCTTTCTGGACTTCTATGTAGACTGTGCTTGTGTAGAGGTATTTTTTTTAAATACATGGGAATTTTAAAGACTGGGAAAAGGCAAAGAAAAGGAGATTGAGAGGATACGATTTCTTGAAAGTTTTCTGAAAGCCACATTCTTCCAGAAGATTTTCTCAGCTCTCCACCCATGCATTCTCTCATTTTTATATGAGAGAAATGTTGTGACAAAAAATGTGTTGATATTTCTCCAGGATGGTAGATACTTTTTTTCTGATTTTAATAACCAGTTTGCTTTTAAATGAGGTTCAGAGTCCTCAGGATAGCCTGCCATAAACATGCAGTCACATCTTGCACCTTCAGTGCAGTCCACCAGAGGAAGTGTAGTGTATCACGCTCCTGACTTTCTAAAACAATCATTTAATCAAGAACACAATAATCCATCACCTCTGCATAGGTAAGGATCATAACCCAATTCAGAGCATTACTAGCAGGATAAGTAATTTTTATGTTCCCTTATTTGATTTATTGGATGAAGGTGAAATAGTGAGAAGATGAATAGGATTTCAGACTGTGGGACAGGAACAGAGGTGAGATGACAGTGTCTATTCTGTCCATCAGCAGTTAATGTCCCCTTCACAAGCACACCACCTTAGTTAAAAGGGTTTTTTGTTTTGTTGGGGTTTTTCCCTTGGATATTTTTAGGCTTTTTTTAGATGTTCGGGTTTTGTTTTGTTTTGTTGTGTTTTATTTGAAGGAGGGGGAAGCAGAAGAGACTAGCACAATAAAAATCCTTTGACACTGCAGCCTAAGTAAGATTTCTTTCCAGCAGTTTCGGGGACTGCGTGCCAGGCAGAAGTAGGGTCTTGCAGTACAGCTTCCTCTGTTTTTGGCAGGCGGGAGGTTTACATTTCTTTTGTGGACACATTTTGACTACAGCTGTGACCGAAATTAGTAAAACAGCCCTAAGAAAATTTGCTTATGGACTGAAGCATGGAGGTTACTGTTCCTGGTACCTGCTGAGTGCAAATGATCAGGAAGCCCCAGAAGAGAACAGCGTGCCCAGGAAAATCTGAGCTCTGCAATGGAGGACAACCAAGCCAGGTTAGGGCAGAGGTGACAACATAAAGGAAGGGATACATCTCTTGTGTGTTGCTCTTTTTTGTTTTGGGCAGCAAGAACATTTCTATGATTCCTACTCTGTGTCCCCATTTAAATTGGAACATTCCTCAAATAAATCTGGACTTACAGGACTAATCCAAGAGGGGGAGAAAATGGATCCTTAGCTATAGAAATGTAGCAACTTATATTTCTCCTCTGATAGATTTTATAGCCTTGCAGCTGATCTTCAGTGTGAACTCTGAATTAGGCAATAGGTTTCAAAGACTCCAAGGTCCTTTATGTCTATCTGCTGTTTGCCAAAGGATGGCTTATTTTAATTCGTGGATCTGTATTCTAAAATATAACCTATACACCTGAATTTTTGTTATTGTATAGCAATACTTTTTTCATTAAGTACAAAAGTCATTTTAATACATTAGCAAACAATAAGAGGTGCTATGAACATTTTTGGGATTGCTTTTTCTGAGAAACTGCCTTCTGTATCATTTTATTTGGCCTGCTTTTCCATCTCTTTAGGAAAAACCCACAACCCTATAAAATTCTTTTTGTAACATAATTATAATTTTATTTTTCTTACTGTTGAAAAATAACATTTATAAATCATATTTTTAGATATGAGAGTAATAAAATATGCTTTGCTATTAAAGGAATAGTTAAGACTATATCATCATCAAGTTGAAATTTATACCAGTTGAGAGGTTTTGGACTGTGACAGCTGAAACTCAGTTTCCTGCAGAGAAGGATTTATGAAATGCCACAGGGGGCAGGGAAGGATGCATTACAATATGGCCTTTCCCACAGAGAGAGATCTTACAGAAATCTAACCTAAAACTGCCTCGCCTGTATATGCATCTAAAATGAAACACCCTTCATTTACCTGCAGCAAGTGCCTGGACTCTGCTTTACCTCAGAGAAACCACAAGAAAAACCTGAAAGAATTTCATATTCTTCATATATGACTGGCTACTTTGCAGTCTACTAAATTAAGCTAAGACTTTCCAGTGGAAATCCTAACTTCTGCTGTATTTTTGAGTCAGTTTTTTTCTGAAAGACCTTGTAGATAATCTATTCCTCTGTGCCTTTTTAATCAAATAATGCACATTACGGGACCACTGCATTCGCTTTTCCTGAAGCAGTTGAGAGAGCAAAATTTTTTCTCACAGGGGGAGTAGAATGGCAAAACAATTGAAGTGGCAAGAGATTACCAGACTTTTATCTAACTTTTTTTACATGTAAATTGTTTTAAAAGGACATTTGATGGAAAATAAAGCTTGTAGGTAGGATGATGTAACAAGCACATCCAGGCACATTCCAGGCACATGGAAGATTTCTCCTAGGATTGCCAGACATAGTGTTCCTGTGTTAAGACCTTCACATTATTCCTGGTACTGTGTGTGTGTGTGTTAGGAGACTCCTCCCTGTGGTTTCAGCTTGACTTTGACCCTCAGACTTAGGTCTCTTATGTCTGCTCTCCCACTGCTGTTGTGTTTGTAGAACAGATTACCCTGACTCAGCAAAGTGTCTGTGACCATCTTTGCCACACAAAAATGTCTGGGGAATTCACCATGACTCACCCTCACTTTTAACAATTACAGATGCAATTTTGCTTTGCGTAATTCCTCTCACACGGCTGACCTTAAGGTATTAAGATGACCCCTAAAGGTGTGTGAGAACTCTCACTATCCTTTTGTGCATTTTGTACTTTAACTCAGAACTTTCCATAAGGTGGAGTGAGATGATGAACATTCAGTTTCTTTTTCCCTGAATGCTGAGAGAAATTATCTTGTGTAATCTCCAGGGTGTCCATCAACACTGAATGAATTTTAAAACAACACCACAAAACATTTTTTCTGTTCAGTTATGGATGTTTAGTAATAACAAATATTGTGACTGTTCTGTCTTTCCCCTCCAGGAAGCTTGTTTTATAGCAGTGCTCTGGGAGTGTCACAGCAAGTGCTACCAGTTCTGTATGTGGGGATGAGGACAATATCCTCAGGGATGTGGCAGCACATGAGCTACGCAGCTCTTCTTGCTCTTGTTTGCACACAAATATTCCATCCTATAAATACAGAAGACAGGTGGAATATGATGGATCTAGATGTCCTAGTACCTCTGTTCTGTAGTCACTGAGGCTGCTGAAAATTATTGCTTCTGTGAAAAAGTTATTTTGACTGGGCATTTCTACTTTCTTTGTTACTTTCCTTGCAGTCGTGTTGCTCTGATTTTCACTGGTGAACAGGCCATGTGTAATTTTTTTAGCACTTTGTTTAGTAGGTATTGGCCTAAGATAGGGGCTCCTGTCTGCTGTTAACCTTGGAAGATTTGTCTCGACTTTGGGCCAGGGTGAAGGGCTACAAAGAGCCATTCAGCCGCCATGGGGAATCACTCCGAATGGCAGGATATACAAGCTCCTAGTCACAAAATACTTACATAGCTCTAGACCAGAGTAAATCTCAACCCTGCACTTGTGCTAGGCACTGATGTCTTGGGGAAAGCATTTTGTGGAGGTAAAGAAGACATTAGCTTTATTTACTGTTTTTTGCCCTAAATAGATGGCAATTCACATACTCTCTAGCTGCAGCACAGCACCCTAATTTCTCTTCAGCTCCTTCAGCATGTCACACCATGGGCACAAACCTCTGTATTTTCAGGCTCAGGAAGATTAAGAGAACACTCCTGTGCATACTACCTAACACTGGGGTGATTTCTGCCCCAGTTCTCAGGATTGGTAACATCGAGAAAGACCCAGATCTAGGCAAATCTAGAAACCACAAATATCCACAGGACAAACTCGGGTCTGAAATTGCTCTTGTATGAGTTAAGTCCTCTCAGGTGCGGTGTGGTGGGCTCAGAGCTGGCTAAAGTCAGGCGGAATCAGAGGTACATCTTCTCGGTTAACGCGGTGCAGAGACACCTGTAACTTTCTCTGCTGAGTGTCCCATTTCTTTCCCAAAGCCCACAGTGTTTCTCATCACTGGTTTTGCTCTGCTGGAATAGGGAAGGCTTCAGAGTATTTGGGTTTTTTTAATAGTGACCATATTAGAGCTAGAAAGCAACCATCCAGATTTAAATAAAAATTTATTGGGTCAATCTCAGAATATAGGATGATGTTATTTTAATTAAGTCGTCTGAGGTCACTCTAGCCAGTGTGCTTTAGAAAAGCACACCGAAGTGTTTAATCTAGCAAAGAGTATTTACAAAAAGGAAAATTAAACAATCATATTGGGTTTTACTTAAGTAGCAATTACATATGTTGAAGTATTAAACATCTCATATTTTATGTTAATGCATAAGAGACTTGTTCTTAAGCTCAGTGTTCCCAGCCATAAACTGAACATTAAGTAGAAATTTCACAGAACAATTCTAAGCATGTTAAGAAGATAAGTGTAAAACCCCAATAGGAAATAATGTAAGTATCACACCACCTGGTAACTCCTACTGAATTGAGAATGGGTTTAATTTAGGTAGATTCACTGTAATGGAAGATTTCAAGACTGTGTGATGTATTAGTATCCATCTGTTTAGAGAGTAGTTAATTGTCATAAAACAGTAATACAGTCCAGAAAATTATGTAAAGCAACTGTTAATTAATCAGAATTTTTTTCAAAGTGAAAAGCAATTGGAAATTATTCTAAGAACTGTTCTTCCAGGCACACAATAGAGCCAAGCTTTATTAAAGGCCAGAGAAAGAGATAAATTGCTAACTACAGCTGAGTAGCGGTAAAACTGAGGTGAAACGAAAACGTTGCCTTGTGTTATCAAAGCATGCAGCTCCATTTAATTTTTTTTCAAATGAGTCACTCTATTTTCACCTTGAAATAAAGTATCATCTTTGAATAACCAATGAGATGCACACAACTGCAAGAATGCATACTTGGTCAGGAGCTGCAGGGAGGTACGAACTGTCCATTTAAAAAAACCCAAACAAACAGCCCTTCTAATTCCTTCATGCTTGGCAAGTTTGCTTTAAAAACTGGATTCAAAAGTCGCTTAATTAAGAAAACAGCTAGAATACCGGAATATTAGTGACATAAAGAGGCTAGTCAGGTTTTTCATAGGGAATACTTCTTTCATAAAATGCAAATGTATAGAGAGGTGTCAAAAAGGCTTTAAGGCATGCCAGTCTGACTTTGCTTCTACACAGTTCTCCTTGAAGAAATTTACTTTCACATGAGATGTTAATGCTCAAAGCAGAGTTCTTTTTTGCTAATTTATAATGTTTCATCTGCCTGACCACCTGCAGGAAAACTTTGCACTATTTTTGACATATCATTAGCACAGACCTCAGGTTCCCAGCTACTAACTGTGTCTATTTTATCTCTGCTGTCAAACTTGTTCACAGTGTGAGCAGTCTCTTTTGGACCTTCAAGGATAACTGGGAAGTGTTTTATTGCCCCTGCAGAGCTCAGTATTGGCTCTTAAGTTGCTTAGGGTTTATACGCTGGCTATAATACACTAAAAAGTCAGCATAAGGATATCTAAATGTTGTGAACAACACAAGCAAATTCATTTCTGTGTGCATGTTCTCCATTTTTCTATGAATACAATCTATTCCAAGGAAATGATAAAGAGGAAGAAAAGGAAACAGTGAAGCAACCCTTTCCACCTCTTCAGGTTTTCTCTTCTTCCTCTGGAACAGATTTTCTTCACATATTGGAAGCCAAGTTTCTCAGGAACAGGTGTAAACTTCTTACTCCACAAACGCATGCATGCTGAGAAGTATAAAAAGTAGAACAGATGCATTAGCTATAAGAAAAAGAGTATCCAAGCAAAAGTTTTGTTCATAGAACATTTCAGCTGTGAATGTTGCTTCTCAGATAAGAACTTCAGAAAAATTGCTTCAGTATTCACTTAGCTCTTCAATTTTCTTTCAGTTTTATTGGACAGTGAAGTGAATTTGTTTCCAACAAAACCTCCTGTAGAAGCCAAGAACCTGCAGTTGTGCAGAGCTTATGGGTTGTAAAAAGGTTTTCAGTGTGTTTGTTTCATTCCTGTATGGAACTCTAGAGTCTGAGAGCCTGTTTTTCATTGCTCTTGGTGTATTTCCATAAATGTGTCATAGGTTCATAGCAGAAGGCTTTTGAGACAAGTGGATACGGAGGATGAGCATTTCTCAGAGTTTGGGATCTTATTTCTGAAATGGTGCATGATTGAGTGCATGGCGTTCAGCCAGCTACCAACCCTGTGGCAAATAAATCTCTCCTTTTCAGCTTTCAGCTTTTAACTTTGTAAAATATTTCTTGAAAGTAGTCTTAGATGTATTGTAGGCAAACATTCCTTGGTCTTTTTTGGAGTGGGATTGCTCTTGTCTTGTAAGAACATGGAATGAAGAGTAAAATAAAGGATCTCACCTCTCACACCTTACAGGATTGTGACATCATGAGTTTGAGAACCCTGGAGCCTCATTTCACTGAGGATTTTATAGCATTGCTTGTACTTCATCAAGCGTAATAACTCTTGCAAAGTTTTAGTTTTTTCTGGTTTCCTCCTGTTAAAAAGTCTCTACGACCAACAGGTTATTGTATGAATGCATCTCTGCAGTCCTTTCTCTCAAGATTTATCTATACTAAACAGAAGTTGCTTATGCCGAGTGGAAATGCTTCATCTGATGTATTCCTAAATTTCTTTTTTTTCCCCACAACATTATGTTGGTGGCTTATAGACACCAAAACACAACTAGCTTGATTTCCATCATTCTAAATCAATAAGCCCCAGAATTTCTTGCTGTTAAGTCCAAAACGCATGCTTCAAAAAAAGAACATAATATCCAGTTCTCTATGTTCCCATTAAAAAGTGCTTCTTACAGCCATAAACAGTCCACACCAGGAAACAAGAAAGCAGGTTGTGCAGTATAGAAAGTAGTGTCTCATGTTCTTGTTAATCTGGGTGTGTCTGCTGGCAACAGCAATATGTGGCTTATTACTGCATGTCAGAATTATTTGTAACTAGGGACATTACAGGCGAGCACCTGGAAGATAGATGGATATTATGCATAGTCAATTAAACAGCTTCAAGGTTCAAAATTAAGTCCTTCTAGTACACACAGCAACAGCAGTGTTCTGCAACTGCCGTGGCCTCTTTTGGTGTCACTTTCACAGATCAACCACAACGTTTCAGAAAACTTTTGCAGCTTTAGAAAAGAAGTGAGATTTCTGAACTGCCTAGATTACTTAATATATAATTTCCAGATGCTTTGACTCCCAGCTGGTATTTGCTATGGCTTTCCATGGTGCTAAAAGCAATCATCAGACACAATAAATGATTAATATATGTGATGTTTGTACAACAACGGTGGCTTGAAGTCTGTCCTTGCAATTTTAATGGTTCTTGCAATTAATTCTGTGTTTAGAAGGATCATAAATAATGTTCGGCATTGTAATACAGGAAGACTAAAGCAGAATTATTTGCTGAAGTTTTGTTCACACTGTCATGTCTAAGTCTGCAGAATAGTTTATAGTGACAGAAAAATGTCCTGCAAGGTTCCTTATCATCATCTTTGCAAGATGATATGTATGTCCCAGGCAATGGACCGTATCAATGAAGAGCTCTGTCCTTAAACTCTCCCCCTTTCCAGGGTCCCAGGAGAATACAGGGGGGCCAGGAATGGAGCAGTGGTGTCTGAGTGTCCTGAGACGCCTGTGGGGCTCAGCTGCCTGATACACACATTTCAGAACCTGTCTCCTCTTACCCGGCGCCACCCAAGTATTGAGTGCACTTTGTGAATGAATGAAATTTGGGACTGTATTTCTCCCGAAACTATTATTACTAGGAACTGCTGGGTTCATTTTTGCTCATTTGTCTCTGGAAGGAGTTGGTAATTCCAAAGAAGTGGTTATTTTCCTTTTTACACCTCCCTTCCCCATTCATTTTCAGAGGAACATGGTGGACAGCTAAGAGTGCCTTTGTCTCTTCTGCCACCCAGTACTGCCAGTAGATTCAGAGAATGCCACCAGCGTGATACCACCCCTCCAAGAGGTATGTGGCAAGACCACATGGCAACTGGCATTTAGTCCTATGCAAAGTGCAGGAGAGATCTTTTCCTGTAACAAGGTTCCTCCTCTGAAAAAGCTTTTTGGTGATAAAGTGTTTGTCATTTTGCCTATGTAGTTGCTGTACTGGTACAGAGGAGGTCCTGATTTTAAAACACATGTAGTCACAAGGAAATACCTACAGCCCATAATAAATGACCACTGCAGACAGGGATCTCTAGGTAGAGATGTATTTATGGCTTATCAGAACTGGATGTGTTCTCTGAATGGACCTGTTTTGTTTAGAGCTGATACCATTCCATGTCTTGCTTTGGAAGGAAGTCAGAGGTGGTCCAGGCTTTAAGGTGGTCCAGGATACTCAGTACTTAGACCAGCCTAAATATGCCATTACTTCCATATCAGAACACCATAGATGTAGGAAGCTTTTTGCAAGGGATTTAGAATTTTGTGACTACTCCCTATCCAGGCATTCTCATGAAATTACTTTCCCTTGCCTCTTGTGCTGAAGATGAACAGGAAACCTGGAAATGTGCTAAGACTTTGCTAACATATGGAATTCAAGCTGCTCTGAGAGTGGAGATGTAAGGAGCCATTCCTGGTCACAGAAGGGATCTGTGAGTAAGATTACTGTATCCTGCCTAGTTTCATTCTGATGGGAAGTCGTGAATCTCTTGCTGGGCAGATGCTTAACAGTATACTGAATAAAATATAAAAATAGTAGATAAAAGAGTCTACTTCAGCCATGTGCCAGGTTTTAAAGTGCTTAACTAGGGAAAATAACTGGGCAGTTTGGAGACTGGGAAGGCCAGCGGAAAAATCAAATGGCTCCTGGAGCAACCATTTCTCTTCAGTGTGGGCACCTGACTTTAACATAAGTACTTTCTGATTCTTATAGTCACAGGAATCTAGGCTAAATCCAATCACAGCCAGCAGCACTTCTTTCTTATCTCACATCTTAGAAAAAGGACAGGAATTGTAAAACTGGGTAGAATTACTTGTGCATATATTTTAGCAGACATTTACAAGTATACCATTCATGAACAAATATGTATCTTTTAAGATGTTTGGCTCTATATACTGGTACTTTCATAACTGGTTTGAAAGAAGTATCAAAAAGCTGCTGTGTGGAATCCTAACGCTCACTACTGCTTTATTTTAAAACATCTCTGTGTTTTTACTTTTGGAAGAAAAAACTCTTACTAAGTATTTTACCAGTTCTGTCCGTGAGACCTCAGTGCAGAGGCCCTTAGGCTGAGAGTGTGCATTTACAGGCAGAACACCTCCCATAGCCTCTGAAGGTACCACTGTGTTAGATAGGCTACCAATCATGTTTTAGATTTTCAGCAGTGGCTCATGTTTCCCTGACTGAAATTACTGATGTACTTTGCCACTCTTTGGAAATACATGCCGCAAGTTAGAGTTTTCTGTGTTCACAGATCCTAGCCTAAACTGTGATTGCATGCATAGCTCTTGCTTTTAAAAAACCATTGTGAATGTCCTAATTTTCCCCATAAATTATTTCTCAAGAAATATAGCAAGAAATGGGTTTCCTCAGTTTGCCATTTTAAATTTCTGAGTTGACTCCCGTGCTTTTTAAATTTCTTTTCAGCTTTTAACCCAGCATAGTTTTGACAACTATGAAATTGTCTTGTCTCATTCATGTGAATCATTAAAACAGTGCACTTTCCTGCCACTGGTGCAGTGGACAGTCACAAAAGGTTTTCTTCCAATTACATGCCCCACTGGGCCCTTCTTAATTTAAATATCCTCCCATTTTTCTCATTTTTCCTTTGTTCTAAGTTGTCAATATTGCTACTCAGGGAAGTAAAGTTGTGTGCTTTTTGAAATACTGAAGTCCGAAAATCAATTGGTTTTAAAAGGGGATAACAGAGGGGTTTTGTGTGATTCTTCACCTCCTGGCAGGGATTCTGTGTGGCACTCTGGTTTTTATGTAGCTATAAATGTAGTTACTCAGCAGCACAGCTTGAGACTTACTCTTTAATTTTTTTGTCAGTGTTTATTACTCACAATCACAGAGAAAGGTTTTGCTTTACTGGGCACTCTGCAAATAAAACCTGGCCTCCACAAATGTCCCCCTCCATATCTTGCAGGTGAACAAGCAGCCAAGCAAGGGCTAAAAAATGTCATCTGTGAAACTCAGTTGCTCACTACTAAACTGGCTAAATTCACCTCAATGTCAAGAAATCAAAAGGTTTAGGAAATATTTATACAGTCCATGTGTCAATGGGTGTTATTCATCTAGAATTGATAGCTGATCAGCTAATAGATGACTAGCTATCTGCTCTTAAGGAGCTCCTCTTTCCAGGGTGACAGAGCACAATGCATCAATTCTGACATCGTTAAGGGCTGTGTCTGAAAGTGTTGTATTTCAGTGGGAAATTTTAAGCAAAAATAGAGGTGAACTTCCTGAAAAAAAATTCCTTCATTCTGAAGTTTTTTGTTACTGAACTGCAATTGAAATGCAGTGCATGGGTAAGGATGAGCAGCTGCTTCTACACTGAACTGCCTGCTGGAGGGGATTGCTCACAGCCTTTCCATGAAGGATGGGGGCTCATTATGTGACTGCTATCAGTCCCAAGCTGTGGCATAGTTTTACTAAACGCAATCCTTCAGGGCACAAAGTGAATTTTTTCCAGCATGTTGGTTGTTGCCTCATTGTGTCTGGGATGTCAGATGTCAGATGGGCCCTCTGGATTTTGCAGCAATAAAAGAAGAGTTTAACTTCAGAGCTGTCTGCAGGGTATTGTATAAAGGCTGGCGCTAAGGTAGCAGGGTCACCTCTTGGTTATTAGTGTCCTAGACTGGCTTGTGCAGCATCTAGGAATTACTGCTGTAGTCTCCAGGGCTCTATTTAAATCAGTTGTGTCTTATGTCTAAGTGTGGGACATGTATCCTATGTGCTGATTTGGCATAGCTTGTCAAATCACTTTCATGTCCTACCCTCTTCAGGATAACAAAAGTGGTTTGACTTATTCTGATGTCAGGAAATTCAAAATCAAATTTGCAGCATTTTTTTTCTAGTCTGGAAAGAAAACTTCAGAAGTTTTCTTCACATGAGGTTAAATGTATAATCAAATTGTCCTACCCTGTAGGGTTGCTCTTTTTTTTTTTCTTTTTAGTAGCGGAACACTCAGCTGTCTATATACAGTTCAAAATGAAATGCTTACAAGTCCTTGACTACTGAACTTTATTATGGAGATGGAAACCCGCCAACAAGAAGTCAGGGTTAGCCAATATTTGTCTGAAGTGTAGAGTCACCTTTACAACAGTTGAGATCTATGTTTTGGGCACTAAGAGGAATGTGATTCTTCCTTAAGAGGGAAGAGTGAGGGCTTTACACTGAGGCAGTCAATTACGTAGTTTGCTCGAAAATGAGCCAATCACTCATTTTAATGAGGTGAATTGCAGCTTGGATATAAGTATGTCCTTGACATTTTTTAGTAGCACTGACATTATGTGAGCAGCTTGTTCTAAGAGAAACAGACATACACAAGAGAAATCAGACATACACCAGTACCTCTACCTCTACAGGGAAAAAGTCACTAAGCAGGGTTACTTGCTTAGCAAAACCAGTAACAGCTTACTAGACATTGCCAGGGTTCAGTTTTCCTCAGTTCTGTGAGTTTGTACAGAGTATTTGAGGCAATGAAGCTGCAACAGATGAATGCAAAGCTACAAGGTTCCGAAAACAGGTGTAAGAATTGATGATAAAGTAACAAGCATTGTGTGATCACATCAGGATTTTGTTCAGCATTGTTATCTCTAGGAAGTTTCTGAAATTTGTGATGTCAGCTGGTGAATGCCATCTTTTTTCTCCTCCCTCCTGAATAGTATTTCAGATATTTGGAAATACTCCTCTGATTTATAAATAGTTCTAAATTTAATTAGGAAAGAGGTATTTTTCTGGGAAGCCCAAGTATTTATTCACTATAAAAAAGAAATCACAGCAAAGTTAGTTTCATTGTATTAGTTACTATAAAAATATCCACTAGACCACAGCTGTAAGAACACAAGCCAGGGATTGAGGCGTATTTTGACATTTAACACAGATTGAACATGCCAGGAAATAGATACCTAAAATATGTCTTAATCCACCTTGACAACCTGTGAAAAGGTTAGGGGAGTAGAAGGAAAGATTCACTAGCTGCATTTTACAGTTAAGGATTAGAGACAGGGAGTTCAGTGTTGTGCTGTGCCTTTTGCAGCTATCTCAAAGACTTAGATGTATGCTGTATAGGTAATGGCACACAAGAATGGCTTTTTCCAGCAAGAAATACGGCTTCCAAAAGAACCAGTTTTCTTGGGAACATGATTTTACACACCCAATTATTTTTTTCATTAGGAAGGAGGGAAAGGGTGAGCCAGCTTTTTCTGTGATACGCTAGATTTCGATTTGTTAAGTTCTTTGACATCATAAGGTTCTTTAGTGCCATTTCATCTTGATTTAAGAAAGAAAATTTTTTTATAGTGAGGACAGTCATTCACATGTAACAATTTTCCAAGGGACTTGGTAGAGTCCAACCAGTGGAGGTTTTCAAGATGCGGTTGGACAGGGTCTCAGATAATATAATTTATGCTCCCTTTTCCAAAAGGTGTTGGAAACCAGATGATCTTTTGAGATCCCTTCCAGCCTGTACTGTTCTATTATTCTATCATAAACAACAAACGTTTTTCGTGTATACAACTGAATCTTTAGAGGAGCTGTGTTTCTTACTGCAGTTATTGGAAACAACATCTCACGCTTTCCTCTGATTTACAGCTTTCATTTATCTGGGACAGTTTATATTTATTTGCTCTAGTTTCAATTCTGGTTTGTTTTTGCTAGCTCAATAGCTGTTCTCTCTCCCTGTCGTTTAAACCTCAAGATATTTACAGCATTTAATAACAACACCACTCAGTGCTTTCTAAGCCTAATATAGTACTTTTACATTCTATAACCATTCAGGTTTTTAAAATTTGATACATTTTAGAAGAAACTGATTTCACATTAATCAGGATTTTTTTTAAATTAAAAGTTAAATATGTCATATCAACTCAGTTTAAAGTACATAGCTGCATTTGAATGGCAGTTCATTTATCTATGGAAGGAGTATTTTTGAAATTCAGTCTCCTCAAAGCTGTGCTCTCAAATAAAAATTAGGTTTTCCTGTAATTCATTGCAGATATCTTCAAACCAAATGGTGGTTCACCGCTCGAGGCACAAGTCTCTGTATATGTTGTGGAGAAAACCACTTTGACCAGGATGCAGGGAAGATGAGGAAAAGGAGAAGAAAATCATAGAAGACTTAGGTTGGATGGGACATTTAATGGTTATCTAGTCCAATCCCCCTGCAGTGCTAGGGCCCTGTCAAACCTGATCTTGAATCTTTCCAAGGATGGAGCATCTACAACATCTCCAGACAACATGTTCCAGTGGAATGAAACTTTTCCATTTGTTCCAATTGTTTGCCATTATTTTTCACCTTCAGGTTCTAAGTTTGTTGCCAAGATTTGGACTAGTTGGACAGAGTTAATTTTTTATTCCTGCATAGAGAGTTTCTTGTACAGAGCAATCTATAGACTCGTTTTCCCGTGCAACGTATTATTCCCTTGATGTTCACCTAAATTGCTTGACACAGTTTTCATCTCTTCTCTTCCTCTGAAGACTCTTCCAGGCTTCATATGCTTCCTGTAAACTCTTCCATAGCAGAAAATATAACTGCTACAGCATATTTTTTATGTTTGGCTTATGTAATTCTTTTAATGTCTTCTCTAGTGGTAAGCATGGAGTGAATGAGCTTACAAAAAGACTGTGCTTCACTTGAGCCAGTATATTCTTCGTTTTAGACCCACGCCATATCACAGGTCTCAGAAATCACACAGACTCATGGGGTTACACGTGTCCTGTGGCAAATGGGGTCATATCTAAGAAGGTTCTGACAATATCAGTTTCAGGAAGGGTATCAACTTTTTAACCAACATACCTAAACATGGTCAGCCTCAGTAGGGACATTTCTGAAGCTACAAACTTCTGTTTGCTGCTGTTTTTACATATCTCTGTCTCAAAGTAGATGCAACTAGCTGTAAACTGAGGAGAACATATCCTCCCTACCACCCTGCCAAGCAGCCCACTGTCTTGTAAGATGAGTCAAATGGAAAGCTTCCTATTTCCGATTCAAATTTTCCTGTGTAATAGCAACCATAGCCTGGCTCTTCTCAAAACATTGACAAAATTTATTTTTTAAACAAATAGGGAAAGGCTGGTAGATTATCTCTGGGCTGGAAACTCTGATTCCAACTTCCTCACAGTAAAAATGGGCTTGCAGAATTACATGGCAGAAAGCCCAGAAGGCCAGTCGCAACTAGAAAGATTTCCAAGGTTCCCAATTCTGCAGAAAATTTTCCTGCTTTGCATTAGAGGAGCCAGTGATAAAAGGCAGAGATTAAAAAAAAAACTGATTCAGGCTTGCTGGGTCTCCATTCTCTAGAGAAGACCATCAGAAAATGTCAGTTTCATATTGAAAAACCATGTTTACTCCTCATTGCAGTCTGCTGTAATTAACGAGGCAAAAAATTTGTAACGTGAATGAGATGACTTGCCCAAGCCAAATGGCTGCTTTTCTGCCAAACCTTTCTCACCACCTGACTGATGCAAACCCACTCTTTGGACGGCCTTTATCTGAGTATCTCCCAGAGCCTGAAATATATATACTGCATCTTTAACTCCACTGTGGTAGTTTGTATATCTTTTTAGGACACTTGGATTGCTCTAGTTTGACAATTAGGAAGAGGAGATAGGCAGAGCTAGTGCAAATTTGTAAGACTAAGATTTCTCTGAAGTAAGACCAAGTAGCATGTTGATACTGCCTTTAAACAAACAGCATAGCATATTGTACAAATTGAAAGTAATTTATCTGAAAGCTGCATGAGTTACCATGAGATAAAGGTAATAAAAAGCATCTTATGTATGGTATTCTTTAATTTCTCAAAACACTCCATGAATAGTTTTTAAGCATTTGACCAACTTCAAAATAATTTATAGGAAAATTGTGTTTAAATTTCAAAGGAAAAGTCACTTCATATATTCACTACTTCTAAATCAGTAATTGTAATTTATGTTTCATAACCTTAAGCACGTTACAGTATTTTTCCCTTAGAATTCTCTTAGCTGATCAGCCTATATAAGTGTATAATCATGCCAACACATCACTGTGTGCACTGACCTTTTTTTTCTCAAAAAATGTTCTTATGAAGAAAACATTACTTATATGAGGTTTCTACTTCAAGATGAACAATATTATTCAGAATTGCCTTCAGAGGATGCTTGATTTTATTTGAAGTTCCTAAACACACTTTTTTGCAATATTTCCATGCCAAAGTAAGTTCCAGGGTTGATTAAGGTGCAGTACCTGAAATTTGATGCCTTTTCTTTGACAATTTAAATTTATTGGCTACTGAGTTTTAGACTGGGAATATCTTTTGCCTTTTAATTAGATCTTATTATGGGGAACAAAAAAATCTGGCACACTACAGTCAGAAGTAGCAAAAGTAAACACAGAAAGCATTTCATGTCCTAGCTTCTCATGAAAAAAAAGAATTACCAGAAATACAATTTGATTTGCTACATGTTCATGACAAACCATGGATCAGCAAACTATGTTTGCTTCTTGTGGTCTATACCACAAGAAACAAACTTGCTTTCACTCACTCTTACTTCAGGATTTTTTTCAGGAGAGCAAACTAACAAACGTCCTTTGGTCACCTGGGAAGGGTTCATTGTAGCTATTCAATGATTTAAAATTTAATTGTTTTCCTGGAATATCTTTCCCGGGTGTACTGCCAAATAGTGGTTTTTTTCATCTTTTGCTGTAAGAGGTTTTCGAGGTCTTACATGACCAAGGTGTGGTGTGCCATAGCATCTGTGACTGGAGTAGAACAGCATAGCACAGGCACCTGTGGGGAAGATGCTATGAAGGCTCCGGGTGTTTATCTGAGGCAGCCAACAGAAGAATGGAATCATCATAGACACCTTCCGTGGTCAACAGAGAGACAGAAGCCTTCCCAGCTGCTGAACCAACCACTCTGTGTTCATTTTGCTTCATGTTTTGCTTCAGAGCAATCCACCGCCTTCACTCTTATGCTGGCTGGGATTTTCACTTTTATTAAAAAAGTAAATTTGCCTTGGAATCAGCTGTGCCCTACAGAAACCCAGCAAGGGGTGCAGACATTAGGCACAGAGAACAGAGGCAGTTGCCAAGGAGAGAAGAGTCACAGAATGTTTCAAATGACACCGCTGGGGTTTGCCACCACTCTCTGATGGCCAAGCACTGCAGATGCTGTTATGAGAGTAAAATGTTATCACAGCACAACTTCTGCTTCTCATCAGCATCAGAACAGACAAATAAAGCAGAGTCATGCACAAGTTGCAATGAAGTCTATTGTGAAGACCTATGTATTTTTACTGCCAATAATAAAACAGTGTTCTTCATACAAATGCCTCATCAACCTATTATCCTAAGCAAGGAGAGAGTTCATGTAACCTGAAAATTATGTTACTTCAATAATAGCTGTGACACTAGAATGAAAACATTTTAATGTTGCAGAGGGAAATGTCATGACAACAATCACTAATGTAGTCTTCACTGTATTAAGCCACAATCTATGCTGGAAAATGAATATGCTCCATGTATTGCTAGGCACACCCAGAGCCACAAGCAGCAACCTATATTTAAAGTAGGTTTTAAGGATGATATTTATTAAGAAAGTAAGTTTCTAACATTTTGCTAAAAAATTTCTAGTATGTTTTGCAGATCAGTGAGGACTTTTGCTCTTTTATTTAAAAACAAATCTGGCAGTTCTTGGACTCAGGTGAGGCAAGTTCTATTTCTATGGCTGGCGTTTGTATTTTGCAGGTTTATAATCCTGTGTAGGTTCTGTTCATGTTTCTGCAATTCTCATTACTAGAATCTGTGAACCCAAAAAATGGTAATGAAGAGGAAAATTTGAAATACTTTGGCTTTGATTTTATTCTCTGGGAACCCAGTCACTTTCTTTTGTCCTCATTTACACCATTATTTATTTTCCCTTTATAGTTGTGTTTGTTTCTGTCAGAAATGGATTTTAGAGTTTATTTTGAGCATGCTAGGATATGCAGACAAGGCCTTACAGTTCCACAGCTTGAACTGATCCATGGTTTCATTACAAACTTCCCTATTAATGGGGCATACCTAGGACCCAGTTATTCTCTCCCATTAACCCATGTTATTTCTGACAACAACAGAGCTCTGGAATTCTGTATATGCACCTATGCCTGTTACAGGCAAATCCTGTTGGATTTTGCAATCTGCTGTCCAGTGTACACATATGTAAAGCTGATGCTTTTTTAGGAATAAAAGGTATAGTTTCTGTGGTGAATCCAAATCTGTATGGTTTACAATAGTGTTTCAGTTAAAAAGTGTCATGCTATTTACTATCAAACTTAACACAATGCTAAATGATGAATGTTTATGCTCAGTCAAGACAGATTTTTCCAGATTGCCCAAAGAAAGCATGATGACATGCAAGAGACAGAAATCACACTGCAGCTCTAGGTTTGTTGTTACAGGCAGTCATAGTCAGCTCAAAGCAAATAATGTCCTTCTCTTTGTACACTCCAGCCAGGAGATGTCTGTCTTTCCTGGAAAATGGCACAATATTTTTCCTATCAGATGAAGCAAAATCTCCTAGTAAGTAAACAGGAATTTTCTACACTACATAAATATTTATTTTTATGTCCAAACACAATGATTAACAACTATTTTTTTAACCTTAGCAAAATTGCATATGTGAAACAGTTATTCAATGAGAGCACTGGGAAGCTATTAATAACAATTTAGTGTCCTCTGCTTGCAAAAGATTCAGAGATTCCTTGTTTCCAGTTATTACCCGTGTGCCTACATATGTCACTGCAGAATTTTTGATCTTTACACATAGGGTGCGAGTGTGAGGACTGGAAGCAGACACAGACGTACATCACAAACTGCAGAGCTGTGTCTCTGTGTCTGTACCATGCCATCCTCCTGCAGCAGTAATGGGGGGCACAGTACAGGTAGACATCATTTGTATGTGGAAGAATAATGGATTTTTGGACAGTTTACAGAAAGCACTGGATTTAAAGAAGAAATACAGTTTGTGTTAGAGTTAAGCAAGATACTGTAATCTAGAATAACTCTTATGAGCTCTTTCAGCAGGGCAAGCTGTGCTGAACTAAAACGGGTA
The DNA here is from genome assembly GCA_013397975.1 of Machaerirhynchus nigripectus. Lineage (NCBI taxonomy): Eukaryota > Metazoa > Chordata > Aves > Passeriformes > Dicruridae > Machaerirhynchus > Machaerirhynchus nigripectus. The sequence goes on along the minus strand of VZRQ01002938.1, from coordinate 1,831,372 downwards.
GATGTAGAGGCCGTGAGGTAGGCACAAAGGTGAGAGCTGGCAGCTTACAGAAGAGTCACTCCAGCACAAGCACTGCTTTGCATCCAGTCTCTGTGGCACACCGTGTGTTTGATGTCCTGCCTTGGAGCAGCTGTTGCCGTGTGGCAGGTATGTACTGCCTTGGTTCCCTGAGGGCAAGGCCAGGATTTTTTACCATGAACTAGCTAGTTCTCTCAAGGTTCAGATTGTCACCTGGATCTCAGTGAGGCAAACCCTTCTTACACTGCTAGGAACAAAGCCATGATAAAAACAAATGCCTTCTTAATTCTCTTTCTTGAGGTGGTGACACCCAGCTAATACATTTCAAAGAAGGATTTAAGTGAAGTGACAAGTGGCTGGCACTTGTCTAACCTATTGGTTTTAAACACTACAGGTTAATCTGTTTGATTGGAAAGCTTTAGAATTCACTTCCTAAAGAGCTCCCGGTAGCAATTAGTAAAATAGTAAAAATCACCCAAATTGTCTTTCTTGAGAGCCTGACATGAATGTTAAACATGCCCTGAAGTTTGCATGTGTGAGACCACAGCAAGAAAGACTGAACAAGGTAACTATTCATGTTTTGTCTTATCATTTCTTTCAGCAAGTTATTAATTCCCTTTAACAAAAAGCTGAGTTCATATGTAAAAACCAAAAGCAGAATCTGTTTTTAAAATGCTGTTGAAATTTGAGTGAAGCTTCCATTCAACTGCAGCAAGAAAGGCAGCCTTGTGATATTAGGAATAGATTCTTTCTACATCCCAAACAAATCTGGAATACATTTCTTAGGCTGTTTTTAAAATAAGAGTTTGGAGGAAAGGTTATGACTGTACACTTGATCAGTCTCAGCCTCTAGAGCAGACATTTCTAATTTCCATGAAATTAAGTTATGGAAGGCTAAAATGTTGCTGAAATGTTGAATAATACATGCTTCAAATAGCCTGCATATGTGTTTCATCTCATGAACCAAATGCTGTGGAGATTTCAAATTAAGATTATTACTCTGTTTTTTTCTCTCTACACTCCATCCTCAATACAAATTAATTAGTTTTACCTTGCTTGCCCTTTTGCTAAGAGCTTAGAATGGTATGAATAGAGTTCCATGCTCAATGTCTGGATAAAAAACTATTTTTTATCTATTATATATTTATCTAGATATTTTTAAAATTTATTTTACTATTGCACCATAAACTATTACAGTGATTGAGACTGTATTTCTAAATTTTTTAGAGTAACTCTTATGGTATGTAAGCAAGATGCTAAAATATTACTTGACTCATGTAAATATTGCCCATTATTTAGAAGCTTGTTTAACTGAAATTTTTCATCTAGGATCAAGTTTAAAATTCCCAGTATCCATGGCAAACCCAAATATTTTACATCCATCCCTTGCATCCTCTCTAAGGGCACTACTGAAGCCTTTATAATGATAACATTATGTTCACATCAACTCTAAACTTTGAATGGAAATACATGTAAGAAGAATTTGCAGCACCTAAAATAGGGTATGTTTGCTAGAGACAAACATCTTCGAGAAACATGATTTTTAGCATCTGGTGAAGTGACTTCTTTCAGCCATGTAGGTGTTCTGCAGATAGAAAGTGCTCTGCTTTTATGTCCGTAATTGTGTATCTGAAGCCACACATTTCCTTTATGTACACAAAATGAAAGGGCTTCCTCTTTCCATCTCAGTCACCACTTATGTTCCTGGTCATATTAAAACTACAAATAGAATCAATCATGCTCCTGATGAGAGGAAATGTGGTGGTGATAATTACACCTCCATTGAATTTCTGTTGCTGTTCTAGAGAGGAGAGAAATTGAGTGACAACCTAAATGCATTGTAACAATGCACTGAGAAAATAAATGCAGCTGGCATGTCACACACAACAAATGTACTGTGCTCAACATAATGGATAGGACTTAAACACTTTCTAACATATGAGATAGAACTTGTCACAATTTCTTTCCCAGATAGCTGGGTTAGGCTTACAACATGGTCATGCGGTACCTGACGGACATAAATATGTGTTGGAAAGGCATGTCAGGTACTCACACCCTTAAAATCTGTCAATATAGGCAGATTTCAGTATTACCTTACCTGAAATATGTAACTCCAGGGAGAATCAACCTTTTGGAAAGGTATTCACATTTTAATATATATGAGATGTCTGCCTTTCCCTTTAAGCTGAGTGTATTACAGTGAAAACATGTGATATACCTGTCTTTGAGAGCCTTGCTGCTAACATATTGCCTTAAAGTAAAAGTGGATGTGAACTTGAAACTGCTTACCTGTGACAGTGTAAAAAGTAAGAAGAAACATAAATTGAAAAAGCAAAGAGAAATATTTCACCACCTCAATATTCACAGGTTAATGATAAGGAAGACTCATATTACTATGTATTTCCTCCTAGATTTCAGTTTCATGGCTGAATTTTCACCTTTACTTTTCTTTCACCTCTTCTACCCTTACTGCAGTCTTGGCTTTAGTCCAGGAGTCCTGTTTTCCTTCTCACTGCTAGGACATTTCTTTCTCCTCAATGACTGACACACTTTTCAACTCTTTATGTATTTTGTTCTCTGTAGGGAAGTTAAGAAATTTGCATTTTCTTGGATGGACAGAGATGGCAGCTAGCTCTGTATGAGAAAGACTGAGAATCTGTGCTTTGATTAACTGTGGACAGAAGCTAGAGGAGATGAGAAAGGAGGAACTAAGAGTTGCAGAATCTGAGAGAAAAAGATGTGAAAGTTATGAAGAAAAGAAGACTCAGGGAGGAGAATGGTATCCTTCAGCACCATGACTCAGAAGACAGCTAAGCCAGTGCTGATCTTTCCAAATATGTCAGGAAGGAGGTAATTTAATAACTGGGGGGTTGCAATAAAACTTTTGTCTTGTATGCACTGGTCTTAAGTGTTTGCATACTTAACACTTTTAACTCAGCGAAGGGTTCTCCCTACTACTCTACACAAAGGTAAGCAGGTTTTTGGATGCAGGCATTAGATCTGTTTCAAAGGTTTTATGCATATGGCTGACTGAAAGTTGGCTGATACTCTCTGGCATCTTGTTTAGTCAGATTGTCTCTAATTTCTCTGTGTCCGTACACTGTATGCCAAAATACTTCACATATGAAGCTTCAGGTGGTTTAGAAGGAAGTTTTGATATTCTTGGCCCTTATCTGGATCTGTGTCTTCGATCTTTCACTCTGTTCTCACCAGTCCTGTGATCACTGTACAGCTGAAAAATATGCAGCTGTTTTTGCTACACAAACAATAAACATTAACTACAGTAGATTGAAACGTATAAAAGGCATGAAATGCATCATTGCTTTCTCCATTCTGAATTCTTAGTGCTGCCAGAAGTAGAAAATGAGAAGTGTCACCACTGCTAGCTGTCATCTCCTGGCTCTAGTGAGCTATACTGACATTTTTCTGGATGTCAGTTCTATTTTCCTATATTCCCATACAGTATATATATCCCATATATTCTTATATAGTAAGGAAAATGTAAAGCTACACTGTCTTAGGAAAAAAATGCATGTTCAATGTAAGTTGTCTACTCCCTGCCTTTCCTCCAGCTACTTCGAGCATCAGAGCTCTCAAGTATAAGCATCTCATTTGCTTTCTGGAAGTAATGCCCAGTGATGATAGCCTCCATCAGTCTCCTGCAATGCCTAGATAGGGCACCAGCAAACTGGGATTAGTAGATTTTTCTGATTAAAATGCAGGACCATACATGCTGGCAACAAACTGAAATATATAAAAGGGCAAGAAAAGTTCATTAAATGAATCCACGTTTGTTTGTTTGTTTATTTTAAACAGGATGGAGATGAGTTTCTGAATGTAGGTGTAAGCCAGTATCATTGTAGTGACTTCAGTAAAACTGCTGTCATTTTCAGAGTCAAAATCAGAAGCTACTCTTGGAAAGACATTTATGCACCTGGTTCCCACTACAGCAAAAAAAGAAATGCCTAAGTGTCCTTAAATCTGTTCTTTAGGCTTTAAAAACTGAATGGGCAGGACCTTTCTAAGGTATTTTTACTTTCATGACATGGATCCATAGCAATGGAAAAAGCAAACATTTTAAAAATCAATATTGCAAACTGCAAATACATTAGCTTTAAGTGTTTTCCTCTAAAGCAGAGATTTTTTAAGACTGTGATCTACTTTTTTTTGTCTTTAAAGGAAAAAATGCCAACATATATCAATACTAAAACAAATTTATTTTTATTATCAATTTCATAACAAACACATTTAGCAATCCTTTTCATTGTCTTGCTTACAGTCTTTGAATGTCACCTGGAGAGGAGATGATCTGGAGTTATACATGCACACACAAGTGCACTTTGCCTATCAAACAGACCTCCCTACTCTCTGTACTGGTATAATGCTGGTTTCTGTGTTTTCTAGTTGTCGTTAATGATCTAAATGTATGTGTTATATCAAAATCTACTTTGATTCCTCTGTACTTTTGATAAATTACTGCTCCTTTCTCAACCCTGCACAATAAGTGATGCAAGTAATTCAGGGTCTGATTTGTGGCTGATCTGCCGGCTTCTTTCCCTCTCCACCCCCACAAAACAGCCTTTGGATTTTCCAACATCATGCTTCATTTACATGAGAAACCGACATTTTAGAAAGTAATTGGAAAAAGTGTGTTTAAAAACAATCCAGCAAAGCAGACAGTCTCATTACAGTTGCTCCAGGCTGTGCCATAATGGCCTGGAAATCACTTATACACAACTCTAACTCTGCTTGAGGAGGAACTAATATAAAGACACACTTCATTTGGTTGTAAATGCAGTTTTCTTAGTGAAGTCAGTGTGGGCTGTCAAAGAAATAATTGTAAATTCCTTCCAGTTGCTAGCAATTATTATTACTTTCTATTTCCCTTTCTCTTTTTGTAGCATGTTACACAACCTACAGAACTCAGAACAGCTTCCAAAAGTCATGAATGAAGACTGATGAGTATATTATGGTTTAGAAATGTGGAACTGAGGTTAAGGGACTTGCTGAGTAAAGCATCACAAGTGGCAGATCTGAAGGTGAAGCCGAGATCCTTGGATACTTGTTCTTTTGTTTTAACCTGTCCTAAATTACAGTGATATTTCCAAGAATATACATTATAGCTCATTTCAACAGCATGTTGATGTAATAAGACAATTTCTAAATGCTCTCAGCTAAGTGTCACATTCTGCTGTGAGTTCATGATGATTCTGGAGTGGGTCCAGGAGAGGGCTACCAGGATGATTAAGGGACTCAAACATCTCACTTATGAGGACAGGCTGAGAGAGCTGAGCCTGTTCAGCCTCGAGAAGAGGTAACTGAAAGGGCACCTGGCCAATGTATACATGTATCTAAAGGGAAGGCACAAGAGGATGGATCCAGGTTCTTCATGATGCCAAACAACAGGACAAGAGGCGACAGGCAGAAATTAATGCACAGCAAGTTCCAACTGAATATGAGGAAGGACTTCTTCTTTATTGTCTGGGTGACTGAGCACTGCAACAGATTCCCCAGAGAGATTCTGGAGTCTTCCTTACTGAAGATATTCAATAACTATTTGGAATACACAATCCTGTGCCATGTGCTCTGGGATGACCCTTCTTGAGCAGGGAGGTTGAACTAGACGACCCCCTTTCCAACTTTACCCATTCTATGGTTCTGAGATTCTCACATGGGGTAGGGTTCATTACATCTAACTTGGTCCCCTTCAAAATTATATGCTTTGTCACTGAGCAGTCATTCTTCTGTTCAGTGAAGAGAAGCAGGCATTTCCAGGCAGCAGCTCACCCTAGTCTAGGGTAAACCTCCATGCTGATGTGCTGACTCACACCCTGGAGTACCTACGCTGACTGCAGTCCAGACTGTGAACTTGCAGACTGGAGTCCTGAGGGCGTTCCTGTTCCAAATATAAATTTGCTATAGACAATGCTTCAGTTATTTCTAATGCTCTTTCCTTTCTACAGAGGCAAGTTGCTCCTCAGCACTTTGGGACAAAGCTGCCAGATTACAAACACAATTCAAATTTCTGGAGAAAATCTTGAGCTATGTATGATTAACACTCAAAATTAATTTAATCATATGGAGGATAAGAGATGGTACAGCACAAATGAGTGCCTCCAAATAAGAACTAAGGAAAATTCCCAAAGATAGAGTGGGAGCAATTGCTGTAGTAAGGAAACTGTCATGTCTAATTTTCATAAACCTGTGTGTGAGTGACATCCCAGTTAAAAATGTCTTTCAGGTTTATGCAGCATGGTTGGCTGAAATTATAATGATACATAAAGTCAATAGTATCCTCCACATTGCAGTTGAACAAGATGAAATTTTTCAGAGAGTATATACAGCAGAAAAAAACCATAGAGGGAGATTTTTGCCTAGAGAGGGTTTCTGATCATTTAAAATTTTTTTCTGAAGTTTTATGAGGACATGTATTTGCCCTCATTTGCCATCAATCAGCCTGATTTTTGTTTTTTCTTTCCCATTATCTTTTCATAAGTTGTAATGTCTGTGTATTACAATGGCTTCTCAAATTCAGACTTCGAAATTCAATTTTATTACTTAAACCTAAGGGATTTTGAACTTTCTTAAAATCTAACTTAAAAGGTTTAGGATCTAATAAATTAATCTCAAGAAAAAAGTTCTCAAGAGGGAGATCATTATTATGTTTTTGTGGCTTTCCACTTAACTTGGACCTGCTGGACCTGTGATCTATACAGAAATGTAGAGTTATCTAATTTATTTTGAAGAACACTGACATGAGGCATTTTAATATATTTTAAGGTCCTGACCTCTGATACTATGCAATAGTTGCAGGCCATTGTTTGCTGAAGACAAACCAATCTTTTTCCCTGTCATTTTCTGTGCCTTCAGTGTGCTGTACTACAACTGCTTCAGCAGTTTACCATGCAGAACTCCTAAGGCAGAAACCCCTTCACTTCCTATTGAAGCTCTCCAGAGAAGGATTTGAATTACTGACTGAGGCAACATGTTCTTTCTAGTGAAAACTCCAGGCAGACAGAAGCAGTAGTACCTGATATTGGATGTTGCTGAAAGAGATCTGTCAAGCAAAAGAGTATCCAAGAAGAGGAGAATGAATAATGCTGCTACAAACCTAGGAAATCTACATTTCCAGTTAAAATACCAGACTGCTGGCAACTAGGCTGCATGTTATATCCAGCTGGTTGGCAGCCACAGGCATCATCTCATTTCACAATAAATTTGAACATTTTGAAATTTTCTGTTTAACTCAAGTCATTAAATCATCTTATTTCTTAACAAAATAGACACCTTCCAGGTCATCTTGTTTGAAATTACATTAGCTTAGGGTTTTCTCACTTAATTGCAACTTTCCTGTTAAAATATAAAGGCTGAGAATCTTGCTTTATTCATTTGTGTGCGATTTAATTTTAGTTATGACCAACACATACCACTTCAGACATATCTGGCAGAAACAGGTGTTTTACCGTGGAAACAGATATCAACTTCAATTTTCCAGACTGTAATGGATATTCAAGACTGGGAGACAGTGTAACTTGAATTGCTGGTGAGGATATTTTGTGCTGGTCAGAGCAAGACTAGGACTGTAAGCTGTCACAAAAGATGTGTTTGTTTGAAATGTATTTCAGTTGTCATGAGCATCATCGTGTGTGTCTCCCACAGAGCCCTTCAAGATGATTATAGATATAACATCCTGAACCCTCACTTGCCTTCCTCATTCCCTTCACCTGGTCTTCTTTCTCCTCTCCTCCTTTTGCTCACCGTCAACTCCTCGGTAGTTTCCTGAATGTGAGGGGCTGCCTCCAGCTATGTGGAATTTGGTTAAGTAACAAAGAAACTCCTCTGTATCTAACTCACCTGATAAAATTCACAGTGCTCTGTTTAGAAATAGAAGTGAGCACTGCAGCTTTGAATTCTGTTTTGGGAGCCCTGTGTTTTACCTAGCCACATATCCTTATCCTGTTTATCCCAGCCTATTATTTTGCTCTCTTGGGATACAAATACATGTGTACAAGTACATGTGACTCAAGTATTTGCCGATGTACTGTTTTACCATTACCACTTATACTGTAAGGTTGTGATTTGTGACTATTGCCTCCTTAAGCATGGCCAGCTCATAAAAGAAAAGCTGTTTTCTGGTACATACTGTGGACTACTAGTGTCATGCACACTAAGAGTGTGCTGTTAAGTAGGCAGCATTTCTTTTCCACTTTATGATTGCCAGGTCAACAAAGACGCACGTAAGGTGTTGCATATGTTTTCACTGTCACTTCTTCTGACGCAGCCATCCCTGAGAATAGCATTTGTCCTGGAAAAAGTAGGAAGTAGTTAAATGTCATGGAACAAACAAATTACCAGATAATGCAGAACGCTATTGCAAAACCGAGGGTTACATTTAACAGTGTCACTGTATTGTGTTTTAAGAAGGCCTGAGTGCTTCTGGAAGATGATGTTACCATAAGGCACCATTGCTGCCCCTTCCCGTCTGTGCTCTCACTACCTGTGTGTAGAAATTGGGACTCCTCATGAGCTTAGCCCAGACTCAGATATATAACTAAGCTTCTCTTTCTTCCTCTCTCCGCCCTGGAGGGATGCCCTGTGTGACCAGGGCAGGTGTGTGACTGTAAGGTACAGGCAGGTCTGTGAAGGAAAGGGAGGTTAAGAGGCTGTGTCTGCATGAATGTCAGTACAGAAGCTCTTACTCCAGGAGGAGGTAGGAGGTGTCCTAAACAATCAGGCTGGGGAGATGAGGAGTAAAAGCAGCAGATATTACGAGCAATGCTGACAACTAATAGGTCCCCACTGGGGGAAAAAACCCAAACATTTCACAGAGTCCTTCCTGCTTCCTGTTCTGCTCCAGGACAAAAACAGTTTTCTCATTTCAGAGAGGTATGAAGTTACAAGGTTTTCACCCTTTCAGCTAAAATGGATTGTGAAGCCCTAACTGTCACGGTTAATTAGTACCAGAGGGAAATCACACTTGAGATTTTGAGAATTTTGCAGTACTTTTGATCTCATGTAATCTCTTCTTCCTTTTCTTGAGATAGGAAGAATGCAATTCCAAAACAGATTTCATCTTACACGAGGAATAGAAACTTTATTCTGAAAATGCCCATATGTGTTGTTTTGACCACACAAACGTTTTTCCTCAAACTTCATTAAATTGGAAGTTCCATTGATATTTCTCTCACAAGAAGTTTTTAATCTTTGCCCATTGTGTTTTCCATAGTCTAAATAACTTTTTCATTGATAAACACCTTGTTTATTTGTTTGTTCTGTTAGTCTAATTTTTCCTTGACAGTCCTTCATTACTGATTATATTTTTCTTATCCATTCTTTTTTCTGCCCAGTTTCTTCTTATTAGTCACTGGGGCTTCGAATCCTAAAAATGTCTGGAAATATTTTGAAATTGTGATAATGCTTCAGCGCAAATTATTTTACATGAAAAGGTTAGTACATTGGCTTCAGGAAAGCAGTTTAAGATAAAGAAGAAGACCAGATATAATTCTACAAAATTATTCTATTGGAGCAAATTTTTTAAGAAAAGTCTTCTTAAAAGACCTGAGCCTTTTCAGTTTGCCATTTAGCATTAGACTACAAGACTTAGCCTGTGTGTACATATTGGCATAGGACGACATTTTGACTAAATTCTCATAAATTTTCATTTGCAATATAATCAAACATTAATATATTAATTATACTGGTATAATACTGAGTAGTGTTTTTACATTAGTTTACTGACAGTGCTGATTTTATAGCAACATAAATACCGGTGAGATTGGAGGAACAAATAACCAAACTATTTTTGCTGTGGGCTAATTGGTTTTGTTTAGTATTTATTTAATTAGACTTTTCCTCTAAAATTCATGGTTTTTATGATACAGTCAGCTGTCAGTATCTTCCTTAGAAACATTGTATTAGCAAACAGATCAGAAGATTTTAATTTCTTTTCAATAAAGCTGTATCAGTCATGAAAAATGGACAGGGGAAACTGAAATTGATGTCAAGTTTCTTTTCCAAATATATCCTTGTTCAAAAGGAGCATTTGTTTTATAACAGCAGGGTAAGACGTTCAAAGCAATATGTAGTGGAGATCATAGCAATATCACTTAAATCCACAGAGAGGACACAAGATAATGGAACAAGTAATACCAGTGGCCCAGTTTGAAACCTGTTAAACTCAGTATGTTCTTGCCATTGCCCTCAGTGAACTTGGAATCCAAAATGCATTTCTTTTGCCATCTCTTCACAATTTAAAACACCTTATTTATATTTTGAACATGTTACTATTATGATATTTTGTTGTGAAATATACAATCACCAAAAAAAATCCAAATATTACCCTCTCTACTTCACCTATTCCTGTGTCCCTAAGCTGACACAAACAGAGAAGGGGATTTTCTGGCTCTTGTTGCCTGTGTAAATGCAGGGGCTGTACTGCAGGACAAGCTTTGGGTTCAGGTGCTGGGGTACACAGCTGATCTCAGACATGTGCATCAAGTGAAAGGCTGATAGATGGGGAATTTACACAAGAGGTCAGTGGTGCAAGGCTGGAGTGATTTCATCAAGAACAAATGCTGACGTCTAAACTGGAAACTGTACAGAGAGTCCACCATATAGAACTGGCGGTCAGGATTACAGCAGAATACACATTTAAGTCCTTGCAGAGTTTTGCTAATAACTGGTGGTTCCCTAGTCTTAAATCCCATACCTACTTTCTGGTCTTTGAACTTTGACTACAAAAGGTGCAGCTGGAGCCACTAAATTTGGAAAGGGGTCATAATTAATGCAGTGAGAGAGCACAATATCTAAGGATTGGCATAAACATGATCTATATGTGCTGACTATCTGGACACAGTGGTGGTTTAGAATACTCAGAGATTTATTACAAAAACCAGCAACATTCAGTTGTGGGGGAAGATATTTTGCATTCCATAAAAAGCTTGAGGTAGCTAATAGCACGGTTTCATTTACTCAACACTGAGTATTACTGAGCTTCTTGACCTTTTTCTTCTTCATGTTTTAACCTTGTCTCCATCTTCAATTTCAGCTAGAGGGAGAGCCCATGTTTCACTGCAGAATAGAAAATAAGATGAAATGTAGATTAGCATAAAGCTATTTCTCTTTGTCCCTTTCTTTTTCATTCCCTATGGATTTAAACCGCAAGTAGTCCCCAAATGTTTTAAACATACTTAAGTAAAATTGTCTGTATCACCCTTCTTACCGGCTGAGCATACACTTACATCATGCATTCATCAAACTTAGCAGTTTACCAGCTACTCTTTAATAACACTTACCTGCCAGATGGACAACATCACAGACATAAGGTACTGAATGGAGGAAAAAAGATTTCACTGAGGGCAGAGTCCTATTTGCAATCGTTAAAACTAATATGTCACCCTCTCGGGTAAAACCTGTCAAATACACACGTATTACAACAGAGATCACTGAAACCTTTCTAACAACGGTGTGTGTTTTTGTTGTGGAGCTAACTGAATCCCTTGTATATACTCTTCTCTATGCTGAGCTCACACAGCAGTCACCCTTCCCATTGTCAGTGCTTTATTGCATAACCCCAGCACCCTGTATTCTACCTGTTTTCCCCTATATCGCCTCTTCTACAGCCTTTATCACCACACTATTTGAGTACTATTGACCAGTGCATTAAGCATTGTACCTGCCATCTGTCATATGTTTGTCCTCTGATCCTCTCTGCAGGGAGTGCAATGTGCTCAGTAAGGTGCCCTGTTTTGATAGGATTTTTGTTGGAATAGATTTTATACAAGTGTGTAAAAATAGATGAAAATTTGCCTTGACCTTAGAGTAGGTGAGGAAGTCAGTGATGTACTCAGTTCCCAGATCGTGGGGGAGTTTACGCCACAGAATGGACCAGCTCCTGAGGCAGCAGTGTTTTCCTGAGAGAGGAAACCTTGCACTTGTGGAAGATGCTGTTGGGATTTTCCAAATCCCAGTAGATACTTTACATAACCTGGGTCCAGACCAAAAGGCACTTCAAAGGAAAGATTCAAGACCTTAACTTTGATTTGGATACTTTTGAAATCCTCCAGCAGAGCTTTGCAGTGCTCCTGGTAACTTTTGTTCCTGAAGAGACAGTTGTTATTCTTGGACATTTCTTCCGTTCCAGATTGGTGCTACAGCTGAGTTTGCCAATGTGTCAGAACACATTTTAAGGCTGCCTCAACAGTAAAAGCGTTTCTTTTGTCTGCAGGCTATCAGCCAGACCTTCCGGGGAAAACATCATATACTGCTTTCATTCCTTTTTGGAAGCCTTCTCCAGCAGTTTTTAAAAACTTGTCTCAGGTCTTGCCCATCTTCCTCTTGGCCATCCTTGTTTCCTGAAAATGCTTTCGTTACTCATTTCATTTTGGTGTGAGAGTAGAATTAAGAAACTCTAGAAATTTTAAAAAAGTTATGTTGAGACCTTCTGTGGTACAATTCCATTTGTGAAATTCAGGGTGTGTTTCTCTGTGTGCTGTCTTTTGTTACATAATATTTTTGTTGTTTTCTGTAGCACAGGCAGATGTACAGATGGCTGAAATCCTGCATTTATCATAAAGAAACTCTGTGACCCAGGAAGACCAGCTAGTGCATGAACTTACACAAGTTAGTCATCTAAGTGTTTCTCCATGTTTTTGTCACTAAACCAAGGGCTTTACTGTCTCCTTCAGCAGTCTGACACTAAAGCACCTTCCACAGCAAACAGCTTTAAAGTGGCACAATTGATTTGAGTCTGAAGAAGTAATGGGTGAATGAATTAGGTAATAAAATAGAAGCATGCGTCCAGAGGTGAAGTGTGGAGTTTAAAAACCTGCAAGTTGCAAAGCTTGCTGAAAGATTCATGATGCTAGATGGAAGACAAGTGCAGCATACTCCTTTACCGTGTTCAAAACAGAGGAAGAATCTTGAAGAATTGATATGAGGGCTTCTTGTTACACCTAGAAGCCATTTTGACTCTCTGGCGGATTACCACTAAGGGTAGCATTTACTGCTAGCCTTACCTCTGCTCAGTTATACAGGTTTCTCTAAGAATGTGGCTCTTAAACCCCTTTAATGAAGCTTGGCAATAAAACCATGGTGATTTTGGCCAAGGTTTTTAATTAAACTTTAAAATCTAGGGATATAAATAAAGACTCTAAAGCAATATATTATGTGATTTCTATATCCAAGCTGATACCCACTTTGCAACAGGACCATTGTTAATGTCAATTGTTCTGGTCATTGTCCTCTTTATATAATCAAGGATAGCAAGGCAGTAAAGCCACGTCAGAGCTGTAATGTACAGGAATCCAACATGAAGCTTTTCAGATTTTCTCTCATATTGATGTTTTTTTACAGTTTAATTTCATTCTAGCTTATGTACTAATATATTGCTATGTGAAAACTATGTTTTTTAACAAAAATGTCCAATGAAGTCTTTTCAGGTAAAGCAGATTTTTCCAGACTCCAGTCAAGAGATCATTAAAAATTTCCTCAGGGCACAAGGGCTAATAGGAAGAGCTGTTGATCTTCAAACTTGTTTCTGTAAAGTATCTCTGGTCAGTGGCCTGCAGGAATCATACAAAGTAGCAGTAGGTGTAAAGGCTCTTTTCTGAGTGTAGTTTGTCTGGGTGTCTTCACCAACAGCACTAAACAACACTTAGAGTTGTTTAGTTTCACAGTGTTCTGCAAGACAGGATAAAGATTGACAAGGTTCATTGATTCAAATGTTTTGGAGCAGTGCTATAAAACATTACAGTGAATAATGTCTGTCTGACACTGCTTTGCAGGTCTCGATCAATCAGGGTCTGGATCCATAAAAATGTGATTTCTCATAAATGTTCATCACTAGTATTTACATTACACAGAGCGCGTGCTGGTAGGGAAAAGGTGCTGGGGAGCTGTTTCCTTAATATGATTGATAAAGAAACCCTTACTGTGACTTGTCTTTGCAGCTTTATACCGTTCTGTAGAAAGGTTGGGGAGATTTATGATGCACAAAGTGCAAACTGATGGCTATTCTGGAGGATAAGATATGTCACCTGGAAGTGCCAAGTTCAGCATAGTGCAGAATTAAAGAACTGCTTTTCTGGCAAGTAGATTTGGAACTCATTGCCACAGCAGCAAGGGAACTGATTAGGTTGCAAACTGTTGCAGTGGACTAGCGATCTGTAACGAAGAGATGCTTAATCTAATAGTGTTGTCTCAGTATCAGACATTTACTGAGTCACCTGCTGAGAAAAAAGAGGGACTTCTCCAACAAACATTGTTACAGTAGGAAACAGGAACAAAGAGCTTTTAAAGATGTCTTGAAAAGAAAGACATGCAGTCTATAATCTAAATAAAAATAAATGCAAAAGTATTCAAGAAGAAAGAAGGGACAACAAATGTCCTGTTTTCCAAGTGCAAAAATGTAGAAATGAAACAGTAATATTGGATGGAATGACCAGTCAGGCAGGTCTCTCTCTGCTGAACATACACATGGGAGTAAAAAATATTACATGGAACAACATAAATAATAAAGGTGTGGGAGGTGCAGAAGACTAGAAAAGCAGAGAGAAGTCCACGTGATGATTTTTTCAAGTGATGTTTTATGAAAAGCAGAAAAGAGAACATTGTGGAGGTGAGGGGCTGGACAGCTGACTGGTGAAAACAGAAGGTTTTGGCTTTGGGAAGCACTTAAATTTGTCACAGTTTACTAAGTATTGGTGACACTGTCCCTCACAGACTCTTAAAGACCTACTTTTCTCAACTGGAAATTAGCTTGAAAAAGTAAGGAGAGAAGTAGCAACAAGAACAAGGGGTATAAAGACAGCAAAGACAATACATGTTTAAACGCAGTGTGTCATAAACATCGTGGTCTGATGTGGCAAGGAATATGAAGGCAAGGTATTTTTCACTAAATCATTCACCCATGCTACAAGACTGACTACCGAACTAGGGGAACTGATAACTCTCATTAATGAGAACAAATTTTATTTAACTGGCATTACTGGAACATGGTGGGATGATCTGTATGACCAGAATATTAAAAAACACCACACACAGTGCATCAGAAATTGAGGGAAACTGAACCCAGCCCTCCATGGATCATGGCAAAGGGACATGACTTTTTGGTTTTTTACTAGACAACGTGACATGATTGAGGTTTATTCCTTTGATTCATTACAAAGGAATAATCTGCTCAGAGCATGGCTGCCTTACCCAGAGAGACTGAAGTCTCCATGAGATGGACAGTGGACAATCTACTTTTTCAGCAGTGCCTAGTTGCAGTGGATTCCTCTCCCAGCCATGTTTATAGGTATCCTTGACACTTAAGAGGGAAGTATTTTACAGAGACCAGCAAATCGTTTTCTTCTTCCTATGCTTTTAATACAGTGCTCCAGTCTGCAAGAGTAACTCAAGTTTATGAGACTAAAATTTGTTAAAAAGACAGTTTTATTTACTTCTCTAATCTAGAGACTTCAATATTTTCATAAGCTACATGAGCTTTATTCTGTGACATGAACAAATATCCCCAGAGGCACACAATGTATTCCTCTGAGAATTAAATCAAAGCAGACTTCATAAAGAAAAACAAAAGGCTTTTGTCTTTCTCCTTTTTTTCCTCTCTTCTCCCAGAGGTGCATAAAACTTAATATTTCAAACCCCTGTCATGGGACAGACCCTGCCTTACTTGATGTAGTTGCAGATGAACACCTTCTTCACTGTACAGCACAATACACTACTGTGAAAAACAGAGTACGGTCTAATGTTCTGTAAGTAATGTGTTAAAAAAAAATAAAGCAGCCAAACACGGAACCCCCTTGACACTATATCTCATGGATTCACCAGGTACTTGTTTCAGTGCTCAAAAGAACACTTTTAAAAGCAGTTCTCTTATCTCTTCTCTTCTCTTCTCTTCTCTTCTCTTCTCTTCTCTTCTCTTCTCTTCTCTTCTCATTTCTTTCTTTCCCCTCCTCCTCTTCTCTTATCAGCTTGTTAAAATATTTCAAGAATAAAAGAGAAAGCTCAAGACATATGTTAGCAGAGGGGAAGGGGATAATGACTTGATAGATTTTTGAGAGCAGAACCCTGTCATTATCAGGAAAACACAACATTCCAATTTAAAAACTCTCCCATCTATCTTCCTTTTGTCTATGGAGTCATGGCTGGAGTTTATAGCGGTACATTTTAATGCTGGTAGGGAGAGAAACTCAGTGGAACCTGTAAGTCTCTTGTCTCCCATCGGAGGACACTGTCAGCTCAAGGTGTTTAGCCCCCTCCCTGATCAGGCCCTGTATGAATCACATCAGTTTTTCTAAAATTCCTTCTCTCAGACCTGAACAAATAACTTCCTACTTTTCAGTCACAGAATGATCAAAGTGACAGGAATAAATGATTAATCTTAGCAGTAGGACTGGTTGGATTTTTGCATATTGTTCCCAGCACAGGCTAAGCAAATCTAAGAACCAGTAATTCTGCAGGCAAAATCTTTTCTTTCAGCAAATGCTGACAAACCTACACAATTTTACTGCTGCTGGCACCTTATTCCCAAGCTTGAAAACAAACCTAGGATTAAAGGGTTATTATATCAAAACTTTTGTATGTTTAGTGGAGCTCATCAAAATGTTTTCATCTGAATTGTTTTCCATCAGGAAATGGTGACTGGGTGGAATCCAAGAGCTCCACAAACCTGGTTTTGATGGTGCTGGGGAACACAAGGACACTGCCAGGCTCCCTGTCTGTCTCTCAACTCTAAGTCCCCAGGGAGACATACAGCCTGTTTCAGTGCCAGGGAGGTCATCTCCCCAGGATGCTGAGACCAGAGAAGGGTTTGAGAAAATCCATATTATTTATTACAAAATAAATAAAATGTCTTTTAATATGTCTACCCCATGCTAAATTCTGCTGAGTTAAAGCACTGTTATGCCTCTGTAGTCCTACAGGTGCTATACAAAATGATGGCATCACCTGGAGTTAGTCAATCTGTGCTTACTTCAAAGCTGACCTTTAAAGAAAGAAGTGAAAACATGGAGCCTTTTCTTTTATAAACGCATCACTTTTGTTCATTCTTGGGTTTTCTTTTCTCTGGGAGCACAATAAGTTTAATGCTGGAGAGACTGAAGTAAAAGCACAGTTCTGGCATTTCAGCCCCCACATCTGCAAGAGTAGGAGTTAGACTTGTTTGGTTCACTTAACTGACATAAATAATATTATTTTTTCCTTCTATATTTTGTTTTTAATAATAGTAGTAATTCCTCATACCACAACTTTTACTCATTGTTTGTAACAGGCCTCTTGAGGGAAATAAAACACAAATGAAAGCAGAAAGGGCACGTGTACTATAGCTGATGGGAAATACACCATTATCATGAGATGAATTGCAGGGCTGCTTAGAAAATTTTACATTAATACTTCAACTGCAGCACCTGCTGACTGGCTTCTTCAGAGTTACATTCAGGATAACATTCTTTTTAATGTTTCTATTTATTGCAATTCAGCCACTTAGACTTTACCTATAACACTTAGAAGATAATTTATAATGCTGAGAAGCCATAAAGTACTCAGGATGTTCTGACATTCCCATGACTGATCGATACCCTTCTTTCATCTGCAGTTCCCTAAAATCTGTTTAACTGGGTGAGAGTGTGTGGTTTGAGAGAGAAAAATTCTCGAGACTTCTAAATTCTCATTTAAGGCTGAAGCAGAGATAAAAAAATTACCATGTATTTAATAATTCATTGTTAGAAGAGCGAGCTGCTGGGTTTAGAAACA
The DNA here is from genome assembly GCA_013397975.1 of Machaerirhynchus nigripectus. NCBI lineage: Eukaryota > Metazoa > Chordata > Aves > Passeriformes > Dicruridae > Machaerirhynchus > Machaerirhynchus nigripectus. The sequence continues at coordinate 1,813,603 of VZRQ01002938.1, read as the reverse complement.
CTGGGTTTAGCCCTGCTCCAAAGAACATAAAGTTTTTTTGGTTTTCTACAGGGATCAAGAGTGCATCTTGAATGCTCTGTCAAATACATGATTTTTCTTAATTTTTCCGTCTTCCTGAAACTGCAGACTTCTAACTAACCTGCTCAGGTTTCACTATTTTCTGTTTTATGATGTTTCATGTGTACTTCTCTCCCGTTACTTGATCATAGAATGAGGATTCCTTCCAGTCTTAGCTTCACAGGAGCTTCACCCATTTAGAAGTACCTGATTCCCATCCTCCTGGATGCAAATGAAAGAGAAGAGTGAAGAGCAGCATTGGGAAAGATGGCAATAATATGCTGAAAGAACGAGAGAAATATGCAGGAAACGCAAACATGGTGAGGGTAATTGTGCCCTGTAGCTGCCACCTCTTTACTGATGCTTCATCTCAGGAGCGAAGAGTTAGTCCACAAAAGGTACATAAACCACTCCAGAGAGAAAAATCCAAGCAGATGATGTCTATTAGGCTTTGAAGTATGTGAAGGTTATGGAGGTCTGCTATACCAAATCCATACAGAGCTTGAACATTTGCAACTTCCTTTGCTAATCAGATGTTTGCTCTTTTTCAAAATATTGGTGAGTATTTAAAATACATCTAATCCTGAAAATACCAAAATTCTTCAGACATTGCTCACTAGTTTTCTAGGATTCAAAAAATTCACTGTTCGAACCTAGCTCCTCCCCTTGGCGTTGTTCTAATTGTAAAGGCAATAATGTTTCCATCTTTTGATTTTTTCCATCGTGAAACTGAGTGCAAGAGCCTTCTAAAAGAATATTTTTTGAGTCTGGTAATTTTGAGTTACTGTATGTGTTTTGCTTTAACAGGCACAACTATAGCAAGGTGAATAATCCACTGAATAGAAAGGACCATAGAATGGGCCTGTGAACACCACTGTGCTCATATGCACGGGCACAAAGCACATGTTACAGTGGGCAGAGTTTAATCCAAACTGACTGTGAAAACAGTCCCTCAGTTACAGGACTAGTCTTTATTTTCCTGTGGGGTACTTCCTATCTCAGTGTTAACATATCGCACATTACCAAATCACTTTCTCATAATTAATCTGATCACTTTCTCGTAATTAATCTGATCATTAAAAAGGGCTTGTTGTACTCACTGATTACCTGAAACTTTACCTTTCGTGTAGCATTCCATGTTCTTGGATACGTTGTGTCCAAACACAAATTTGAACAGATCCATCTTTACATCTGAGTTTTTTACTTGTCAGATTTTCACAAATATCCCTGAGTTATTGAAGACAGTAAAGAAATATGGAAGCTACTGACAGCAGCCTTCATCAATAACCTGTCTGAACACAAAACATACAGAAAAGATACTACAGAAATTGTATCTTTAAGCCAGTGCTCAAACTGCTAGCACATGAGTTGAATGGATGTGAAGTATGTGAGCTGATATTTCTTTTGCAGTTATTTCACCTCCATGATTGTAGCGGGGCCAATCCAAAAACTAATGGAGACAAAACTGTCTTTATTAAAGAGAGTGGAATAAAATAAAATTTTTATTCATTAATAAAATCAAATCCCATGCTTATTAAAATTAATAAAAAAGACTCTAAATAAAAATTATTGAGGTCCAGCTTGATTTGTTTCATGTATTTTCTTTGGTGCCTTTATTTTTCTGGTGCTTTTGCAGAGCAGCTAGTGAGGACTGAGAAGCATTAAAAGGTAGAACACATTTCTCTCGAAGGTGAGAAAGGCATGGGGCTGGGTCAATGCACACAGTATTTTGCTGGGCAACTTGAGTGATCCTTAATACCATGTGCAGAAAAGCAAACATTTTTTCCTTATATATTTGATTGTTCAAGGGAAGTCAATAAGACCTTTCCAAACCTTTCTCCTGGAGATGCTTGTAAAAATGCCACGTGATCTCTAATGTGTGCAAAATGGAAATAGATCAAGCTTGAAGAAATGATCCTTTCCCTCCAGTATACTCCTTCTCTAAGGAAAACACCTGAAGCAAGAAGAAGATTTTGTTTGGACAAACTACCCAAAGATGACCCCAAATCCAAAGGGAGAAAAGTTAAGTGTGTTTAAATTGTGGCTTGTGTGTTTCTGACTCACACTGTTTGTCCTGTTCTCCCCTCCTGCCTCCTAGACACAGTAGTTATTTGGGATGCAGACCAATAACATAGCCAGCCACAATGCCTACAGCCACTTCTGGGTAGCTGTCTGGAGAGCAATGTTAATTTTTTTCTGTTCAAGACAAATTGGCAATTTAAGGGCCTTTTTGAAAGCAGAAACAGTGTTAGGCAAGGTTTGTATGCTTCCACCTGGGTATTTTTCAAAATTGATGCTGGGCTGCTTGTGTCGTTAATAATGATTTATTTCTTATTTGGTTACTCAGGCTGCAGTTAGATTCTGTGCATAGTGCTTTGCAGGACAAAGACAAGAATAAAAGCTGTGATCCCCAGACCTTCTAAATCACAGACCTCAGATACATTCCTTCTTAAACAGAAGTTTGCGTGTCAGTCCTGTGACAGGAGGAGGCTGCATCTGGGAGTGACTCTTTTAAAGATCACTCTTTCAGATCGTTCCTCCACACTCTGTGGAAGGTTGCAAATCAGACCAGCCAAGCGCAACTGGGAGATGGGATCCTAGAGAACAGGATGCTGTACTGTAAATGAGTGATTAATGGAACCAGCCTCAGGGATCGTCAAAAGATTGAAACCAATTCACAGAATCACAGAATGGGTGATATTGTCCAGCCTCCCTGCTCAAACAGGGTCATCCTAGAGCACCTTGTATGGGATTGCATCCAGACAGCTCTTGAACATCTTCAGTGAGGGAGACTCTACAAATGCTCTTGCCAACCTGTGGCAAGAGTGTGGGCACCCGCACAATAAAGTTCTTCTTCATGTTCTGGTGGAACTTCCTCTTATCAGTTTCTGCCCACTGCCTCTTGTCTGATTGCGTGGCACTACTGAGAAGAGCCTGGATCCTTCCTCTCGCACCCTCCCTTCAGATTCTTGTGTGCATTGGCAAGGTCCCCTGTCAGTTTTCTCTTCTTGGGCTGAACAGACCCAGCTCCCTCAGCTTTTCCTTGTAAGAGAGATACTCCAGTCCCTTAATCATCTTTGTTGCCCTCCACTGGACCTGTACCAGGAACTCCATGTCTTTCTTTGTACTGAGGAGCCCAGAACCGAACACAGCATTCCAAGGCCTCACCACGGCTAAGCAGAGGGGCAGGATCACCTCCATTGATGCAGTGCTGTTCCTAATGCACCTCAGGATACCTTCTCGGTCACAAGGGTACTGCTGGCTCATGAACAGTTTGTTGTCCACCAGGACCCCAGGTCCTTCTCTCAGAGGTGCTTTCGGGCAAGCTGGTTCCTATCCTGTGCATGGGGTTATTCTTTCCTAGAACCCTGCAATTGCCTTTGTTGAATTTCAGAAGACTCCTTTCTGCCCATCTCTCCAACCTGTCAAGGTCCTTCTGGAAGGGCTGCACAGCCCTCTGGGGTATTGTTCACTCCTTCCAGCTTTGTGCCATCGGTGAACTTGCTGAGGAGGCCTGTCTTCTTCATCCAAGTCATTGACAAATAAGTTAAACAATAGTGGGGCCAGTATGGAAACTTAGGAGATACCACTAGATACAGGCCTCCAGCTAGACTCAGCTGCAAGAGTCTAAATTACCGTGTTCAGACTAAAAGTGAATCTGAACACAGTAATTTAGATTACTGAATACACTCTGAGTGAGATACAAGTGTAGACATGAAGTGAACAGTAGGACACCACATGGTTCCGGGACTTGTTCACCCATCTCTTTTGTGAATTGAGTCTTCTATTTTTATATAAAGAAAGATTGTTCTGAGAGAAAGCAGGAGTGAAATGGGATTTAATGACCAAAGGTCAGGTGGAAAAATAACAGAGCTAACTTGCTTTGAAGATGTCTCGTGATCTGGCACTTCAAAACAGAACTTTCTTTTCTTTTTTTGTTGCTGCAGAGCTGAGGGAAGAGCAGAAGGGAAAAAGCAAAGACAGGTGCAGATGGCATTATTAGATTTGTTAGCTGGAAAAGAGTAAATGGAATAAAGAATACAATTTAGCATTAGCAAGACAGAAAAGAGCCTTCAAAAGGTTATACTGAAAGACCCATAATTATTCTGCTTACAGTTTTGTGTATTGAGGAGTACTGCTGTAACTAATGTTCCGGGAACTCTTTCCAGAGTGAATGGAGGAGTGCCGCGGTGTGACCCCTGCCCGTGAGGGCGCCTCGTTGAAGGGGCACCGCGGCTGATCCCCGCTGGGCTATGGCTGCGAGACCGGGCTCGAGAGCGGAGCCCTGGTCGCAAACGCACCAAGGGTGCGACGAGGGCTCGGTCGAAAAGGCGCTCCGGAGACAGGAACAAAGAGGGACTCTTCGTGGGGGGTGCAAGCAGGAAGGGTTTATTAGAGGCGCAGGGAAGCTAACACGAGGGAGAGAGGAACACAAAGAGCGGGGGGAGAAGGCGGAGCACCGCCTTTTGAGGGGAGACGAAGGGGAGGGATTGCGTAGGAATCTCCCAATGCTGGGTCGGAGGGAAAGGGATTGACATAGAGGGTACCCCAATAGGAGCAACAGAGGGGCGTAGCTGATAACCGCAACCAACCATCTACCGAGGAACACAGAACCTTCCAGACCGGTATCGCATATGCATCAGCTGGGAGTGGAGGAAACCTTGGGGATTTACATAGATAACAAGGGGAATTGTGGGATACATGACACATCCTTAAGTTGGGGTGCATCAAAGGTACAGGAACTGATTGCCAAAGCAAAGCCTCTCTCAAGTAAGCATCAGAGAGCCCATGCCTCCTTGGGCAAAGAGGAATAGGTCTCTCTAAACGAGGGAGTCTGGGGTGGTAGCCAGGCCTGCCAATGCACCTGCTTCTGGGTTTTGGGGTGACCTGCCGGCCAGGCGGCCGACCACCGCCACAGAGGAGGAGCAAAGACATAAAGGCATACATGCTTTGAACATCCTTTGGTATCATGGCTGTTTGGAATAAAGCATGCCTTGCAAGTTTGGTCATCTCTATGCTCTGTGACCTATATTCACTGGAGAATGGAATTCACAGGAGCTACCAAGCTGAGCAGGATGCTGTCCAGCCTGCCCATACAAAGTGCTGCAGAGATGAGCACAGAAGTCATTAGATATCTCTGTGATAAATTTAAAAACCTGCTTCACCTGGAGCTCAGGTCCTGCCCAGAAACTGGGTAAGGTTGGCAGCTTTGTACTCAGCAGATAGCATCAATGTGGAAATACAAGATAGATTCAAGGACTTTCTCTCTGTGAATTATAAACAATCTCCTGACAGTAATCACTGAAAGAAATGCTGCAATCCATGACAGTTATGTAGCAGGTAATTCTCAGCCAAGGTTCTGAATTGTCATCAAATATTACATAAACTATTCAGTCACTCAGTATTCATTAAGCTGTAGAAAGAGTGGACATGACCTTGTAAATTATGAAGGAGGCATCTGTCTGGTGAGAGAAGACTAGAGTTCCTGTTCTTCCATTTAGCATGAAACTGTTTCACAGAAGACAAAATAGCTCCAACAGGAGATCCTGATAATTGGCTTTGAGTACCCATCTTCTTTGTCAGATGGAAGGCCTGACTCTGGGTGCCCACTCTGCTGGCCCAGGTTTCTCAGCACAGGCTGCTGGTTGGACTGCCACGCTGTCTGCTTCTGAAGCACACAGATGTGCTCTGATTGTGCCTATCAAAGCATGTCTATCCAGTTGGGATCAACATAGAGGCAGAAAAGGGACTGCCTCTGACACCTGAAATCCTAGTAAAAAACATTTAATATGTGATTTTGTATTTCATAGAGTGAACTTTAACTTTGTTCTAATATTTTTAATCTTCAAGATTAGTTATACTTCTTGATATATAACCCTTCTGGCTCTTGTGTTGATTTTATACTCACCACTGAACATTCAGGAAGCTTTATCAACCCAGCGTTTTGTACCAGTATCTTCACAGGAAATGTTAAAGAGATTCAGTGCCTCCATCTACCCTCGAGGTACATCAAAAGTAATCCCATCTTAACCAGCATGCTCTCTTTGTGATGCTGTGCTGGTTTTGTCAGGAGTAGAGTCAATTTTCTTCCCAGTTGTGAGTACTGGGCTGTGTTTTAGGTTTGTGCTGAAAAAAGTGTTGATAATACAGAAATATGTTTGTTACTGCTCAGCAGTGCTTGCACAGAGTCAAGGCCTTTTCTGCTCCTGGTATCGCCCCTCCAGCAAGGGGGCTGGGGTGTGCATGAGTTTGAGAGGAGGCACAGCTGGGACAGCTGTCTCTGACTGATCAGAGGCATAATCCATACTGTATGGTGTCATGCTCAGCATATAAAGATGGGGGAAGGAGGAAGCAGGGATGTTTGGATAGTCCTCCCAAGTTACCATTACACGTGTTAGAGCCCTGCTTTCCTAGGGATTGCTGAACACCTGCCCACCCATGGGAAGTGGTAAATAATTCCTTGTTTTTCTTTGGCCACATGTGGATTTTGCTTTTCCTAACAAATTATCTTTATCTCAACCCACAAGTTTTTTCATTTTTACTCTTTGGATTCTCTCCCCCATCCCACCAGGAGCAAGTGGCTGTGTGGGGCTAAGCAGTTTGTTGGGGTTAAACCACAACAGATGCCTCTCTTTATTCCCCAATTAAGTCTTGCTTTGCTTTACAGTCTTTGCACTAATCTTTCCAGTCCAAGTTTTGCCAAATTAATAACCAGCTTTGTTTTACTTAGCTCAGGTTACTACATGTCCCCAATCCTGATCATTGGTGTTAGCAAAAAAAGCTAAAGGTAGTCTGCTTGACTTACTAATTACTTTTCCATGATTGATGACCTGAGATGATGGTATAAAGATTATTTATAGCATAGCTCTTAATTCATTTACCAGTCAATGTTCTCCGTAGTTGTGACATTAAGTACATACTCTCTATTAGCTGTACTGACCTCAGACCTAATACTACACATTTGTTTTCATTAAATTGCATTTTCCATTTCTAAGGCAAATTATATAGGAGACCAAAATCTAGCCACAATATTCCTTAATAGTAGTTGCACCTTCAAATTATTTTTGCTGAATTTGATATATGTTTTAGATAACTGCATGAAAATAGTTAAACATTTTTCATATACGACAGGTTCTCAAAATGACCTCAAAAAGCTACAGTTAATAACAATGAAAAACTCCCATACCTTTCCAGCACAGTAAGCTAGTCACTGTTATTATGCAAGTCCTTTCTTTAAGGTATTTTAACCCTCAGGCAATTTTGCAGTGTTATCATTAGAGCCGAGCACTTTTTCTTTCAGCTAAAACTAAGCTTGTGGCAAAACTTAAGCTTTGATGTTTAGTTACCCTAACATCATGATCTGAAGTGGCATTTTCTATGTAAGTTGGAATATATTTTCTGGGCTAGAATTACAAAAATGGTGGAGAAGTTCTCATCTTCCTTTTGTCCAGCAGAAAATGCAATTCATGATTCAGTGCAAGATCTAAACCTTACCTGCAATTCTCCTTCAGGGAACAACAGCTGACCCGCAAGTATTCTGGTGTTATTACCAGATGAAATATATGGTTTCTCACTGTTGCTTGTTTGAGCTGTTTTATTTAGTAAATACAATTAAACATTCTCTAGAGTGCTTGGGCGTTTTGTCTCCTTGTTGAGTGGCTGATCTTTTAGATTTTGATCTATATTAGAGACAGTCAGTGTTTTGTAGCAATGAGAAAATATATAGCAGCTGAGTCTGACTGGCTGCTATCCCTTTCTGCCCAGCTGCTCAGCAGTTAGGGCAGTCATTTAGGCAGTAAGAGTTGTGTTTGGGTCTCCTCAGCCTGCGACCAGTTCAAAATTTCTCCTCTCTGGTTAAGCTTGCTTAGCCTTGAATGATTGTTAACTGCAAAATATAGCATTCCCTTCAACAGTTTTGTGAATGTTATGCATAATTTCATTTGCTTATTTTTCTCCAAATATATACCTGAAGTGATTCTTGTACAAAGTGTCAATGAAATGGAATATTTTTTGTTGGTTTTTCTCAGAAAGGAAAATAAGGTTTGGAATGAGCCTTTTCAGTTTTTTGGTTCATTTGTTTTTCTGGTTCACAATCATTTATGAGTACACTCTTTATTACTTTTTGGTACAGTTCTGTGCAGTGGTGATGCCCATACCATTTGCCACGGGACTAGTAGAACACTTCCCCCTTCCTTTACAGGTTAGATAGATTTCTCTTTGCAGAATATAATTGAATTTCCAGAACTAGATACCACAGCAGGGTGAAGAAAAAGCCTATTAAATGCTAAGGGATAAATCCAAGTCTTTTCACTGTCTCCATGAATTTAAGGAGGCTTTCAGAAAAGGAACTTGCCCTCATGGATCTGTTTGATCCCCTCATTAGGATATCTAAAGACTGGGTGGAAGTAGGGCATGGAAAAGCAGAGTGAGAATTACAGCAGAGCCACTGTTTTACCCACTCTGTGGCTTCCTTGGAGAAATGGAGAATGCAAGGCCATTCTGGAATAAAGACATTGTCAGTTTGCACACCACAGTCTCTGAGTGGCACCCGAGTTCTTGAAGTTGATCATTGGGTTGGCACCAAGCAGTTAGAATATTTGTTTTCCATCAATAAATTATCCTCTTGCAACACCCTAGATTTTGCATTTATTTAAGCAAGGACAAAACTGTTTATCTGTTCCACAGAATCACCAGAGGTTTGTGATTTTTGTCATATGTTGTGTTGTATGTGTCATGTGTCACTACAAAGGTCATATTGTAGTGTAAAATAGATGTCAGAAAAAAAGGGAAATAGTTTTAGAAGCACAACACTCCCCATTTTGAAAGCCTGGTGTAACCTCAACAGAATACGCTAGAAAACAGGAAAAAAGCATTGAAGATGATCATAGTTTCAGAAGACTAAATCACCATTCATCGTTAATAAGGGAGGCACAGTGTGCTAGACAATGAGTTTTTCTAATTTTGTGATACTTTAGAGACTGTTTTTGGGGGACCTATATATAAGAACGTGTATTAACTGCAATAAGCCTTTCACTGGCTGAGCTCCTACGTATATAAATTGAAACCTGAAATTTTCTTTACAGGGAGTTTGACCAATGGCACACTGTACTACAGATGTTTTCAAAAGCTAAGCAGATGGTTTCCCACTTTTACTTTCAGCCAGGGAGTGGAAAATACTCCTTGGCTACTCTTACATGTCTCCTCTCTAAAAAAATAAGCAGTTTTTAAAAATGTTTCTCCTAAAACTGCTCTTTGAATGCTGCACAACCCAGGGAATCCACACCATGCGGCTCTCAAGAAAAGGTCCAAGACAAACCTTTTATCACCAATGAGCAAGGAAATTGCTGGCAATCTAAGCCAGGCTCTCTGAGGCTTTGTTTGTTCGTGCATTTTCCTGCTGTAAGGCATGGGTAGTGATTTTTCTTTGGCTCCTACAGGAATGCTTTTCTCAGGACAGTGCAAAGTAGAAAAAAGGGCAACAGATTTTCTGTCTTCTCCTGCTTATGAATCCTTGCCTCTCTTTTGGGGTTCTTTTCCCTCCCTTTCTCATCTGCAGACTGAGTTGGGGGTAGCTGCCCCTGTCATAGACCTCTCCTATCCACCTTCCTCTGCTACTTAGGTTTCAGAGAAGGGAATGAAAGGGAAAAGAGCTGTAACAGAGGTCTGAAGGGGAACCAGGAGTGGGACAGCCAGATGTGATATGAGGGTACATTAGCAAGAATAATCTGCCAAGGTTAGAGTAGGAGGAGTACCTAGGCAGCAGACACACACGTGAAATTGAGATACTCTTCTCTCTTGTACACTATCCACATACTCCCTCCTCCGGTTTTAGGTCTCTTCAGAGTTGGGGTAGAATGTTCAGGAACCAAAGTGCACCCCTATCTCAAGATAGAACCACACCCTGTGAGCTGTATCTCTCACACATCTTCAGCTGGAATTCTGGTTCACAGCCTTCTCTGCCCTCTCCTCCCCGTCTGTCAGCTGGAACATTTTTTTTTTCTCTTTTCCTATACTGCTTTTCACTGCTGCATTATTTGGATCAATACATCTATAAACTAGGCCAGGGAGATAACCCAAGATAAAACTCATGGTTTGAGCAAGCAATGGAAAAGGCTTTGCTTCCTTCATGCTGGCCAAGGCCTGTGACAATGTAGCTGAAAGGCGGTTACATTTGTTTTAATATTTATTAAAGGTTTCTTCCCCTTTCCCTGTAACTGTTTCATGGGTTTGCTGTAATCCTTCAAAGAATAATTAAACTCACTGACAACTAGTTCACAGTTAACCAGCAAAGCTATTTTTAAATTATTTTTGTTTTGGAGTCTTGGCCTGCCATTGCCTCAAGTGGCTGATGGGTAACATGTAAATGTATAGATGATTCTGAAATATAATGCGGGACCATACTCAATGTTTTAAAGAGGTAGATGGTAAGGGGATGGAGATTCTTGATTTATCTATTCTGAATTTAATAGGGAATTCACTTGCCCCTACCCATACTGCCAGTTCACAAAGGTGAGCCAAAGAAAAAGGTTATCAGACAAACCTGTAAAGAAATACATCAAAACCCAGAAAACAGAGTTTTTTGAACATCATGATTTTTCAGTCCAAGGAGCACAAACTTCTCTAAATACAAAGCTCAGAAAACCTCAGCACATATGCCAGAGCCTTTTGAAATAATTAGCTGAAGTTGTATGTTGCTGCTCCGAGTTACGACTGCAACCTAGGCAAACAAGTGCTTTTATTTTAATTATAGTCCATTGTATTTCCAAGATTCTTACTTTTTGCTACTGATTATACCTAGATGGTATTTGCACATTCTGAAGTCTCCAGTATTAACATTTATTTCATTATTCAGGTTTGGAACATATACACCTTAGCTTTGGTTTCATGCATTTCAGTGGCATGCTTTGAGCAAATACTTCTAGTATTACTATGCAAATAAATTATAAATCAAAACGCTTCACTGTTTACAAAGGGAAACCTTTGCAAAGCTGCTTAAAGAGCTTGATGGTACACTAGCTCCCAATGCAGGAGCAACTTGGTTGTGCCCATCCTTTTACCCATGTCCATATATTTAACCTGATGAACATAAATCCACTGGGACTACTCTGCTACTTGAAAATGTTTACACTGGAAGTACTTGTGTTGAGGTTAATAGATAATGTAAAGGAAAATGAAAAACCTGTGACTAGGACACAGGCTTTTCTCCTGCTCTTGATTAGGGTATAGAGCTAATTTATGCTAGCTTTATTTTTGGAGCATTCAGCAAGGCTATGTTACTGCAGCAGTAATTCTCATCTGTGCAGGGCACATGCTAAATAAGATTGTTCTGTGCAGGTAGAGCCTTGTACTCTTTATATACTTTGCATCTAATGTAGATAATGACCCAAAGAGAGCACAGAGTCACAGTTTCTGAGTAGAGCTGACCTTGGCAGTGTTTTGAAGCACACAAAATCGATATTGTTGAAGTCCTCCAAGAGTCTTGGAACAAAAACACAGTACTCTGAATGACGATCATACTGATTATTTCTCTTAAAGCCTATTTGTTTGGAACCTCAGTTAAAAATACTCTCGGATGTAAGTGTTGGCAATCTGAATAAAATCCAGTTTCTTTATTCAACAGAATGTATTTAATGGAGTACAATTATGCATGTCACCCATACCATTACCTGTCCAATACAGTTCTACTCATTCGGAAGTTGGAGGAGATAGGCAGTTAGCTTGATATAATCTTCAATGGTGTAAAACCTTTTGCTATGTCCTTTGATGCTAATGAAACTGCAGCCAAGCACTGAGAATATCCTAAAAGACCATTTGAAGTCTGTGTTCTTTACTAGCTGTAGTGGGTTTGGGTTTTTTGTTTGGTTTGGGTGGGATTTTTTGGTTTTTGTTACCTCTGAACACGTCCGGCCAGATTGCTGATGCACAGAAACCTGCATGGAGATGGAGGCTGCAGCAGCTGTTAAAGAAAGCTGTATTCCTCAGCACCCCAGAACCTGCTCTTTGAGACAAATGTGGACTTGAAGCCCAAAATGGGCTACAGGAACATACAGCCTGAACTGTTATCACTTATGGTCATGCATTCCCATACAAACCACTTTATTGAGAACTCCTAGTATCTTCCCTGATTCCTCTATCATTTTGAGATCTCTTCTATTATGCTCACCTAATGACTTCTGCATAATTCTGGTATCAGTCACATCAATATTTTCTTAGCATTAGTTAGCAGTCTTTCTATCCTTTCTAGTCAAATAGAATCCATATTATCTACCTGTGGATATCTGCTGTGAAGGCATGTATTTCCAGGCTAATACTCTCAACCTCTTTTACAGTTGCCGAAAGGAGATACGGAGCTGATTAGTTGCTGCAGTTCTCTTTTAGCATCACGTTTAATCTGAATCTGAGTCACAGGGATTTTCATCCCTTCTGGACTTGCACAAAATTGGAAATGTTCTACTATTCCCAGGTCAGAGAAAAACACATTATCTGAAGTCTAGGAAATATGTGAAAAAAACACCAAGATGTTTTTGCCATACGAATAACACACTGTTCACAAAATAATTGCAGAATAGATTGCATGACTGCCAGACTTATAAGATAATAATTAGAGGCAGAATTGTCAAATTTTGCTTAGCTTGACTGAATGCACTCCATCTCCAAGTACAGGTACAGTATACCTCACTGACTAAGCATAAACTTTAAGTAAAAGCCACAAAATTCTGTAAAAAGTATATTGGTGTCTCCTTTGTACTTAGTGCTCTGAGACCTCATTGTGGATGGGGAAAAAACCCCAAATCTGTGATAAAAAACTTAAAGGAGTACCATCTTCTCAGATCCAAAATGCTTACTGTATTTATGGAAAATTATCTCAGGTACTTATAGAACAAAAGATAACTAGCAAATGGTAGCAACACCCTGGAATTAAGCTTCAGTCTTTAAAGTTCATTTTCAGGCAAGACGTAATTACAAGAAATGGTGCAATTTGAAATGTGTTTCAAAGCACAGGGTTGTAAAAACAGAAAGCTGTCAGGCAATCACATCTTTTGAGTCACAACGAGGATAAAAGAATTGTTATTGTAAAGAATTCTCACAGTTATTTGGATGCATTAAATGGCTCAGAGTAACTGAGAATATTTCTTATTGTGTGCTGGAACAGTATGGTATGCTTTACCAATCCATCTTTTCACACACAGGGAATTAAACTCTGGTGTACCAGCAGGGCTTCCTGCTGTGAATGGGTTTGCTGAGATACAATGCAGGAGACTGGTGCTGCTCAAGTGCCAGCAGCTAGTCTAGGTATGATGTTATGACCACAGGTGCTCCACAAATCTGAGGTGCCATTCAGCCTTTTAAAGACACTGTTAGCAGCTGGAGGACTACTCTGAAAAAAGGCTGAATTGTTACACTGAGCACTGCCACAATTCATCTAGATTTTTTCACCTCTGGCCAAAGGCAAGAGAAAGCTCAAACCATGCCTTACATGTATTTTTCACTTGAAGGCAGAAATTATGTGCACATTCTGTATCTAGAAAATTGCACAAGATAAAAACCTATGTAGTTTGATGGCTTCATCATGCCTCTGACACTTGTAGCAATCATTCAAAAGAGGTTTTAAATATTGTCAGTAGGATATATATTTTAATACATAGCATTTGACATTGCTGCATGCTCTGTGCTAAATTCAGTAAGGTCTAGACTGTAAGTAAGATAGAAACAAAATAAATTTGCTGTGACATTATTCCTGATTCTATGTGCGTAATGCTCTGAATATAACAGAATTCTAGTCTTTCTTTTTCATCTGAAATCAAGTGGGGATTTTTTGCTGTTTTGGTTTTTTAATCTATTAAAAAAAAATGATTAAGTAATGGGCCTGCAGTTCAGGAAGACTTCTCAATATTTGGTTGTTCTGCTCATATTGTGATTAAATAATCTTCAGACAGATGGAATCTGTGCCATTTGATTATTTTTCAGATTAGTGGAGTCCAAGCATGGCCATCACAAGAAGCAGATCTTACTCATTTCTCTTAATTTCATGTAAATTTGAAGTAGTTTGAAGATTTTGATTAAAAGAAGATGATAAATTTTCAGCTGTAATTCCTAGTTTAATTTTACAGTTTTTTTTCTTTTACACTGTGTATTAATAGCCGCTCTATGATTAACTTGCAGCAAGACCCAGAGCAGGATATACAAAACCAGGGCAGTAAGGAAATTAAAGTTATGTGAACTGCAGAACCAAATTTTCTGCTCTCTGTAGTTACATAGTTATTTTCCTTTGATATGAGGACTTCTGGATATGTTGAATATTTATGCACCAAAATGTTTCCTAGCAAAACCGTCAGGGGTGATGTGAGGTCATTTTACAGTATTGTTCTCAAGATCAACATTTGGAGCAGATACAGGACTGCACCAGTTGTCAGTGTGGTAATATGCTGGGAGCAATCAAATTCCTCTGAAATCACAGTAACTGTCAGTGTTAATTAGCAGAGGTGTGAAATAATGATGTCTTTTTAATCAAGAGGCCTCTCTAGGAGCCAAGCTTATGTGTATACTTTATAGTATTTACATTGTGTTTAACTGGGACACCTCTAAGGCTTCTCACGGTAACTGGGACAGTTGGATTTGGATCTGGTGGCTGATTAACTCCCAGTTAGTGGTAATTATGAGAGTAAGGCCCAAGTGTTCTGCACCACACTGTGCTGTGATGCACTTTGCCACACATCTCTCACTGTGCCCTCATAACACGCCGCACGTTGCTCAGCCAACAACGTTGAACTGAAAGCTGAGGGAGCTTTGCTGCCCTGGCTGCAGCTGCCAACACTCGCGATGTTTTAGGTGGAGTGGTAAAGGGTGAAAGTATTTCACTCCTTCACACATCACACCCCTTCAGAAAGATATTCTGTTTGTGTAAAGTCTTTATTTTTGCCCTCAGAGTCCTAATTGGTGCTGTGTTAAATGTCGGTCATGGGCTTTTGGCTGTCTACGGGAAGATTTGCTGACCAAGGAAGACCAGGACCAGAGCATCTGGGCTGGCAGCTGGCAATGGGAGATGGCAGAAGATACAAGCAGCTAACAGGAACGTGAGTGTGTTTGTGAAACTAAAAATCTGCAACTATTTGTGGGCAAAGCAGCAGGGGAGAGAGAGCAGTACAGCAGACGTGTTCACACTAAACTGGGAGGTGGCCACAAACCCTACCTAGGGGTTGTGACTGGTGGAGAAACTCAGCTGGTAAAGTGACCCAGGGCAGGATTTTTTTAAAGACTGGGGCTATTCCATCAGAAAAGAGTGAAATAGAAGAGGACTTAGATGAAAGAGGTTTTAGTGAGAAGTGTGACCTGCTCTTGGGAGACCCAGAAATTGGATTTGGGAGAGGTGAAGTGCTTTTGGGAAGTCTGAGGAGCTCTGGGTGAGCTGGGAGGCACTGAAGAGATCTGTGGCTGTGGAATAGCTTGCTAGGAAGGTTAGAGAGTCCAGAGAGAAATCAGTGGGAAGAGGGAAATTCAAACATCTGGAGTTAGGAGTCACACAGGTACCTGAAGAATCACCATGGGACACCCACCCAGCAATGTATCTGTGAGTGAAATCCCTCTACTCATACAGAGCTGAAACCTGTCACTTTACTGCTTTAATTTAATGTGCACCTGAATTTTCATGAACATATGGTAGGGAGAAAGAATGTTAAGCTAGACAGAAGATGGAGGCTGTAACTGTGCCATGCCAATAACAAAATAGTCACTTAGAAGTGTTTTAAACAGGAGACTTAGAAGTGTTTTTAACTGGCTAAAATAATTCAGATAAGTAGAGTTTGAGCAACCAAATTGATGCCTGTTCCTGGTCTTAAAATCAAGAGGCGAACACGGTTAGAAGGGGAAAAGGGTATTACCTTGGTATTAATTGTAAGGATCCTTAGGTGCACCACGACCAGGTCGAATACACCTCCATGCACCCCCGCAATGGCCACCGCAATTCCTCCTCTATATCTGGTCTTACATTCTAGGTCTTACTAATTAGCATATCTATCAAAAATTCCCCAATGAGAGGCTTGAATGAGCCCCCCTCCCCAAGGAACCTTCCCCTGGATGGTTCTATCTTAGTTTACAAAATGTGTTCTGGAGAGGACCTTGGGGCCTGGGCACACTGGCACCCTAACTACAAAGCCTCTAAAATGTTTAGTCTCTTAGCTTAACAAACAAGTCCAAGAATGTAGGCAAAAGCACCAAGAATACAGAAGTTGCAAAAAGGTATAACAGGGGTATAAAAGAAAAGACAAAAATCATCATGGCATCAAACAATGCAGGGAAAACAATAAGGAATGTGAGTGATAGAAAGTCCCTCTATTTCAGTGGCAAAAGTACTCCTACACAGCTCACTGGCATGTCTAGCAGGAACATAAAATGTTAGACAAAGTGTGTGTGCCAAAGCTGCAGGAGGCAAGATGAACCTCTGCAGTCAGCAGAACAGACAACTGTACCAACTACTTACCCCAATATAGAAAGTCTTCCTGGAACCTGACATGAAGTCCTGCTACAGCACTGCACTGCTGTCTTCATAAAAACAACAACAATGGTAACATTTTACCTCAAAAAAAGGGATGGAAAGCAGATATCCTGTGGGGTAAGGCTTTTTATTTGTACAGAGTTAGTATTAGAAATGTCAATGAATTATCTTTGGCATCATCTGATAATAGCTGATACATTAAACTTATGGTTTTCATTTATGTATATTAACTCCTATCTTTGCAAAACACACGTGTCTCCATTCCTCAAAGTTTTGTTTATAAGTGAGTCAGTTCTCCATTTTAAACCAGAAGTTTTTTTATTGTGGTTTTCTTTGTCTGTTTTTCAAGGTTTCTATGAGTTTTCTATATTTTGATCCTAATTAGATGTTAATATTCCAAAGAATTTTGTACTCCTTGACTTTCTAGAGTAGTGATCCTGTCAGTTACTGTCAGTCTTGTAAGTCAGATTCTTCTATGCCATGGACCTGGCTAAGATCCCTATACTTTCTTAAAATTTGAAATATTTCTTATTGGAATCAAACTGAATTCCTTGAGGCTTAATCTGTTTCTGTATATCTCTTCATTCTTACAATTGTGTAGAGTGCTGTGCAACGAATATTTCTATACAGTTTTTAAAGGATGTGCTCTCCTGACCCCCAGACATCTCAGAAGAGAGGCAGGCTAACTGCTGAGCTGCTGGCCTGACAGAGAGGGCAGGCTGAAACACAACCCCTCACTTTGGTATTACAGATATGGACTAAGTATATAACAAGTACAAATGAGCAGGAGCACAAGAACGGGTTAAACACTTTGCGCATGTTGTTGCTTTGGGGTTTTTCTCTTGAAAGACTGTTGAAAAACTGTTTTATTTATCCCCCAGTCTGCTATTTAATGTCATTGTATTGTTTTTATGTTCCGTACCCTGTTTAATAGACAAGTGAGCAGCAGATGATGCAGAAACCAAAGCAGTAAATCCACGTCTTCTAAATTTCTGAGGCTTTCTCAGGGTGTCCCAGACTGAAACAGTATCTCTAAATAAGGACAGTGGAGAAGTGATGTTGGGAAAGGTAAAAAGGAAAGTGGAACCAAACCTCAGTTCAGTTTTCTGATTCTCTTATTCGGCCAGAACTGTTTGTAGTTAAAACATAACAACAGAAACCTGTTACTGGAACTGGCCTAATAACCCAATGCAGCCAGTACCAGCTTAGGTCTATTTCAAAAGGACAGGATGGACAGTCCCCTCCTGCTGTTCACATCTCCACTGTTGCACAAAATAGCTCCAGAGGACTGCCCTGGAAAAGACATTCCAATCCAAAGTTTTCAGCAGCCATGCGGGTCCATCATATTGTGCACAGCAGACAAAGCTCTCCTTCCACTCCTCCCTGCCTCAGGCTTGCTGAAACTGTGACACCATCTCACTGCCCTGTACCAGCGATTCTATTGGACACTTGGTGTTGTATGACAGTGTTTTCAAAAAAAGTCAGTGGGGGCTGGAATCAGATCTCTCAGGCTTTCAGGACTTCTCTGCAAATTGTCTCTGCATGAACCTCACAGCCTACATACAAGGGACAAAGAGCATCTGTTCCTATAACACAAAGCAAATACTCAAAGGACTTTCTCTCAATCACTCCATAAGGCTTGACAGCATGATGGCATGTTGTCCTTCACCCGTACCATGCTGTTTTCCACAGAAAGGGAATCAAAGTGCATCAAAGGGATAGCACTGCTGTCTCCTCCCCCTCTCCTCCTCTCTTCAAAGCCAGGCAGATTTACCTTAGCCATGCACTCTGTTTCTAAACTGGTCCCACTTCTGCCCATTGTTGGTCTGCAAACAAATGTTTGTTGAGGTAAAAATAAAAAAGGTACTTGTAACTCTGTCATACGTCTCCCTTTCTTTTTCAATCCTGTTTTTGGTAAAACTGAGCACTAAACAAAAACCTGTTTTGAATTCTTCGGCCGTATTTTAGCCCGTGTCTGTAGCACAGTGAAGCATAGCTGAACCAGATTTTCAGATGTATTTAGCCAGATTTGATTCTGTGATGGCACCACTGCCTTGCCTCTGGGCAGTAAACAAATGCAGGCACCCTAATTTACACAGAGCTGTGAGACATAGAACCACCTTTGCTTTCTGAAGAACCCTTCTTGGAGGGAATGCCTTTCTTTAAAAGCATTTTTTTAAGGTTTAATTTTGAAAGTGTAATTTGTTGTCTTTGTGTATTTAATGTTTAATATTGCTAAGCAGAATTTTATAAAGCCTTCTTTTTACTGTATTTATTTAGTAATTCCTATGAGATTAGGATCTCAAAAGGAAAAATCAATAGCACTTCACTATAGACAAGTAAAGACAATATAATGCCTAAGAGTCTCACACTGAACCAAAACACCTCTGAAATGTACCTTTGCCTCTAATATAATACCTGCCAGCCTTTTTTAATAACTATATTTTCTGTACTGGGAATGTTGTAGCAAACATTTTAGGATCATTTTAGTAGATGAAAAAATAATAACAATAACTTTTCTATGTCAGAACATTTTGAAAAATGTGAAGAACTACAGAGAAAATGCTGTTTTATGCCTAAGCAAACCCAAATTTTAAACTGCCTCTTCTGTTGGACTGGCATTTAAAATGGGCTAGAATATGACTGAGGGGAAAAAAAAAAAAAACAACAAAAAAACCCGGAAAAAAAACCACTTCCATAAAGCAAGCCTGATCAAAGAGATACTGCATAGTAATCTTGTGATAAAGGCAATTTGGTCTGAGGGTTTGCTGAGGTACTTGAACCATTTAGAAAATTATTCTTTATTTTGAGGATTCTGATTTTTTTTAAGAACTCTGTGCTGAAGTTAGTATTTCACACAAAAAAACCCTCAACTGATTGTTTAAAAGGCAAAACTTCCCAAAGCAGACAAAAAATTACTCCGTAGGAACAATAGATTTGCCTATATCAAATAAAATAAATATACGAAAATCTCCACAAACCAATACTTAGTGCAATGACCCCCTGCAGAGGCTTTAATGATCACTGGCACAATTGAATGTGATCTTTATTTCACTTGGACTATCCTTTCATTATTGTCTTTGCTTATAGAACTATGCTGTCTGAAAATTTTTCAGGTTTCTGACAGTGGTCACTGTAATTTTATTTCCAGTGCCATGTTTCCTTTCTGCTGTGCCTTGTGGTATAACAATAGGACAGTGCTGCCTGCCATTGCTTGGATCTGAGTCAGGCACCCCTGCAGTCTCTGCAGCTGGGCAGAGATCCACTGATCA
Source organism: Machaerirhynchus nigripectus (assembly GCA_013397975.1). NCBI lineage: Eukaryota > Metazoa > Chordata > Aves > Passeriformes > Dicruridae > Machaerirhynchus > Machaerirhynchus nigripectus. The sequence goes on along the minus strand of VZRQ01002938.1, from coordinate 1,793,782 downwards.
GTAGTGTTCACTTCCATAATCTGACTGTACTTGTAAATTTGGATGCACCAAAAACTTGTTCTTCACTTACTGTGCTTGGAATTGTACATATCAATTATCTGAAGGGATTTATTGCTTGAATTGCCATCATCTTGAGCTATTCAGTAGGTCCAACATACAGACAGATTTTCATGAGGGAGATGAAAAACACAGATCTGATATAAAAGCAACCCACTGCTAAATTGCACATCTCTGTTCATCAGAGCCCTTCAAAGAAAAAAAGCAGACAGAATTTGGAGTGTCTAGCTCTTTATTTTCACTATCCTTTATCTCAAAAAGAGTGTTATAAGGGAAAGATTCTATCACCTCATTTTCTCTTTGCAATTCTTGGTATGTAATTTTCTTGTAGGTAATTTTTTCTTTCTGGGAACAATTAGAAAGAAAGTTAGCTTTGGTCTGTGAAAATGCAGCGGTTTTCTTTGCATTGAGAAACTCATTCTAGACTATGAAGAGTCAGAAAGCCCTTTGCTTTTAAATTATGGGAGAAAAGGAAATGACACTGAGAGCCTGAGTGCTGCTCCTTCCTGCAAGCTCTTTGACTTTGTCATGTTGTGCAATCTGAGATCTTGGCTGGCACCTTCACTTCAACCCTCCCTCTCGATCCATACATCTCTGTATACAACACAATACAAACAGTTTATTACCATTACCTTGCACAATTCAAATATTCAAGATGAGACTGAGCTCCACTTCTGCACACTCTTAGAAAATGGCCTGTGCTCAGCTACAAGATCATGAGTTAGCCCCAGTTCTAGTAATTATTGACCTGACCTAATGCTATTAAATCAACGGGAACTTCTAATGAGTTTCAAAGGACTTTAGGTCAGGATTTTTGTGCCTGGTAAATCCAATGGTGCATTAAGACATCCCTTAAATTTTGTTTTAAAACACTGACATTTGGAAAGGTCAGCCTGAAAGAACCTTTGAACTGGTGATTAAGAGTAAGCAGAGCTAAAATAAAATACTATTATCTCACAAGGAGATTGCTGTATGCTTTAACATATTCAAAGTAATATATTTACATTCTTCAAAGATGGTGAATGGAGAAATAAAACACCTCTCATTGCTTATGTTATACCTCTATGAATGTTTCCACAGTGTTATTATAGTTGCTGAGTTTTCCAAGTAAAATGCTTTAATAGCTTTTAACCTCAGTGATTGTTGGGAAAGAATGGTTCAGTCCTTCAGCTGGTACTTTTCTCTGACATATTTAAGGAGTTAGCACAGCCAAGAAAATAAGAAAACAAAATAGCTCAACTAGGGCACTTGATAGTCATTGCTCAATGAGAACAGCAGGCAAAGACAGAGCAGCTCTCCCTACCTGTGATAAGATTCTCTAACATTTGCAATTCACTACTGCAGCTGCTGTTCAGTCCAGACCTCCCATTTCAAGTTTCAGCACTTAGTCCATTAATGTATCATATTTAATTCCTTAAACTCCAGAAATAAGCTGATTTTATTGTTGTGATACTGGGACACACAGTTACTGTGCCCTGAGCTAGACACCATGTAAAAGCATGCTTAACTGGGTAAAAAAACCAGTTTGTCTTAGGTCAGTAAAAAGCACAGAGAAGTGATAAAATTCAGCCCCTGTAATGCAAAAACTCCTGCAGCGTTTGTACTGAATAAAGTTGGCTTTCTCGTAAAAATAAACAAATCAAAGGTGATAGACTCCACGTTTATGAACATATCTGTCCAAGGCAAACCAGATAAAACTCATGTTTTAGTTGATGTTACTGTACAAAGGAGAGTAAAATGACAAATCTTTACAACTTGCACATGGTGTGATTCTTGAGCTGCCCCATGCAGGGCCATGAGCTGGGCTCATTGATACTTGTGCATCCCTTCCAACTCAGAATTCTGTGATTCCAGTTTACACTCACTAGTTAGTCCTTCAATTCCATCTCAACCAGAGTGAGTTTGCTGTTAGGGAGAACACTTCGTCTCATTCTTCAGCCTCGTGGCTGATGGATGCCTGGAAGAGAAGGGATAGTGAAGGCAAGATTAAACTTTTTTGATAGCCACTAAAACCATATTTAATTAACTTTTAACTCTCTGTAACTTAGTGTCCTGGTTTCAGCTGGGATAAAGCTCATTTTCTTTTTAGTAGTGAGTACAGTGCTGTGTTTTGGATTCAGTACGAGAATAATGTTGGTAACACACTGATGGTTGGGTTATTGCTGAGCGGCCCTTACCCTGTGTCAAGGATTTTTTGGTGTCTCATGCTCTGCCAGTGAGGAGGTGCACCAGAAACTGGGAGGGAGTCTGGCTAGGACAGGTGACCAAACTGGCCAAAATGATGTTCCATGCCGTAGAACATCATGCTTAGAATATAAACTGGGGGAGTTAGCCAGGAGCAGGATGGTGATTGTGGCTCCACAATCCAGGGACGGGCTGGTCAATGGTCAGCAGGTGGTAAACAGTTGTATTGTGCATCACCTGTTCTTTGGTTTTATCTCCCTCTCTCCTTCTCATTTTTATTGCAATTATTGTTATGTTTGTTCCAGTTATAAAACTGTTCTTACCTCAATTAATGAACTGTATTTTCTTTCCTGATTCTCCTCCCCATCCCCTTGGTGGGGGTGGGAAGGGAAAGGGGAGTGAGTGGGCGGCTGCAAGGTACTTAGGGTACTTATTTGCGAGCTGAAGTTGGACCATGACACTTAATTGCCAACATAATTGTGGAAAGGGTGACCTTCTAGAGCAATAAACTGGATTCATTCCTACAAGTAAGCTGTCTGGTAATAAGCATGGCCTCTCAGACAGGCTGAAGAGTGCTGCGTTGCTGTGGGAACAGTGGATTACCGCTGCTGGCTCTGGGAGGAGCGATTACCCAAAATATGTGACAGGATTGTAAAGAGCTGAGATCTATATTTTTCATGGAGCTGCAAGAACCAGTTCAAGGACTGATGATGCCAAATGCTGCATATGTGGGAGGAAATTTCCTTTGTCAGATGCAATACAGTGACTTGGAAGCAAGGGAGTGTGTCAGAACATTTAAAGTGTTCTGACACACTCTTACCAGTCACATTTAAAAAAATTGCTGTGGTGAGATGAGAACTAGTTGGAGCAGACTTTTTGATACTTAACATGCTACAGAAGTCAGGGACTGTCCTTGACTATGGAAAATAATGAACAATGTGTATGCTGGCTCATAATATCATGCTAATAACATCATGGAAACTGAACTGAAAGAGAAAAGGAGATTTCTTAAGGTTTGTTTGCTGTTTAACCCAAGTATAATTTGTATATAACTTATATATACAATTTTTATGTATTTATATACATATTTCTTAGATAAGAAAGTATAACTTTCTTCCTGAGAATGCTGTAAAGTTCTTGCTACAGGGAAGTAACTGGAAGTCAAGGTATAGAAGATGGAACACACTGCCATCAAATGAAACTTTGAATCTTAAGCAACTGCATGATGGAAATAAATGTTTAAAATCACCAAAACCAAAAACATTCAACAAAGAGAGGGTGAAACTTATGGAACCTCAGAATATACATAGCTACTCAGAGCTGACCAAAAATGTAAAAAAGCAAACACCGATGCAAGAAAACTGATAATTATCAATTGCACCTCTGAGTGAATCACACTTATGTCGGGATACAGCACTGCAGAATTATTCACCTTTTCCAAAGTTCATTTTCTGCTGTTCTCTTTCATGTAAGCCCTGTTCATTCCTCACATATCATCAGACAGAGATTGCATCTGACAAAGGAGATTTCTGTCTAAGTAGGTGCTGCACCTTATGCTAATAACTCTTGAATTGATCCTTGTAGACCACTGGAAAATTTTCCTGACAACTACTGAGTAGACTCCTACTTATTTTGACTAATGCTTCTTCTTGGAACACCTGTGTTCACCATAATTGATAGCCCCCAGCATATCTTTTCTGAATTTAGTACAGTCAGATGAGATATTCAATTGCAAAAAAAAAGTGTCTTTTTGAATCTCCACTGGTTTGTGGCTCATGGGATGTCATGTTATTCACTGACTTATATGTTATAAGAACCAAATTCAGAACTATAATTTTTGACAGTGTAAAAACACGTTTTGGTACAGCTGGTTCAGGCAAACCTGGCATCTAGTGAGCATTTTTATTATGGAGACAGCATCCCTTGTCATCAATGTAATTAGGAGAAGTGTCAGCCTTTACCTCTTAACCAGTGCAATAGTAAAGTTAAATATTTACCATAAGGGCTAATTTGAGTAAAAAACATCTGCCTTGCTGTTTTATTTGCTCTGCTACTGTTGTAATTCAGTCTGTCTATCATGTATGGTTGCCAGTTTTGCAACATTAGGCGGGAGGTAGTTCATGACAACTGTTTCGTACCTTCATCAGATAAAACCCATAGATAAAACTCCAGCTTCAGTAAGTGCAGGATGGATCACAGATGGCTTATGCAAGTGCTCAAAAACACATGCCAAGGCTTTGTCCTGTCAGATGATCACTCCTGCAAGCACCATGACTTCCACCTCAGGAGGTAACTGGATGTTTGTATGTGTCACAGCTCACTAACAGATGACAACACGCACCTCATGCAGTTTCTCTTCCCTATGATGCTGATGTGACAATGGCACTGTATGATCAGGGAGCAAATAAACATCTGGTCAGATGAGATGTCTTCCAGTGCCAGAGTAAATCCATATTTTGGTGTAATACAGGAAAGCCCCAAGTCAAGGGAGAGAATGGGCACGTACCATCCTTTTATTTACATTACTGATCCTATTTCATAGGACCAGTGAGTAAGATCACAGTCTTTGAGAGCCTAAACCAGTGAAGACCCCCCCACTTCCAGCTGCAGTTCACATCTAATCTCCCTTCCTTAACCAGTTTATGTTGGTGCGGGTTGAGTTGGATTCATGAAGTTAATTAGCAGAGAACCTTGCTTTTGACATACAACTGTGATTTTAGAATCTAGTCAGGCAAATATAATTCATTTGTTCCCACTAAAGCTAACACAGCTGCAGAGCAAGACCTGGAAGCATAATTGTGACCATTATCTCTTGTTCTGTTGAATGAAAAAGCAGTGCTCTCCAACCTAAATTGCATCTATTCTGCTATCTTAGAGCCATCATTGTTACCCAAATATCTACCTGTCCAGCAGGGCAGAGCACCTAGTTCTAGAGTGTTGTGGCTACTTTAACTCAGTCATATAGAAACTGGGCATAGGTCACATCACCATTTCTGTTTACATAAATCTGTGGGCATTTCTAATGAGTTTATGCTCCAGCTGGTCTATAAACTAAGTCACAAAAGGCCAAGCTAGTTGTCATGACATCAGGCCGTATTTGATCACATAGCATACAAGGGGATCAGACAGACTTTAATTTTAAAAGTCTTGGCACAGAGTCCAGTAAAACATCTAAATGGTTATAATGTATTCATTATTTAATTCCTTTGAAAGGGAGCGTTTACAGCCTGTACAAAAAGCCAATTAAAGGATAAAACAAACCCAAGAGTCAAAATGATGATGATGCTGAAATTAACATTCTAGTTCAGAAAAACAGCTCAATGTTTTGAAGACTGTCACAGAGCCATTGTGAGAGGCCATGGAGTTATGCTTGCATGTTCTTTTGACAGCCAACAAACACCAAGGGAGTGATTTATATTCTCTCGGAGAAAAATACAGAAAAATTTTAACTTAATACTTCTTGGTTTTATCCTTCAGATAGAAATGATAAAGTAGACAGTATTCTGAATTTACAAGAAGTAGTGAGTCCATGCTGCACGTACGAAGGTGTAACAAAGGTAAATATGAAAACTTGTGTAGGGGAAGTAAACATTTATTTGTACGATATCCAAGTAATTTGATGTTACCAAATTTCATGCATTTGGTCTCAGATTTTATTCCCTCACAGCCTCACATCCCTATACCCACAAATACCAGGACACGTGTGCCCTACTGTTCTAGCCAGGAGCACCAGCATAGAGGACATGAGCTACTGAGTACTTGTACACCTGTGATGCTCTTTTGAGTGGCAATGGTGAAACACTTTGGCAACAGATAATTTATGCTCTTTAAGAATTCCTATGGGACAGTTCTTTGCTTCAGAATCTTGCTTATTTCAGTCTCTATAAATTGCGAACAAATCCATGTCTCATTACCTGTTCTTCTTTGTCTGTTTGAACAGACAAAGACCTGTTTGACCTGTTGAAATCTGTGTCTTTTTCTCTGGTAGACTAAGGTAAGTGTATGTGATTTGGTGTGAGCTGGTTAAAGACATCCAATTGACAAAGCTTCCATGCTGTGGTCTTATCAGTGCACAGGCTTTCAGATGTGTGCCTCAGCTTTGCTTCTGAGAAAGGTTTCCTGGGAGCAGTGTCCTGTGAACAGTGTCACAGTATAGGCGATTCCCTTAAACCTTTTCCTAACGTTTCTTCTGGAGCTCTCATGCACACATAGAATCATAGAATCACAAAATATTAGGAGAATGAAATGGACCAAAGATCATCTAGTCCCAATCCCCCCTTCCATAGGCAGGGACATGTCTTACTAGACCAGGTTGCTCAAGGCCTTGTCCAACCTGGCTTTGAACACTGGCAGGGATGGGGCATCCACAAACTCCTTGGGCAACCTGTTTCAATGCCTCACCTTCCTCCCAGTAAAGAATTTCTTCCTGATATCTAACCTCTCCTCTCTCAATTTACCCCCATTTCCCCTTTTCCTATCATTGCAGTTCCTGACAGAGTTCCTCTCCAGCTTCCCCACAGGCCTTCTTCAGATACTGGAAGGTTGCTACAAGATCTCCATGCAAGCTTCTCTTCTCCAGGCTGGACAACACCAGCTTTCTCAGCCTGTCTTTATCGGGGAGGTTCTCCAGTCCTCCTATCAACTCCATGGCCCTACAAATGCATGTTTGAACTATGAATGTGCATTTGCACTCCGTGTCCATTTATACCATTCTTTTATTTCTGTTGCAAAACTTTACGAGATGGTCTTACAAATTTTTTGTGCAGGGTTTTTACATTTTTACATTTTCATCTCCAGTTCATTACAATGTTTGTAAATGATGAGTTCTTTTCTTCTCCTTTTTTTTATTTGCTTGCAAAACACATTAGAAAAATATTTTTTCTCACCACTTCTCACTCGGATGCCAGCACTAATGTGTACTCCCCTCTGCCACAACTCAGTCGTGATAGTGAGAAACAGGCAAAACTCCTCCATGTCTGAAAGTTGTACCAGGATGCCAATAGAAACATCGCCTCCATCTGAACTGTAATCAGCAGCTTCAAACACGCATTGGTGCCAGATGATCAGATGTCAATTTTGAATTTGAACTAGATATGTCAGAAAGTTGGAATAAGTAAAGAAAACTATTTAGAAGAGATCTTCAACAAGATACATTTTGAGATCTGCCTTCATCCCCTCTCTCTACTACCCATTTTACTGTGAGGGTGGTATGACACTGGAACAGGTCACATAGGGAGGCTGTGGATGTTCCAGGCCTGGTGATGTTCAAAGCTAGGTTGGATAAGGACTTGAGCAATCTGGTCTAGTGGGAGGTGTCCACGCCCATGGCTGTGAGGACTGGGATTAGATTATCTTTAAGATCCATTCCAACCCTGTAATATTTGGTGATTTATGGTGCTATGATTCTGCCCTTCCAGGCTGATGAATTACAAAACACAAACTAAAAAACAGGCACTGAAATTTAAGCAACAAAGAAAGTGTAATTACTCTGTCTACACATTAATGGATACTCTCTTATGGTCACTATGTCATTGCCTTTTGTCTTTTTCCTCCAAAGTGTTTTTTCAGATAAGAAAACTTATCAAAGTGTCTTAGAGTGAAATTCACTATCACATTTAACACCTCTTTGGTGATGAAGCTCTACAGTCAATATGCTAGAGAAAGAGCAAAATTCAAGGATATGTATTCAAATGGTAATACTAGAAAACTGGCCATGAAATAGTTCTCTTTGACCCTGTATTTCTGACAGCCTGATTTTCCAGCCGAGTTTGTGCTTGCTTATGCTACTTGTAGGCAGCTCTGCACTGAGGTTGCAAGAAAAGCTCATTCTTGGCAGCTCAGCAAACTCCATAGGTCAGAGAGGAAAGAACAGCTGAGAAATGTCTATAAGGCATCTCTTGTTCCTCTCCATGAGGAAACAACCTTACCAGTGATGTACACGATAAAGAGATGTGGGGGTGAGCAGAGGCCAGAGCAGAATGAGTGGATTCTGGGCAGAATGAGGAGAATTCTGCCCAGCCTGGAGCCCCTTCAGTGACTTCAGTCATGCTATCTCCTCCCAGGGCATGGTCACGGATGCAGTGAGTCATTTAAGTGTTTTTGTGTCAGTGCAGGAGGACCTGCACACAAGACCTTTGCCCTAACTAGCAAGAGTAATAACAGGAAAGACTAGGTTAGTGCTGGATTCAGCAAAGACTTACACAAGCAGTTCTACATCCCTTAATATATTCTTAGACTGCACCATCCCCTCCATAATTTCTCTCTATTTTTAAAGTTATTCTGATGTAGCTGAAGATCGAAATCTTTATTTATCCATTCAGCCAACCAGAACATGTCTATTAGATGGTGGTTGGAATTGGGATTTATATATACCCCAATGAGGGTTAAAAAAATAAAAAACATGCAAGAGTGCATGAAACCCGTGATCTAAGAATCAAAGAAAGCGTTAATTGTAGGTATACTATATAACAACAGCATTGTCTAGCTATTTTCCCTTTGCCTTTAGAAAACACATAACAAAGCCATATCATTACTAACATGCTGTACTTTCATCGGATCAAACCCAAGTTCTCAACAATTGTACCTAATAAGGTGCTTGAAATTCAAAGAGTAGGACCATATAAAATGGAACAAAACCAAAGTTCATGACAGTCCACAAGCTAGTAATACAAAATGGCATTTTCATGTAAAATTTTAGAAGTCCTTGACTCTTCTATAATCAAATTTGAGAAGAGCAGAACTGGGGTCTTAACACCAATGTAACAGATGCACTTGAAGGGATATGCATCAGCATAAGTGAAATCAAGCTCTATGGCAGAAAAATGGAATACATTTTCTAAAAATCTAAGCATTGAAATGCCATATTTTATGAACATTTACATGTGCAAAGAGGCACCTGAGCTCAAAGCAAACAGATGCATGTTTGATTGTTCAGCCTGCCTGCAAAATAAAGTTTCCAGATATGACAAGCTTGCCTGTAGGAAATTATATTTGTTTAATAAATTTTATTCAGAGTTGTGAAGTCTTGTTTTTAAAAAGTGACTCTTTTAGATTAGCTCCTGCTTCCTTAAAAGTCTTTCTTTTAGCAGACTGAATTTCAGCCTCACAAATATGACATATACAATGGGAGGATATATTCTTGAACAGAGAAACACCTTATATCAAGATGCTAAAAATGAATACTGAAATTCTTGTTGCAGTAAAATCAGTGGTGTTTCCCCCACTGGCTTCTATCCTGATAGAATAGCATTTTTAGATCTTTTTCAAATCAGAATATCTGAAAGGATGCTTAGAGTGTTCTCCTGGAAGAATCTGTACCATGCCACTCTCAACTGGGTTGCTAAGAATTAGCTCAATTTTTGCTTTTTTCAAATAGCTGATTAAAACATTTGCACCTGAAGGGGAGATTGATGATTGTGGTCTGAAGAGAAGTGGGATATTGTTTTCACAGGCACCAAGTTCTGCACCGTATGTTTTAAAAGACCAATATGTTCATTTCCCTTCAAAGTGACATGCACAGCTTTGCACAAGGAACTAAAGAACATAAAATGCCTCTTTTCTTTATGTTGGCTATTCCAATTTCCACCTGCTAACAATTCTTTTCACTCCTACTGTGCGAACAAGCCATCATTTACGGGTGACCGCCAACAAACTAAACATAATACACTACTGAGTTTCAGATACCTGAAACCATTAAAAATATACTCACAGGAGCTTATTTCTGAAGAATTTGTAGCTATATCCACACAAGATTTTAGTAGTGATAATATATCACCTTTTATGTGCCTGGGTGCCTAGGACAATCTACAGCCTTAGGGGCAATGAGGCTCCCCGTACAGTACATGAAAGTACCTGAAGAAAGGGATCAGCAAAGCCAGTGTCACAGGGGGTGACAGCTGATAGGAAATACTGAAGAGACAAATAAGCTTATCTTTTCACACCATTTTCAGTGATATAAGTTCCTCAGGCAGTGAAAAGGCACTCTTTCTTATATTAAACAGCTATGTTAATCATGTTTTATTTCTTCCAGTAACTTATTATTGCTGGCAAGGTGTCCACCACTGTCCCTATAGACTGCCAGGGAACAAATGACACACTCACCTCCTTTGAGAAGCCAGACGGGTTCATTTAGATCATCTTTACTGACTTCACAATCACATTCCTGACTGCATTAACCAAATACATGAGTCTTCACACAGCTGCTTCAAGTGGCAGAGCTGTGAAGACAAGTTTATCCCCTGGAGAGGGAATCCTGAGGTACTCCTACCTCCATTAGCAGAGCTATTGAAGGAGCTGTTGGTTGTACAGTCATTCATCAAATATTCTGTCCACTCAGGAAGTTACCTATTCCTTCTGGTCACATTCTGTCTCAGAATTTTTTGCATCTAACTCCCCTTTAGATGTGGGTTTGGGATTCTGTAAAGGCAGACACAGCATGGCTCTCTGTACCTGCTGTGCAGAAGTGCCCCTAAATGTTAGAGGTGACGGATTGCTTGAAAATTAAGAGAGTCATCAAATCAGCAGTTTTGGCATTCTCTTCAGATAAACCTTCATAATTGGATTTCTCACAAAAAGTGTGGTTAGACAGTATGTGGAATCTTGAGTTAATGGGCGAGTCCTTGGTGTCTGTTGAACATTTTTGCACACGGCTTGAGAGGAAGAAATCACGTGTATCTTAAAGTTTCCTATAGGTCTTTAAAATAGTGGATGATCTTAATTATATTATTTTGTGATGCGTGTTTTGGCCAGAGTGAATTCTTTCATAAAATGCTCTTTGTTAGGAGGATATGTTGTTGATATAGAGTGCAAGCTGTTGTTTATCAAAAAACCCGAGAGGATGCTTGTGTGGGATAGAATGAAATGCTCTTTGTCTCTCAGTCTACTCTTTCAGGTCTCTATTTCCTTCAGAAGCAGTTATGAGATGAAAGAATCTTTTCTTTATTTTGGAAAGCAAAATAACAAAGTTAGAGTGTACCAATAAACTAAATGTTATGGCTAATGATATTTACAAATTTATATTGTGCCAATGTCACCATTTTTTATCATTAAGATAATTTTTCTGAGACAGTCTTTTAGTCATGAATAATTTTATATTTGGCTGACTCATTTTGTCTTGCAATTAAGTAAGATGTGTGTATGTTTTGATCTTTAAAGATGAATACTGAATATTACGCCAAGAAGTAACTGATTTTGCATGTATTATGTTTTTGCAATTCAGACATGTTTAGCTAAATAGACTTAGTCTTGTTCTCTAACGGACTTAATTTTGTTTGTTTTTTAATGATTCTGCTATCTCTTTGATACGTGTAAGTTTTTTCAGGAGGCTAAGCACTGAGGTAAAAACATCATATTATGGTTCTTAGGAAATAATCATTTACTGGATTGAGAAACGTGTAGCTGTCCTTCATTTTGAAGGTTTTTTTCTAACATTCTTAATCACTTGTCATTACTACTGCTTAAAGCATCTTAAAGCATCAACCAGCAGGTGCCAATGAGCTTACAGTCAGGTCGTCTGTTGCAGTAACTTGGCATGGTGCATCAGGCCAAGAAATATGCTCTCGTTCACCAACCTCAGATCTGCATCATTTCTTGTAGTTTTATCACACTAAATTTTTGCTGTGGCTCATGCATTATTTCTATTGAAGTCAACTACGTAACATTCAAGTTTTATGTTCTGAACATCCTTCATCTGGATCCATTACCTAAGCTTTCAGGTGTATTGTTTAGCTGTTGCATCTCTTGATCTCTTCCTCTTTTCAGGGGTGTGTTATAACATCCCACAGTGCAGCTCAGTCCAAATCGTGATTCATGTGTCTGTATTTTGTATAAAAACAAACATCATATTAGAGTGATCTTTTTCCTATTCTTTTTCATTTGTTTCCCAATAATTTCTTTCCTTTACACTTACCTACTCATTAATGGGCACTAATGCAGAAAGACACACATGGTATTTATGATTTCATGGGGAAATCCTGCTAGACCTTGTTGGTTTCTGAAAGAGCTTGACCCTGAGCAAACCCCAAGTCAGAACCTCAGAAAGGTAAGCAAAGGGTTTAGACCCACCAGATACCTTACACATAGGAAAAAAAAAAAGTGGAGGCAAGTGTTCTTAAGGAAATTAAGAAGAAACCCAAAATACTTAGGCACCTTAAATAAAAGAAAGCCTACTAAAGGTCCATTGAAAACTTAAAATCCACAGTTCACAAGGGATTTATTTTTATTTTTCTTTCTTTTAAAATTTTTTTGTTTAACTGAAGGTACTTTGCCTGCTGCAATGTAAAGTACCTTATATTGTCATATTCAGGCATATTATATTATATATACCTTATATTCAGCACCTTATATTCAGACATATTCAGTCTCCTGGAAGAAAAAACAAAGCTCAAAAGCCAAAACAAAACCCAAGACATAACCCAAAACAAAGGTTGCCTTATCTGTATCGCTAAGTACCTGTCTCCTATCTGAGCAAATAGAAAAGTACACAATGATTATGTCTGGACACCTGTCTAGGAAGAAACATACAGACAGCAAAAATTCTCCAACCTAGGAAGCACAGGAAGAGTCAACAGCTGGAAGATGAAATTGCAAAAATTGAGGTAAAAATAAGGTGCAAATTTTAACAACAGATAAAATCAGTCATTAGACTACCTGAGAAATGTTATGTAACCTTTACTAGGTTACATTAAAACCATGATTGGTTTTTCTGGAAGATATATCTGTCAAAAAAAAAATGGGAAGACATATGGCATGAAGGACAGGGTCATCAAAGGGCATCAGTTGCTATGGTCCACGTGCGACTTCATCACAGCCTGTCCTGAAACTGCAAAATGTGAGAAACAGAATATTCTCTATGAAGTATTTTCCGTCACATGCTCTCTTCCCCTATATATTTTATTGGTTACTGTAGTAGATGTGCTTTAATCTGTCTAATAGTACTTGCGTTCTTAGAGATGAAATACAAGAAGTTAAGAGAAGAAAAAGGAAATTCTATTGCATGTTTGATAGACTCACACCAGTAATTGCTGTAACAATACATCTGGGCTTCAAATGTCTGAAGAAAACTTCCTTGTGTTGTATGAAAATTGCAACACTCTTGAGACTAAGAGAATTCATGCATTAGCCCACTTGTGAAATAGGCTAAATTTTCAAAATTTATTGATATAAATTAGATGGTGTGTCTATAACTGTAAAGTGGTAAAACAAGAGGTGGTGAGTGTTAATTGCAACTCAGAAGAAAGGCAATTTTAAAAGGCCATCTCTTAAGAATATTCACCTGGTTTTAGTGCGCAGTCTGAGAACATACTAGGAATCAAAGTCAAGACAGAAGGACAACAATGACTTCCCAACAAATCAAAGTAAATCAGCTACTCCATCAAGTAAACACGCTTTGGGAAGGAATCACAGTAAGACCATTCTTGAGTTAATAGTCTTTGGCAAACAGGTCACTGTATGAATTACAGTGGTGTATTGACTCATCTTAAGATATATTTCCCCACAGAAGACATGAGTGCTAAGAACACAAAATAGCACTAAGTCACTGAGGTCAAATGTATTCTGAAGATTGGTACGTAATAACTACATTCTTTTTCCACCAACCAAAACAAACAGGATCTGTAGTCATAGTAAATGAGTGCAGGCTGATGAAGAAAGAAACTAGGTATTCAGTTCTTTTGTTGAGATGAAACTATCAGCCACTGCACATGAATGTCAGGCATATTCCAATAGCTATGTATTTTATCTGTATTATATGTAGTGTAATTACCAAACTAAAAGTGTCCCAACAGCAATTTGTAGTTCCTGTCAAATATGTTGGAACAAGTGTGTTTAGTATGAGATTCAGCAAAATTAAGTTTCAACTGTGAGAAATAAAGTAAGAAAGCCGTGTGTAAAAATTCAGAATGAAAAATTACTCTCCTCAGAATAGTGCACTGGATTTAGCACAAGTGGCCAACCTGCATATTTTAAGAGCAACAATACATACCATGCAAATTGGTTTATAAATCAATATGAACTGAGGATGGCAAAAAAAGATACTATTGATACATTCATTCCAAAAGAAATTAGGGAAATAATGGAAGGTGAATGTATAACTCACTCTCACCCCTAGTTTTACAATCCTTAAATGGCTCTCTGCTGCAGTGAAGGTTAGGCTCAAACAGAGACAGATGCTACAACGAACACGCAGCAGTGAGGCTGCACAGCAGGACCCTGCTTGGATACTAAGGCCAGGAACACCCACAGCCAAACCCAAGCAGGCAGATTGTCATGTCAGGCTGTAAGCACTATAGAAACAAGAGGTGAAAGCAAGATCACCAAATAAGAATCATCCTGCTGCATTTTGACTTCAGGTTTCCCCGTTGCCAGGAGACCTCCTTCCATTATTTTGTTTGTAGGAATGGTTGTAATCACCTTGTAGGGAAGACACCTTCTATTTATGGTTATAACTGCATCAATTCATGCACTGTTGTCTAAGACTTGTCTGAAATGCCTTCCTTCCTTGTTACTGCAAAGGAAGTCTGGAAGAAGGTGTTACAGAGCTTAACTGTTCTTTCTTTTGCTTCAACTTCTGCCTGGCCATCTGTGAATAAAGCACGCACTGGACTACATGCTTAGCTCACTCTTCCACCTTCCTCTCTTCCACTGAGCTCCACCTTTTACAGGTTAAAGTGGATGGGCACCCATCTGGGCCATGGGAAGACGAATATCTTGCTGTCCATTAATGTCCATTAATGCCCCAGCCACTGAGGTTGTTTTAGCCGGAGCATGTTTCCAATCTAGCTGTAACATTATGGAATGGTCTTAATTTGAATACAAAGTTGACTATTACTGTTTGAAAAATATTACTTCCTGCTGCCAAGTGGATCTCACTACTGCTATAAAATGAAGTAAATAAATAAATGGAAGCAATAAACTAAGGAAATGCTTAGTTTATAAACTTTGCATTTACAGAACCCCTTTTCATTTACATTGATCCCCCTGGTTCACTGCTGAACTTTTCACAGCCTTTGAAAATCATCAATTAATGCATGGCACTTTAGTATGAGAGGAAAAAAAGGCCAGAATGCCTCTGGCCACTGTGGGTACAGAATGTTATGTGGCTGTTTTTCATCAGTGAGAAAGAATTCTGACAGGTGAAGAAAGAAAACGGTTGAAAACCAAGGCATTTCCTCAGAAGTGTGCATGTACACATGCACACTCACACACACATGCACACTCACTGCTCTTTTATCTTTTCTGGCTTGTTGTGGATTTTGTGCTGCTCCAAACTTCTGAGGAAGTACTTCTAAGGAATTTGCACTCTTTTGTTCTCTCTCTTTCATTACTGATGTCAGCAGTTTTTTAAATCCCACATTATCAAAATGATATTAAAGAGAAGGTCTGGCATAATTAAATATTGTATAACAAGTTTTCTCATTTTTATTTCACTTGATAACGTTGCTTTTGAGAACTATTCACTGTAACAGAGAGAGAAAAACCCCAACTGCAGAAAAAACCAGACCAGACACATTCTCTTTCTTTACAGATGAACAGAATAATCATGCACTTTGAAGTCATGTAAGTGGGAAAAAAAAAACCAACCAACTTGCTTAAATATGCTTATCAGTTTTGATTAGCTAATTACTTTTTTCTTTGGACAATATCTATTATCCAAAATATATATCATGTCAGTGCTCCCAGTTTGAGGGTAACAAAACAGTAATTTAGTATAGATCTTAAAAGAAGCAGCAGTCTTTTGAATTTGCTGATGAAATATTTTAGAAAATACCAGGGGAAAGTGTTGACAATTTTCCCTGGTTTTTTGTACTTACAGATTTGGAAACCAACTAGAATCCAAGATCTCACAGTGTCCCATACCCGTGGGAGCTTACAATTCAGTGTCTGACACACTAGAACTGTTAGCAAAGGGTCAGCGAGGACAAGTGGTTTTTTCAAGATGTGCTTGTTTTAAAAACCCTGACTTTTCTTTTGGGATGAATAACTTTGTCTCTACTATAATTAAGGCGAAAACTACTCCAATAATCTAAAAAACTTCAGTGAAAGACCTTACTGACTTTAGAAACAGTGAGTTCTCTCACAGCATTTCGTAGTTATCTGGAGGAGAAAAAAAAAAGGAAAGAACTCTAGATTGTCTCACCTACTAGGAAGAAACAGACTTGATTTTGAAGAGCTTAGAGTATTTCAGACTCATATTCATGGCAATATGTAGACACAGATGAGATAACAGTCCCATTTTCAGGGGCTTCAGAATAGCATGAAAGCTACTTTTTGCATGCTCGGGAATAGTTTGTGCTTTTTCTTGCTTTGAAGGGCTTCTTGACAGATTTTTATAAGGTTGAATTGTTCTTAGCTAACTCAGATAACAACACTGAAACTGTGATTTTCTGTAAATGAGATTGTCTAGGTGTTTCTTTGAACTCAAACCCCAACAAATTGTTTGTGCTTAAAAGTTCTACACCCATGCCATTGAAAGTGTGGCCTAAAAAGAAAGCCCTTGTTTCAAACAGAAGTAGCAGACTCCATTTGATCAGCCAAAACCCCAAAATGGAAAAACAAGAAAAAGAAAAGGTTAAGGACGTACATCTACCACTCTGTTCCGCTGGGCCAATTCATGTGGATTTTCCACCTTTGCCCATTTTCAGGACTGTCTGTAAAAAAATGGAAGCCTTGGGTACAGGTTGCCTGAGGTCTGGGTGGTGAAACAGAACCATGGAAGAAAATAAACTCCACAAGCAATTAAGATTGGCTCAGGAAAATGGATAATATAAGAATGGCACCACTACCCTTTGTTTTTCTTGACCTCAGGGACAGAGTAAGTTCTCCGGTTATATCTGGGAACATGTAGCAATAAGTGACAAAGAGCCACATCAGATTCTTGTTAGTTCTGCTGGTGTGTCCACGAACCCTTTGGAGGTCTTTGAACAAGTTACAGAGAATTTCCTCTCTTTCCTCTTCATTATAAATAGGTAGAAGCGTGAGAAACTCTGCAGTTCTAAGTCTGTCCCATGCCTGTGTGAGTCATGGGCAAAGGATGTACAGCACGGGCAGATTAGAGAGGTGGGAGAGAATTTATCTTCATTGCTGGCACGGGGTCATCAGCTCGTAGAGGCTGAGTACAGCCTGTACTGGGGCTGGCTGTTGCCTGAACTCCGTGGAGGAGTTGAGGCAACTGAACCCTCCAGCACATGGAGCCCCTCATTATCCTTGCAAAACAGTGAGGGAATACGGAGAGAAGACTGCTATGGTCTGTGCACATGCATGTCCTGTTAGAGGCCACCTTGGTAGCTGCTGCCTGTTTGTACAATGTCTAAACCACAATCACTTTGCAAAATGAGTTTCAGCTTTCTTACTTAACATAGAACTGAAATTTTGAGCAATGTTTATAAAATGCACATTCTTGCATTTAATATTTGTTAGTTTCATTTAATTTATGTAGATAAAATCTCACATGATAAATCCTATCTAATCAGTGCTCAAGGGTTCAAATTATTTCTGCAATAATTTGTGCCTGCTGATACGTGAATTTGGAGGCATTTGATCTGCAGGCTCCTTCAGAGAAAAGAATTCAGCATGGGAGTCCAGGATGCAATCTGTGCTGTGTCTCTTGCTCAGTTTCTTGATTTCTGCATAGGGGGCTGTAAAACTCAAAGCATTAAGTTTTAATTTAATGCAAGCTGAATTTCTTAAAGGGTTTGCAACATTAACTTAGCATTTTGTAAATGGCACTTGGCTTAGCAAGTTCCCCGCAAAATCACTGATGTTTGTGTGGAGCAAGGACGGTATCTACTCTACATTTGTATAGAGAATGGATCCTCCCCAGGCCAAGACCTTTCTGCCTGTTTTTTAAACTTCAACCTTGTGACAAATCTAGGTTTGACTAGCAAAGCAGTAGTGTATAAACTCTGAATTTGTCAAGTTGAGAAACTGTGAACTCACAAGCTAAAATATTTGTTTGGCGACCTCATTCTCTTCTCCAGGGAAGAGATTTTCTATATTGCAAATAGAGGTGACCTACTAGCTCAGCAGAACAACAGAAAAGGCGTGGGTTGGATGAAATCTCAAGATAATACTCTTTTGACACAGATATTTTCTCATTAATGACAACAATAGAGAAAGAAACAACAACAAAGGTCTTAGTTGCCAAAATAGAAAGAGAAAGGTACAGGTCTTTCCAGGATGAGGTTTAAAGTCCTGGACTGTTTCCCTTTCTGTAGCCTTCAGCTGCCAACATGAAAATTTGTACATGCAATTCCAAGGAATGCTGGCAAACAGACTACGTGTGGTTGGACTGATTGCAGTCAAAGTGTTTTGGATAACCAATTTTAACCTTCTAGTAAACCAGTCGGCAAGAAATCTAAACACCAAATTTAATCTTGTTTTGCAGATATACCTTTCTTTTGTATTCCTAGGAAACCAGCGTCCCTTTTTTTCATTGGTATTAACTATTAATAACTGTCGGCTGGAGATTAAATTCAATTAATTTGCAGCAGTTTAAGAATTTCCTCATGATAACCAGCAAAGCATACAGAACCCTCCCTGTATCTAAGTAAGTGCCACACACATTCTGGCAATTATGATTTTCAGAGAAGTCTTTTCCCTGCCTGAAATTCCAGATAGGTCTACTTACAAGAAGTTGTATCTTCATCACTGACACCTACGTTACCAGCTCCCAAACTACACCGCTATGGTGGGAGTGTGAACCCTCTTGTCCTTATCTCTTTCACACTATTGAAGAGGGAACTGCAGCACCAGCTTCCTGGAAACTGTGCCAGTGCCCTTTACTGTTTACCAGCTGTCTTAGAAATTCCCTCAATGAGACACAAATCAAAGTGAAGTTTTTATTTTTGCAAGCTCAAGGAAGAAAAAGGATCCGGCATGTTTAGAAAAAAGCTAAACCAAGATAATAACAAAATCACAGCTCTTGAATAGCTTTTACCTGCATTTTTATTCAGTCCAATATATTTTTCCTTCTATGCGTTGTCGTTCTGCACTCATAATTCTTTTGTTTTTAATCAAAACTTTTACGGCCTCTTGTAGACAAGATTTTGCTTCCAATTTAAAAAGCACAGAAACATAATTTAAAGTATTTCAGGCTTTCAATTAGATGAAACTGAAACATACTCTGCATATATGAAAAACACCATTAAATACATTTTATTTAAAACTTTTACACAAAGGGTTGCTAATTGCAGTTTGTAAGTGGATGAATTATACCAGACCAATGATAGAATTTTCAATAGTATCTAGTAGGGCCTTCGCACAGAGTTGTACAATTCTTAATTTGAGTACAATTAATTAAGTTTTCACAAAATATCTTTTTTTCTGTTGTAATTATTTTTATTCACTTTACCCTGCATTTGAGAGCTGTGATGCTGTGGTCCTACTGTGGTATTCCAGCACTGGGGAACCTTTAAAAGGAGCAAGCCTTGCTGAATTTTTGATGATCAAAAAAATGGATCAATGGATCAACTTTCATTGTGACAATTTGAAAGTGAAATCAGCATATAAAACTCAGAGGAAGAAAATCATAGGACAGATGTAATAAGCAAAAAAGAAATTAATGTGTGGAATCAGGTCTCTACTGGATTTAATAGAATGTTAATATCAGAGCCCTGAGAGCACCGGTGACCCTAATGATACTGACCAGACTCTCCTGGGACTCCCACCCACATCTTCTGCCCATGGGCCTTGAAACCCCATTTTAACTCAGGCCTGAGCCCCCAGTCCCTGCACAAGCTGTGCTGTAGGGTTGTCTGTTCCCTGTCCCATTTCACACATCAGCCCTTTGGACCTGTATTACACTCATGTGTCCAGTCTTGTCTGCAGCCCTGTCTCCTGCTGCTTCTGATGGAACTCTGGATGGGGCTGTGGATAGATCCTGTTTCCAGCACCTGTCACTGCCTTGCTCTGCTCAGGTGCTGCAGGATTGTGTCCTGATCAGTGAGGCACTCTCTGGGCTGGGATCTCCCTCAGCTCCTGGCTTACTCTTCCTTAGGATCCTGTCCTCAGTGCTCCCTGCCAATCCAAGACAGGACAAATTTTTTTTTTGCTTTCCTAAATTGCTGTGGGATCTATACATAATACTCAGAAAAGGATAAAAAGCTGAGTGTAAGTACTTAAAGGATGCCCAATACTCAAAGGAAAGGCAATCCACTCACTACTTGGAGACTTGGAGCCTGCAAGCGATAATACTGTGTCTGACAAAAGAGAGGCAGATGAAAGAGAGAATCAGGATAATCCTCTCAACTGCTAAGAGACCTTTATCATGTAACATGAGTGCTCCAAACAGCAGGAAATGTTCTTTATTCTTGGTTAATGTTTAAAGGCTTCAAAGTGTGATACTGCTATGGCTGTGATTGAAAAGGACAAATTCTGCTCACAAATTTGCTCCACATTTTCTCTCTTATTTTCTATTCAACACTTTTTTTTTCCCCTCAAAATACTGACAAAATTGTTACTTTGAGAGACAATGACAGCAGCTGAAAACAGTTTGGTTGACTTCATGAACTCAGGTCATAGCAGAAACTACCTTGCCCTGTGTGGGTTGTAACCCTCATGTCTTTGCTACTTTATCACTACTGGAAAAACACTCACTGGTAAAGTTGAGAGCACTCCAGCCTGCACAGCTGTTTTGAATGCCCAATTTCCATTTCCAGGAAACCCTGATATTAGCAAAACCATAACTTATTTGGGAACAAAATGCAGCAGTTTTAAAAATTTACCACAGACACTCATTTCTGTGAGAGCTCCATTTTAGAAATAATTTCTTTGGTTAGTTGGGGTATTTCCCTAAGAGAACAGAAAGAGCTATACTTATTTTTGGATGCTGTCGGAAACAGGAAAACACTTTCGATTCCTTATGATATTCCTCACTCCTGGAGCAGGCCTGGATCTGGTTCTCTACAGAGGAACTAGGAATCTGAGCTTTGCTGTGACATCTCAGGAGCAAGTAAGTTCAGAAACTCCCTGGAATCAGCTTGCATTTCAGCAGTGATTTAAGGAGGTAAAGATTATTTGTGAAGCAGCATTTCCTTAAAGAAAAAACAAACCCCAACAACACTGCCCCTCCCTCTCACTGCACTGTTTTCTTCGGTGCTGGCATAATAAGTGCTAATTTATCTGGAGGAGAGGAGTAGTTATTTACTACTTTAGTAGTAGTTCTTGCACAAAGTGGGATGGCTTCAGCAGGATATATTCTGGTGTCAGAATACAAGGTGGGACTCAGTCTGTATTTTAACAAAAATTTGGAATGTTTGAAAATGGGTCTCCTGCTTTCCTGTGACGTACTTAAATCCTGTGAAACAGGATATTCTGGGGAGTATCCAAATTTTTTTTGAAAAGGAGCTTTTCTCCTTCCAAAAAAGGTATGTAGTAGGTGGAGCTTGAGCAGCAACAGGTATATCCTACAGGCTTGGAGTCAATGTGTACCTTCATTCCAGAGACACAACTTGCTGAAATGACTCTTGAGCATCCCTGGCTGGCAATGCCAGAGCTTCCTCCTCAGCTCCCTGGGTTCTGGAAATCCTGTTCTTTGACTGCCTGTGTTTCACTCTCTGTTGTCCAAGTCACATGAGCACCTATTCTGAATTCCACTAAACACCATGAGAGCAGCTCTATTGGTCTCGAGCATCTCCCTGTGTTATCCTGAGAAAGTCAGCCCAGGTTACTTGTGGAATAGTCTAGGACCAGACCAGCAAAGGAACAGAGAGGATCCCCAGGGAGTCAGGTTACTCAGCTGAGTCTGGGAGAGTAGTAACTAAATCATTAGACAACCTCCTCTCTCAGGTACAATGCATAATTGGATAATGTGCAATAGGTAGTTGTAGATTAATGAGATTCATCTGGAACATCAAAGAGAGGATTTTTCCCTTGAGGACTGTGATTAGAACTTGCATACTTTCAGTGCAGCAAATCTGTATCACTTTACTCTCTCAGTATTGGCAAAGTCTAATTTTGGCAATATTGGGCTGTGGTAGCTAATTAGGTAAGAATTAGAATAATATATATGTCTGTACAGTTCCTTTTCCCAGAAAAAAATCTTTCTCATCCCATTCCATGTGGTTGTCGTTTTATAGAAGTCTTATTACTATTATTTGAACTTTTCTCACAAATACAATGAATGCCACATTCACAGTAAGCTGCTACAGCTGTTGTTCACACTACTTCTTGATATTTGAGGAAAAATTAGTTATTAAGATAATAAAATAACAGCATAGTTATAGGATTTAACATCATTGGGTGATATTTCAAGCTTCAGAACATTTTGTTTCTTTAGTGGTCCAGTTCCAGGTTCATTTTTGCTCTTGTATTCCAATAGCAACTGCAGCAGAAAGGTCTTTTACTATTTGGGCAGGCTAAAAGCCTGCAGATTTCTTCTTAAGATACAAAGTTACATACAAGGATTGGTGGTGAGATCTTTGACACAGGAGGTTGTGACGCTTGCTAGGACCAAGCTTGCAGGATTTCTGGAAACTGTAGCTGATTCTAAGTGCAGTGCTGTGCCAGAAAAGAGAGATGAAAAACATTATACTAATCTCTAAATTGTCCAATTTTTAGCCATTGGAGGCCAGTTTTAATTCGGCACACTGGTCCTTATCTCTAAAGCCTTAATATTGGGTTGACTCTGAGAACATCTATTTTCTGCCTGCTTGCATGAAAGCTGCAGCTGATGAATTTTTTAGACTTTCAAGCTCTAGACTGAAAGATGAAGGGGGCAGAGGCAGAATGTATCAGTTACTTCTTTCCATTTCCCGAGTTTATATTTTTTCCCTTTCAGACTGCAATATACCAATTCAGATTTCCCCATCACAGAATATGATCAGCAAGTCCTCCTCCATATGCGGTTATGACAGGTTTTTTTATTACTTTTCTATCGAAGAAAACCCCATGCTGGCATTGGTAAATGTATTATTAGCTCTTTTCATGAAGAATGGTGCCAGATATGATGCTAAGAAATGTTTTAAAAATATCTCTAATAATAAAGAAGCAGAGATAAAAAAGAAGCATTTTCATGTGTTTTAGCTGAAGTCACAATAAAGCCTAGTGTTGACGTGTCTGATACATTTATGCCATCCAGCAGCTCTTTTATTTCATAAAAAAAGTTACCAACTGGATGTAGCAAAAGGGTAAGAGTACCTCAAGACCTTTTTTGGCAGAAAATACTCCTTGAGTGCCTTAAAAATACCATACCTTTTTTCTGCAAGCAGTGATAGATACTAATGCAGTTGTGTCATTTCTAGATTTCAGCTTCAGTCCTGAAATCATTATATATGTGATTAAATGTGTTAACAGTTATAATCATAGTGAAAACAGTGGACTTATTTTAATAAATTACGTGCTTAAATGGTTGCAACAGCAAAGTCCTAAATATCAAGAAGCTGTTTATTATATCTTTTTCTTCAGGTTTTTGTCATAAGGTGTCTTCAGATACTGTTTATATAAATAAATCTTTGTTTAACGTGGTAGTTGCTGCATACAAATGCAAAGGCATGCTAAAAATTTAAACAGCAGCAACTAAAGAAGCCAAATCTATATCAAATGGATAAGAAATGAATTGGGACAGCAGCTCACATTTGTCTTGATCACCCATTTACTTTAGAAGTTGAACCACGCTAATATGCAGAAGAGAGAAGGCTTTGTGTCAGAAATAAAGCAAACCGCTCCCCCTCACAGATCCTTTTCTATAGATTGTGCTGAAATGCACTGAGATTACAGCAGTGATTAACCATTTCCTTCCAAGTGAAGTGAACCATTTCCTTTCTGAGTGAACAATCTGAGATGGAACTTGCCCTATCCACAACAGCAGGTATCCTACACAGGGTGTCCTATTAGAAGGCAATGGTTCATATGAGTCTAGGCTCAAGAAAGAGTATTTCCACTTCTTGTCCAAGAATTTCGTCAGTATGGCTGTGTTTTAGAGCAGGTTGGCCTCTCTGA
This sequence comes from Machaerirhynchus nigripectus, assembly GCA_013397975.1. Lineage (NCBI taxonomy): Eukaryota > Metazoa > Chordata > Aves > Passeriformes > Dicruridae > Machaerirhynchus > Machaerirhynchus nigripectus. Next base: position 1,769,608 of record VZRQ01002938.1, on the reverse strand, counting down.
GGAAATTCAGTCTTACAGCACATATTAGATTTTTGTCTTACCATGTTGACATGATGTCTGTGCCCTTGCTGGGAGACCTCAGGGAACTGCTGAGCTGTGGAACCCTGCCAGCCTTGACACTAGGCTGGGCAATGGACAGAAGAGATAGGACAGTTCTGTATTTTTGCATGGAAAATGTTCCATATATCTGGAGATTGTTAATCACTATTTGGATAAGGCTTACAGATTTTTGGTTCCCCTCCATAGTTACAGAACAACTGCAGGAACTCGATTCATAAGTCTGGTCTTGCTGGTTTATTTTCTGCTTTTAGATTCTGTTTTAGAACCCTTTCCTTTGTCAACTATTAAATTCATACAACTAAAACCCTGCTCAGTTGGTGCCTAACCGTGAAGAAGCCTAGATTTTATGGAAAAGGGAATTTTATTATAAATGTCTCCACTGTATCTCATGAAGCTGAGCACACTCACTTTGTACTTTCTTTAACTGGTAACATCTGGTGCTAGTCAGGTTTAATTGTAACTGCTTTGGAAAGCAGTAATCTTTCTTATTTCATTTAGCTTGAATTAATCTCCCTTAACAAGCACTCAGAACAGCCCTTTTCCCTCTAAGCATGTTGGCCACAGAGCCATTGTTGTGAATTATTATTGAGAATCCTTTTTCCGCTTAGCAAAATTGAGACAAAGGAATGCCTCATCAAGTTCTTACTGTTCTGCTGCCTTGCATTTATAAAGCTCATATGAATGGACTAGATGCAAATGTCCTTCTGGTAGAAGGTCACCCAATTAACAGCTAGTGCACAGAACCATTAAGTTTTATTAATACAATCCTTCGGCTTAAACTATTTTCATCTAAAAGGTTTTTTAAATGCTAGTAATATTTTTGAGTAGAATTGCCATTAATTTACAGTAATTAAAGAAATTATGGGTCTGAGTCTTATATTCCTATGTATATTTAGCTCACCAATATTTCAATGTATGAACATCAAAATATCTTTAAATACACAGTGCTCATTAACTCACTTCTTGAGGAATTTGTAAATTCATAATTTCATAAAAGCATAATTAAAGTGAAGTCTTTCTTTGCTCAGAAGAGTTAGTTGTTGTATGCTATGGGCAGAGAACAGGAGACCACGGAGCACTGCCAGTTCTTGAGTTTACAATGGTTTTGTATCAGGGAGATATTCATGTGATCAAAGCCGGTGAAGAACACCTTCAGCATGTAATGCCGAGAAAAAGGAGAATTTTCCTTTTTCCTGCCACTTCTGTGAAAATACTCTATCAATTCATCAGGTATGACCAGAACACAAGAACAAAGCTGATAATCTCAGGTCTTGGGAAAGCTGTACTCTTCTACTCCATGCTCTATGTCTTCATACAGATGGCATAATGTTTTACAGAAACATGGGGAAAACAATTTGTAGAATGTATGTAGACTCTAACGGCGGAAAAAATTACAAATTCTGATCTTTGACTAGAGGGACTTGGTAAGAGTTAAGCTTTTCAGGTCATTTAAAAATATATTTAACTTCTTATTTAATTGGCGAGTCATAAAGTTCATACAGTGCTTACCTACTCCAACTGCCTTCATATTGACAAAACAATACTAGAATATAGTCAATCTTTGTCAGCATTGAAGCATGCTGTGTTTTATAATTATTATTTGTAATTAAGGAATTAGAGAAAGAGTTATAAGGGCATGATGACAGCAGTTAACTTGGTAAAAAACCTGAAATTGGCCATAATTGCTGTAATAAATCAATTTCACCAGGCTTATTGCTACTGTAACACTAACAGTCTGTAAGAGCAGTATGTGATTAAAGATAGCTCCGTCTCAGACCTTAGTGACTAGAAATTTAGACTGTGAAACTAAATTCCTAACATAGAATGTAAAACTAACAGAGCTGCTGATAAAAATTAAGGTTACAGCTCTCCCAAAGTTTCAGCAATCAAGGAACAAACAAAGATGAATAACAGGAAAGCTTGGTCAAATTTTGAGGCTGACAAGAAAATACAAACCAGCATGCATGCTACCACCCAAATCTGGCAGCCTAAATGCCTAAAGCAGTGTCAGTGTTGTGAAGCTCCCTGCCCTGACAGTGCTGTGGGAGTTGTGTTTTTACATCAGTAAGGGAAGAACAAGGGAGACTGCTGGAATGACACCACAGTAAAACAATAAGCTTGTTCATTCAGCTGTTCTAACCAGAACACTTGATTAAAACTAACATCAGGATCAATCAGCACAGCAGTCAAACGGTATCTTCAAATTTCTGTTTGTTCCAAACAAATCTTTTCAGCACAATATCTGCAATTAGTGCCAGTCATGGCTTCTGCTCTCTGAAGTATCTGTAGGAGTTTTGGCCAATTTTGTCATGAGAGTACGCACATCACTCTTGCCTTCAAGGAACCATATTCAAAAGCAAAGGATGGCTTTTCTCAGACCATCCTTGTCATGTTCCTTGCACGTAACCTCACTCTAAATTGTGAAAATACACGACTAATTTCTCTTGCAGACTATGTTCTGTTTCACATTGCCCAAGCAACACTGGATACTCTCCTGTAGTGTAAGGATTTCTGAATTCCAAATACGTCAGAAGATGAGTGATGAACCAGTGAGAGATCCATGAAAGTTTACACTACATGTTTCACAGACCTATTTTTTCCCTACCCCTTAGAATACATGGTACACTTCAATGTGTTATCAGTTTATAGAGAGAAGAAGGGAAACTTGTTGGTGTGTATTTACTGGTCTCTAAAAATCAGTAAATCTTCCTGAATCCATTTACAAGCCCAGAAGATCTAGAAGCTCACCAAAGACCTAAAAATATTAAGTAAAAATTTTAAATGTTTTTAAAAAGTTAAAAGATTAAAAAAGCAATTTCCTATATCTATCTTTAAATTCTTTAAAAGTACTGACACATTGGTTTGTAGTGTTTGTTGTATATTCATTTTAAATAAACTAACCCATAGTAAAGATTAAAATCTTTTGAGCAGGCCTTTCAGACAATTACAACAGGAAAACATTAACGGGTTTGTACGTTTATGTGGATTCAAACTGCACTTAGGAGGATTATTTACTGCCTTTCTTATGAGAAAGAAAATAAATTCATGCAGATGATAAAATCATAAGAGCAAAATCAATGCTAAAATTAGGGAATGAATATATAAGAAATATACATAGAACAAAAATTACAGTGAAGCAAGAAGTCTCTACTACAGTGTTCAGCTGATTCATAACCAACTTCATTAAACTGCTAAAAGGAGAAAGAAGGTCAATGGTGGTTGTTGCAAAATCGATCTCCCTTTTACTTTATTCATAATTTGTTGAAGAAGAACTCTTCACATTATCAGCTGTTACAGGAGCACATACCCTTCTATCTCACCAGCCCATTTCTGTGCATGTTAAAATTCTGACACTGAGAGCTTACCATCCATTCCAGCTCAGAATCAAGGTCCACAAAGAACAAGACTGCGGGACTAACACGACACAAGTGCAAGGAATATATTGTATTTAATTAAAAATGTACAGATGATGAAATCATCTTTTCATTCTTGAGACAGGATAGCAAGTAATGTTGTTGCAGCTACCTCCACCTTGTTTTCTTGGAGTGGCCATGTATGGAAAGGATGGAAAGCTTGCAGTCCACAGGGAAGCTTGTGTGAATTACAACTGCTGAAACTTGCTGAGCAGGAAATTTGGACCCTGGCAGAGGGGAGCCTGGGTGTATTCACTGGACATCTGCATAGCTGCAGAAAGAAACAGCATTGCTTTACAATGAATTTTAATTAAACAGACCTGAAACAAAGTGGAATGTGTATTTTAGTAACTCTCCAGCCCTGTAATCCTAGCAGAGTGGACAAAAATCAGGACCAAACTGGGAAACTTAGACAGGCCTGTGAAGTTAAAGATGTCTGATGATAATTTTGTCCATTAGGATGTCAAGTGCTGGTGTCACTCACTATTTGGCAGAAATATGATTCATTAATCAATACATAGCTCGCTCTGATGACATCGAAGGTGGTTATTCCTCCACAGAGCTATATGCCTTAAAATAATGATGCTGTAACTTTAGGACTGGTCTTTTATTTCTAAAAATAGCCTCCAAATAACACAGGTTTCAGGCAAAATTTTTGGCAAATTGAGTGTTAGCAGCTTATGAGAAGTTCAAAGATGGGGCGGGTTTCTGTAACAGTCTCCTGCATCTATTTTATATCTCTTTTATGGAAGGGATTTTATTTAAAGATGATAAGACAACAGATTTAAAATGATCACAACATATAAATGTTAGGAGTCTCCAAAGTTTTTTTATTTTTCTCGCCACATCAGAAAAGGAGTCTGATAATGCTTTGACTGAAGTCAGTAGGATTGTTCCCATTCAGTTACACCCTAAACCTGCAATGGGATTTGCTAATGCATAAAAGTTAAACCCAATGCAATTGATATACAAATGGTTTTTATGATGCACAGTCAATAATGAACATTTTCTTTTCTTTTTTTCTGGAAGGCCTTATTTCAGAATCAGGGGAATATCCAATACCAAATATGTATTTGAAAAGGGACAACTCTGCAACCAGTACTCAAACTAAACAGTCAAAACCTGTTTCAGACCAGCCTCTGTGGCATTAGATGATACCTGAAGTGCATGAAGATTGCAGCATCAGAGCTGATACGAGTAAGGGACAACAATGACAGAAGGAAACAAAGGGCCAACAGTGACAGAAGCAAACAAATAAAGGCCATTCAGAAGAAACATCTTCAGAAAATTCTCCCCTCTCTGTTCTTCTGTTGTTAATATTAAATAAAATCCTCACTTTCTGATCAACTTGAATTCATAAGTCTGAAAATAATTCTGCCTATCCCACAGCATGATAGATGTCGTGAGACCATGACTACTAAGAACTAAAAACTCAGAACTTTGCTGTCTGTCAGGCCACCAGGATACTGCCCACTGAAGCCCAGAACTAAATGCTGAGATAGACATAGGAAGGAACTGCAGTCACAGTTGGTTTTTTCACTACTATTAATGGTATACTCTAGTTCAGACTTTTCTTCACACATTCTCCCATATTTACAGATAGCTGTTCAGTCTAGGGAAGTTAGAAAAGCTGAAATGAGGTCTACAATATCTATATTCTCTCTAGTCTAATTAGAAAACCCCATCTTTATAGTCACGGGTTTATTACCTGACAATCATGTACTAGCACAGTGTGATGTGTTTATTTCCATCAGTAGAGGGAATGTTGAGTACTTTGTTCATCCTTCACAGTCTGCCTAAGATAAAATATCGGCTTCAGTTAATTCAGTGAAAATTTTACCACAGCTGGACCAGCATATCATACATTCTATTTTGAGAACTTTAAAATTATAAACATCTTTTAGTCATCTAGGTTTTGTAAGAGAAAAAAGTAACCACATCTAGGTTTATTCTCCTCCTCTTGCACTGGAGTCCTTGTGGGAATCCTGAAAAACCACAAAACAAAACAGTGATTCTTATCTGGATATGACTGGTACGCCTGTTTGCATTCTAAAAACCAGAGCTGTCTCTCAGTTTGCATCTCCCTTGTAGGTCTGCTGATGTCTGAGCTGTAGGGTAAAATTTAGGAGTCTTGGCCATGCCTAGAAAACACATAAAGACCTCTGCTCCCACAGTCCAGCCCTGTGGTTTCCCCTAGAGCTTAGAGACTGGCAGCCAGATTATCCAGCAGCTAAAAGCAGGAACTGCTGGCTACTAAAATGCATACTGACAAACCAGGCATGCCCACAGCCCTCAGGGCTTAGTTCACAGACCCTGCAGTAGTGATTGCCATTATTCATTCAGACAGTAAAATATTAGATTACATAGACCATTCCTAAGGCTGCTTGCACACTGCACAGCTCTTAATTTCTTCAGTTACTCGTGTGTTTGCTCTCAGAAGCACCAGTAGCGAAGTCATCATTTGGGGGAAATGAGGGCCTAGCATCCTGTGGACAAGTAGGATTCACAGGATGAGAAGTATGTTAAATATATGCTTTGACCTATTACCCACTAGTTTCAACAGTACAAAACAGTGTTTGGCATGAAAAAGGGAGTGATGCAAATTACTGGGCAAGAGATGCACAGCATGACAGCAAAACAGGAAAAGAGAAAAAATGAAAGTTCCATCTGAATGGTGGTTTAAAAACTTTGTTTCTCAGCACACACTATTTGAAAGACTGAGGGGAACAGAGAATGTCTGCTGTCCCTTGTACAGATGCTAACAAAATTCCTGCTGAAAATAGTGTTCTGTGTGTATAAAACCCAGGGCTTGCCTTTAATATCCAGTGGAGCATGACATACCATACCAAACCTCTCCGGACATGTCTAAATCAGTGGTTCAGTTTGGATCACTTTTCAAGTGTACCTCCTAATATCACTGTTCAGTTCTGTTTTACTCACATTGCGGAGTGGTGCCTGAGTGCAAAAACTGAATACGTGCCCTGCCACCACAAACAGGCACTAAATCAGTGAACTGTATTTGTGCTAGTCCAGGCTCTATCCTACTACTAAAGGATGAGTTCTGAAAGGAGCCAAAGAGTATGAGTCATTATTATAGGAGGTAAACATGGACGCTGCCTATAATATTTTTCTACTTTTCATACCCTCTTGCTAATCCAAGAGCTCAAGACTGAACATCTTCTAACAAATGCAAGTATTTAAAAACTGCCTTCTTTTCTGTATTTCATTCGCATGTTATCACACTCAGCTTGCATTCTGAGGTGATATAAGGTACATTATTGATCGTGACACAGAGATGAAACAGCCACTTACCATCCCTGCCCGCTTCATGACCTTGACCTAGTCATCTTCTCCTTAGATAATTCTGGAAATCGCAAAACACATTTCCTGTCGGAAAATTACAGCAACTGGCTAAATAAGATGGTAGCTAGCATGAAGGAAGTGAAAACAATTTGTGTTTTGTGTGTCAAAAGAAGACGATATGCATAGGTAAGAAATGAAAAACAAATACTTTGAATTTTAAATAGAGGTGAAAATAAAATTATGGAAAACCAGGGACACTTAAGTTGGGCAAACTGCCAGTGGAAATGACTAATAGTACCTTTACTCAAAACATAGAGACGTCTTCATTCCCTTTGACCCCTGCCCACACTGTGAGGCAGCAATGTGAATATATGTGTTACATACCATGATACACTTTATTGTTTCACACTCTGTCATGATTTAACCCCAGTCAGGAACTAAGCATCACAGAGATGCTCACTGATTCCCACCCCCTCCAGTGGGGAGAAGAATCAAGTAAAAAGACATTTAACCTTGTGGGTTGAGATAAAACCAGCTCAATAATTGAAACAAAATATAATATAATATAATACTAATAATAGCAATAATGATAATGAGTGTGACAATAATTGTAATAAAAAGGAGAGGGAGAGAAAGAAATAAAACCCAAGAACAAGTCATTCAGAGTGCAACTGCTCACCACCCACTGACTAATGTCCAACCTGTACCCAAGCAGGGTTCAGCACCCCCTGGATAACTTCCCCCAGTTTATATACTTAGCATGGCATTCTATGGTATGGAATATCCCTTTGGCCAGTTTGGTCACCTGTCCTGGCCATGCTCCCTCCCAGCTTTTTGTGCAGCTCCTCACTGGCAGGGCATGAGACATTGAAAAGTCCTTGACTCAGGGTAAGCACCACCTAGCAACAGCTGAAACATCAGTGTGTTATCAACATTATCCTCCTACTGAATCCAAAACACAGCTGTGTACCCTTTTGTGGTAACATTGGTGGCTACCTAAAGCACAGGACATGAGAATACCAGATACCAGATTAAAAAAAAAAATATGAACAATTTTCAGTGCCTGCTAGATGTAAAAAATACTGTTCCCCAAATGCTGGACCATTTTCAGAGGTGTACAAGTTACAGAGAAAAACAAAGTTAACTATAGGATTAGGCTTTTCTTTAGTCACTCTTGTGTAGTTGGACTTAAACTTTAGGCAGCACAAGCTAGACTGGTGCTGTCACTGTGTGACATGTACTGCTAGTTCAGTTGTTAGCAGCAGTATTTCCCTTTAATTGTGTGTTATAATTTCTATTATAAAAATGGTTTCCCATAACTCTCAAGTCAAAAGAAACAATTACACATCAGAATATGATGAAAATCAAACTTTAACAAGATTTGTGAATTTAATGATTGTTTGCTGTATAAATATGTTTCAGAAGGCTGAGAAGCTATTCATCAGGAATATCTGTATCATTTATTCATATGATCTTTAAATGAAAACTCACACACTGAGGACTCCTTCTACAACCTATATGAAGTAGGTGACAAAAATGAACTGGGTGCCATACAACATCTATGGTTATCCTACAAATTTACTTTGCTTTCTTCAATCACAGAAATATTTATTGATTTGTTTGAAGTTATTTGCTTGCAAACAGCACCCCCCTTCTCTCCAGCCCACCCCATTTATAATTGATCACTCCTCATTCTCCTCTTACATTTAGTGCAGTGTTTATACTGCCAAAATAAGTACTTAGCACTGGAAAACGGTATCCAACCAGCCTACATTTAAATGTAACAATTACTGTAAAGAGTCTGGTGAAGACTAATAACTGAGCCTTTCCAGAATCAGGCTGGATAAAGCAGCAGAGAATACGTACTGTAGGGAAACATCTCACCAAAAGGCAAGGAGCAGAAAACCTAACACCTTTTTCTTCAACAAGCTTTCACCCTGATCCAGGCACACTTTAGCTAGGCATGATGAAAATCTGCTAAATACAATTTGTCCTTGGCTATGTTTACAGCCAAAACTTAGTAGCATTTCGGTTGCACCTGCTGCTACTGACACTTGTCACTCAGTAACTTTTTGAAGGGAGATAAGGGATGAAAACCGAGACTCAGCCACTTACACATTTATACGAACCTGGTTAACCACCAGCAGACAGAATTATTCAGATTTGAAAAAGTGTGTCTGAGATCAGATTCGAGTACTATATTACATCTTGTTTGCTGGGGCAGCTACCTTGCTCTTGAGAACTTGGGAGTGTGCTGTCGGCACGTGTTCAGCTGTCAGCCTTCCTGAAAAAATTAATGACACAAAGCAGTTTGTTGTACGACTTCCAGATAATTGATTTAAATAATGGTACTTCGTGCCAGCTATTAACTATTACAGTAGAAAACTGATGAAGTGGGAAGAATTGCAATATAATACAGCTTTGGCAGCCATCTGATTTGAACTTTTTCAGCAGCTAGGTCTGAAATAAATGTAACTGGATCAAGACACAAAGATTCATTCATGCGTTCTCTAAGCAACAGCTTGATGAATCTTGTTTAACACATCTGTTTTTACAGAACAGTTGTTAATTTCTCAGTTAATTGTAAGGTATAAATGACAAAATTTTTCTTTTAGAAGAAAATGCTTTCTAACATACTACTATAATGAATCACTTCCATCTGTCTATTTGCACTTCATTTTCCATCGCAACTAAAATTGATGTAAAGTTTAGGCACCCTGCTAAAAGTAAAATGATAACCAGAATCATGACATCTAAGATACAATATTTGTGTTAAAAGGGAAGCTTTTAAAAACATGTTGACGTTCAAATGAAAAGTTAAAATCTCTGCTGACTCATAGCACATCCAGTGATATTAGTCAAAAAGGAAGAACAAAATTTACATCTGAGTGGTTCAAGCAGCACAAAATTTTCCATCTTAATCAAAAGGTCATGAAAAATGTATGACTTCCAAAGAAATGCAATTGAAATGGGTACTGAATGATTTTTAACAAAACTGTAACAGCCTATAATTCAATTGATTACCCAAATTATAACATATTTTGCTATTCTGTAGAAATATATGGCTGTAAAAGAGTGTTCACTCATTAATTTCTCAGCAAGATTTATGGAACATTTGGTTTGAGTGGTGCACTGGGCATCTACAATTTGAATAGGAGACACTTTACTGAATTAGTCAGTGGGACCTCACTGAAATAACTTAGCCCACAAAACCTTTTTCTGAATTTGCTTGGGGTTTGTGGTGTATGCAAATTAGAGCAGTCTCATGCATTCCCACATCACTGCGCTGCTCCAAAGTTGAAAGACACTAAAGAAAACTATTCATATATTGTCTCAGGTTTAAATATTTAATGAATTACTGTTGGCTTCATTTTAAGTGCCATGACTGTCTCCTTTTTCTTGCCACAACACTCAAGACACAGTGACACTAGGTGAAGGTATCTTGACAGAGAGAAAAGGTGTTATCTGCTGTGTGACCTGTTCGTAGGCTTTTTTAAGTAAGAGATTCTGAGTGTCAGTCTTACCCTGCCATCAGGAGAAATGTTGGTCAGGAAGCTACTCTAATTGCCACTGGCACTCTTGCCTCAGATACTTCAGATGGAGCTGATGGGCTAGCATTCAACTGTAGGAAGAAAATAAGGGATTGAGCTCTGATTATCAATGGGAAGGGCTTCATCATGTGGAGCTCCAGTCTTTGCCTCACCTCAGTCTAATCCTACAATGTGCTTGGAATGGATCTTAACTTGACAGCCTAACCATGTCCTGTAGGAGAATGTGGACAAGGGGAAAAAAATTGCAGTCTTCTCCTCACCCTTTGGCAGCCCCTCTTAAAGTTCAGCTCCCTTGAAACTCTTGGCTTTGTCTCTTTTCTAGCCCCAGTCCAAGGATTAGATAAAAGTAGTCGAAAAATTTACCCTATCCAGAGTCCCCAGCCCATAGCATAGAGGAGAAAATTGTCAGGGGATAGCATCTGTGGAATCTTCCCTTACTTTATTCGACTTTTAAACCATTTTCAGCCCCTTTCGGCAGGAGCTGTTGGCTTTGTCTCTCTCCTGACCTTAACATAAGCTTAGGCATGGGATGAACTGTAGCCTGACATGCGTAGTGTTATCTCAGTGGGACAAACAAGTGTTCTGGTATGAGCTCTTTGCACAGACTACTCCACTGATCCTCCCCCTTGCATCTCCACTGCACATGGAGCTTTGGGGTTCTTGTCTCAGCCCTAATTCTAACCCCAGGCATGGCCTAAACCTTAGCCCTAGACTTCCCAGCATGGCCCAGAAATTTTTTTGAACAGTAACTCTTTTTCCTCCCTCCCATGAGAGGCAGGTGTTGCTTACGAAATTGGCAATTGGAAAGTGTCTATGTATGTGTTAGGCCAACCTGCAGACCGTGTTGAGAAGGTCAAGCTGCCCTTCCCCACTTAGTGATGGGTGGATTATTAACACAGGTTTAGACCTCTGGTCTACTCCTTACAGGTAAATTCCTTAGGCAAAAGAAAGAACTCTAAAAAAAATAATGTTTCTAAGATTGTTCCCTAATTAGAATTGGTTTGTGTTAGAATTTCCGCTTTAAAGGAATCTTGGATTGTTGAAACTATGCCAGTGTTGGTATTTATAATGGCAGTATATCATTATTGAGATAATGAAATGCATTATTTCCAATCAAACATTTCTATTTTATCAAATAGCTGAGGTTAGAAATCTTAGGCAACACTGAACACGTAAAGATCAGCAGCTATAAAGTAAATTAATACCTAAAATCTTTGTTAGAGGAATCGATCTAAGTGACTAAGCAGGCACTCAAACAATTCTTTTCTGGAAAGTGATATCATTCTCTATTGTGAAATTTTCCATATCCAAAGGAAACTTCAGTGAATGGAGATATCAAACTTTCTGAGTGTATGCTATAGCACAGGGTACATTATTATAATTATGCCTATAATGTTTTTTTTTTTTTTCTGAGCACTTTTTTTCCTGGGCACTGGTCAAGCAGGTATGTGTGTGATGCTTATGGGGCTAGTACTGTTGCAGGCATTACAACTTATAATTTATTTTGATTAAATACAGTAAGAAAGAACACTATGTCCACATCTACTTCAACAGAAGAGTTTTTACTGACCCTTTTGGGTGCAGGGCATGGCCAAACCCAAGCATGGCAAAGTAATGTGAAATGGGCAACAGCATGAATAAAATGCCTAAATGCCAATTTATAACAATATGAAAGAAGGAAACCCTTTGATTTGTGCTCCATAATGAAATGACCCCTAAAACAAGTGCTCATGTAAACAAAAATTGGATCATATCTGAACTATAGGTTTTCAAAAGGACTAAAGTGCTGAAATCAACCAGATGTTGTTGATGGTTTGCAGCTATTGACTTATGCTTCTTCTCATATCAGTGACTGAAAGCTGATTCATATTCCCCCAGTATACAAACATTAAAGAAGGTAATTCTTCAGCTGAATTTATGTAATTGCAGAGATTTGAGCAGTGTCAGATAGCACATTGCAAGAAAAGATTTTCCGTGGTGTAGTTAAATATAAGTATTTTTTTTCTCTGCATGCTGGAAGCTCTGATGCTAACACATCAGAATATACAACCTCTAAAACCCCAAATGTAAGTATAAATTTTAATTTGTATGACATCTGCAAGTGCTCAAACATCTAGCTAAAGCCCTTGTATACAGGAACAGTCCTAGGAATGGTAAGATCATTTGCAAAGGCTGCTCAATAAATGTATTTCTGTACTAGAATATAAATACAGAAAGTCCTCAAAAGTCACAAAGAGTACCATCCAAATAGAACTTGTGTGCAATTACTAAAAACTGAATAAGGTTATTTTTATAATGTGTAGGGGTGTATATATACATCTACATGTATTCACAATCTGCTCTTAAACACGGAAGAAAAAGAAACAGCTTGGTAAGGGTCATGCAGAAGTATGCATGTGCTAAATGTAATACCCTTGACAAGGTGTCAGAGAGCACATGCTCATCATATGGGAGTGCCTAGGTGTGTATGACTGGAGGTGATGACTGATATGAGGAAAGTCATACGGTCGGAGAGGTTACATGCGTATGTTTGATTAGATGCTGGTGTTGATGAGGGGTATGAGGATATATATGGTTCTAGAGAGAATAAATTCCTGATGATGGGTTGTAATCTATTGATGGTAATGCTGCATGTATCTGCATATTAAAGTGGTGGGTAGTGATAATATGCATAATTGTGCTGGTGGGCAGACAGTGATAACGATGTGTGAACAGTAGGAGGTGATGGGTATGCATGGTAAAATGCGTAGGTTGCAAGGATGCATGTGTGATGCTGAGGATGGTGGTGCTGTGGGGAGCATATAGCAGCATATGCACTGTGCTGATATTTGTGTGATGTGGACCTGCTGTTCTTGACAAAAGTAGGTGGTGCTCTCAGGCGGCATTTTATGTGAAGAGACAGGTTGTTACCCATACAGGTGTGATTTGCTCACACAGATGGGGGGCTACAGCCAACAGAATAAATAAGCAGTTCCTGAGTATTTTGTGTGTATACCTGTTCTGAGGCAGTGCTGGTGCACTGAACAAGTGTGTGTGTACTAGTGAGTAACCATGTCTGATTAACACGGAATGGTCAGGTAGTATATACAGAATGGTGGTGGTGATATATGAAAATTGATTAAGTGGTTATATATAAGTATGTAAGGACAGTCTGTGTACTCAGAACAATAACATCTAGGGAGAGGAGACATATTTCCCAGAAGGAGAGGTGTATGGGAAGGTCATGCTCTTTTTTTTAAGAAACTTTGCTTGCCAGAGAACAGAGATACAGTATAAGGACTATCTGCAGGTGTTCATGTGTGTTCAGAACTGGTGGTGTGGATGAGATGTTTAAGGTGTCAGTGTCTGCTCCGAGATGACAGTATGAGGAACTACTGGTGTGTGTGTGTTCATCTAGGACCAGGGTGTATGTAAAAAATAGCACAGCATAGGTCCATGTATAGAAGGGGTCAGTGGGTACAGCATGGAATAAGTTATGTAGTGATGGCTACATATATGTAGCGGGTGAATGGAGATGGTGCCAATGGTTTGTGTCACTGCATAGGCTCAGGAGGGTTTACAGCCTCACCTGGTGTGGATACAATCCCATCAGGGATATGCAAATGTTTTAAGTACATCATTAAGAGAGGCGGTTGTAACACTGGTGAGGCAGCACGTGGTGGTTGAGCTTGAAGTGATCCTGTGAGTGGAAGTAGATGTGTGGGGGCAGAGGAGTGGACAGCATGAGATGGTCTTGGCACCAGTGTGGTGTAAATAGCCACGGCAAGCTGTAGTGTGCAAACTGGTCTCTGCACTCTTGGATGTGACGGACAGAGGCAAAACATGTGCCGGGGTGTTAGAATACGATGGGGGGCGGGGGCGGCATCTTTCAGGACAGTGTGTGGAGAGGGGCAGGGCTGCTCATGAGTGGTATCTAGTGGTGATGGTGGGACAGGACAAGGTAGGGGGCATGGAGCTGCGTGGTGGTAGGAGGCATGGACAGTGCTGTAGGCATAGGGTTGAATGTTTTGTGCTTTGTCAATCAGTGCCATGCCTGGTGCCAGCGCTGTGGGGTGTGCAATGTACATGGTGGACAGGAGAGGGTTACAGCAGCTGCGTAGACATGAGGCATGCTTGCCCAGGTAACACTGCCCACCCACGCAACACCCAGGCTTTTTTCTTAAAGGAGAAAGGATAGTCCCTTTGCCAGGGGTGCCCCTGGTCTGGACCCAGGTGCCATGGAGGGAGAGCAAAGAAGAACGGAGGGGGAGGAGAGGATGGTGGACGGGGAAGGGATCAGTGCGGGGTGTGGGAAACAATACTGGGGGAGAGAAGTGCAGGATCGGAGGGCACTGAATAGTGTGGGGCAGTGGGAACAGGGGAAAGGCTGCCCTGGAGCTGTCGTATTTGCGAACAGCCGGAGGGCGGGATGGGAGGCGGGCAAGGGGAGCGGGGGGTGGGAAGGGACACTCACGTCTCCTCCTGCATTTTTTTTTCTTTCCCTCCTTCTTTCCTTAGCTGGTGACGCGCCGCTGCTATTAATCATTCACCAGCCGGCGAGCAGCTATTGCCGCCGCTCGGAGCGAACGGCGCCGGCAGCCGCCTCTCTCCCGATGCCCGCGTCCCGCAGCCGCCGCGCCGGGATCCCTGACGGGATGATGCCCAGCGCGGCCGGCGGCGGGCGCCTGCTGCTCTGAGCCGGGGCGAGGGGGACCGGGCAGAGGATGCCCCCCAATGGCACCTGCCCCAGGCTTCCGGGCGGTGCAAGCAGCGACAGCGGCGACAGCGGCGGCAGCGACAGTGGTGGCGGCGGAGCCGGTGGCGCCTCGGAGGAGGCGGCGGCGGAGGGCATGGACTCAGGCGGCAGGAACTCCTCTGGCGCTCCGAACAGCACCCTGAGTGAGTCTCAGGGCAGCGCCATCCTCATCTCATTCATCTACTCCGTGGTGTGCCTGGTGGGGCTGTGCGGCAACTCCATGGTCATCTACGTGATCCTACGTTATGCCAAGATGAAAACAGCCACAAACATCTACATCCTCAACTTGGCCATCGCGGATGAGCTGCTGATGCTTAGCGTCCCCTTTCTGGTTACCTCCACCCTGCTGCACCACTGGCCCTTTGGCTCCCTGCTCTGCCGCCTGGTGCTCAGTGTGGATGCCATCAACATGTTCACCAGCATCTACTGCCTGACCGTGCTCAGCGTGGACCGTTACATCGCTGTGGTGCACCCCATCAAGGCGGCCAGATACCGCCGGCCAACTGTGGCTAAGATGGTCAATCTGGGTGTCTGGGTGCTTTCCATCCTCATCATCCTGCCCATCATCATCTTCTCCAACACAGCAGCCAACAGTGATGGAACAGTGGCTTGCAACATGCTCATGCCAGAACCCACCCAGAGATGGCTGGTGGTCTTTGTGATCTACACCTTTCTGATGGGCTTCTTGCTGCCTGTGGTGGCCATCTGCCTCTGCTACATCCTCATCATTGCTAAGATGCGCATGGTGGCCCTGAAGGCTGGCTGGCAGCAACGCAAACGCTCAGAGCGCAAGATCACCCTCATGGTCATGATGGTGGTGATGGTCTTTGTCATCTGCTGGATGCCCTTCTACATTGTGCAGCTGGTCAATGTCTTTGTAGAGCAGGATGATGCCACCATCAGCCAGCTCTCTGTCATCTTGGGCTACGCCAACAGCTGTGCCAATCCTATCCTCTATGGTTTTCTCTCAGACAATTTCAAGCGGTCCTTCCAGCGGCTGCTCTGCCTCAGCTGGATGGACAATGCTGCAGAGGAACCCATCGACTACTATGCCACTGCCCTCAAGAGCAGGGCATACAGCGTGGAGGACTTTCCCCCAGACAACCTGGAGTCAGGGAGCATGTACAGGAATGGCACTTGCACCTCCAGGATTACCACCCTCTGAGGAAGCATTCCTGTCCCCCAGCTCCCTTACTGCCCCCCAGCTGGAGGGTGAGCGAAGCCAGGGCTGTGGCTTGGGGAGGCTGGGAGGGAGAGGATTTTGGTCCTGCCTACTGCGAGCACTGTTTGGCACAAGAAAGAGCGAAGATAACTCCAAATCCTTGATTTGCTGCCCCCCTGCACCCTGGCTGTCCCCCTTGAGAGTGGGTGCATTCTCTGATGCTTTGACATCCACTTAGTGAATTGCGGCTCTCATGGGTTAGCTTAGGGTCTGGTAGCCTGGCTCTGCCACTACTCTCTGTGTCTGGCAGGTGGTTGTAAAGGTCCTGCAGTGACTCTCCCTCCACCTTTTGTACAGTTTGCCCTTCCCTTTGGCTGGTGGGACACCCCAGGCCGCTGAGTCAAGCCTGCCTGAGTCAAGCCCCATCATTCAGGCTCAGACTCCCCCCAACTGAAAATGTCCCTGCTCAACATCTGTCAGTGTGCACCACCCCTTCAGAGATTAGAAATGCTGGAAAAATTCCCCCCAACACTCACCTTGCTGTCCCTCAGGAAGGAGCGAGTAGCCTCTTTCTGCGCCTAGCCTTCCCTCCCCCCGGAATAAAACAGAGAGTGGAGAGCAAAGAGTCCCTGAGAAAAGAAGCAGCATAGTCACGGAGATGTTTTTTGCTTTGTAGACAGCTTCCAACTCACTGGGGCTTTGGCTCTCTATGCTACTTGGCAGAAGCCGAGCAGAAAATGTCTTGAGAAAAAATCGGATTATCGCTGTGCTTTGGAGCTGCACGGCAGGTTGCTGATAATGGGAGATAAACAGTCCCGTGACACACAGGGAACAGAGAGCTGGGACTCACTGAGGTGGGAGCTGGGGGGACTGCTGAGCTGGGAAATGTTTGAATCTGTCCACACATACAATAAAGTGTGCTGATAATAAAGTTTAAAGGGAGCACCAGACTGTGAATCTGCTGTCTTGAGCCTGCTCCATTAGCTGTGAAACAGCGATGAAGGGAGCTGAGACAGTTTTTGAATGACCTGGGTGATGGCAAAGTCACTTTAGCCTACATGGAAAAAGGGGGATTAATTTAAAAATCTCCATCAGTCTCTGAAATAAATACTTGACAGAAAAAGTAGCTGTTTGGTAATAGCTATTACCCTAGCTCCAGTTTCGTGTTGCACTAAAAAACAAAATGGGTTTCATATGTTGCCAGTGTAATATACTGACCCAGAGCTTCTTAATGTTTCATTTCTGAGAATTCTTGTTTTTAATGTGTACCAGATGTCTTCTTGTTTGACTTTTTATTTGATTCTAGTCACTGTGTTGTGAACATGTTTTTCTGAAGCAATTTATACTGTGTACTTATGTCTGTGGTGGCTACTTGCAAGGTTGCATTTAAAATGGGTGATGCTCAAGAAGGCTCCTTCTGGATAAAAACATTGTCATTTTTTCTAGCTCTTTTATTTACATTGCGTCCCCCACAGAAATTCTGTCTTTAATTTTCTCTCTTCTCCTCTTATGACAAAACAATTTTCATATAGACAGATGAAGCTTTCTTTGATAAATGACAGCTGATTAAACGAAATCTTCTATCCCTACTGCCTCTTGTCCCAGACAGAAGAGTCAGTACAGACTGTGTTGAAATAAGCAGCTATGTTTCCACCACCTATGCTAACAGTGTCACACAGTGGCAAGTGTCCCAGTAGCTGTGACAAATCACTTCTCTAGCACAATACTGTGGTTGTAGTAATTATAACTACTGGCAATTTGAAGCAAGAGACTGGAAAAAATCTCTAGTAGCAGCATACCCGTAGCGTTGTACTTGTAGCTGCAGTACTTAAGTACAGTGTTAAGTGTAAGGTTGACAGTTAAGGCATCTAGTATTTGTGGTGGTGGACTTCGGACAGGTTTTTTGTTAAATTATATCCTTTAACTTTTCTCAGCAGCAAAAAGCAGGATGCTACTTTGTACGTTTCTTTCACCAAAACTTAGGTACTGTTAAATGAATGTATAAATTTAGTATTTCAAAGTTGTCTGATTCAAAGTCCATCAAAATGAGAGAAAAAAAATCTTAATTCACTTCAATGGACTGAGAGTCAGCTCCTTTTAGTTTAAAAATTGCTAATGTGGAAACTGTTACATCCTAATTAAAATATTTCATGAAAAGCTTTAACAATTGTACAGTTTCTTTTCTTTTACTTCCTAGTGGATATGATTTAAAGAAAACTTGCAAATATTAAATTTGGTAATGTTTTACATGTGCATATGGGGAAATAAGGATGAAATCTCTTTATAATCTCTTTAATTAACTTTTCACAGAAATCAAACATCTGACAAAACAGTAAAATGCCCCGTGATATCCATGATGCTGTTTCCAGGGCTTCACTTGAATTCTCACTCACAATATCTTCAAAATGGCATAAATATCATAATCTTATATGGTCTTTTTCACCCAGGCATATTCTTACGTATGGTCAGATTAAACAGATTACTTTTCACTGTTGAATTTGTTTAATATCAAACACAATGAAGCAAAAGTGGAAAAGCATAAAGATTCATTCTGCATACTCAGCTTTGATGAAAAGTTGAACTGGGTTTTGTTCTGTAATTTTTTTTCTCTTTGCCTTGTAAAGGTTGTGATGGAAACCTGCACACGTACCAGCATATGCACTTTAGTTTCAGTTCTGCCAGGCACATCACAGAAGTTGGGTTGGGGCCTCAGTAGATGGCAGGCTTGCCCTCAGATGGATGGGCTGATTCACTCCCAGCCAGCACTGCCCCTATGATTACTGGCTAAAACACCCTGTGTGGTTTCAGCTGGAAACAAAATCTGTTTATCCCAAACTAACAGTCCTTCCTGCTATTTTTCACCCAGGGAGAGGTGATCAGCAGCAGTAAATCATTCAAATCAGCTAGGAAGAAAGTTAGTTCATTCTGTGTTATTATTCTAAATAGTAGAACATAACTACCAGGAAGAAAAAAAGTTGTCCTCATGAAATAATGTGTACCAGAAAATAAAGAGAAATCTTCTTAATGCTTTCCAAATGGTAAATAAGAGTATTCAGATTTCATATGGAAATTGTTTTAACTAATGCTTAATTTACTAAAAAAAGAGAGAGCACAGTGATGTATTTCTTGGTGACATTTTGACTTTTTATACAGCTGCAATTGGGTGAATTGTAATTTGTAACCAGTAGTATTTTTTTTTTTTTGCTTTTTCCCCATGAGTTTTGGGTTTATTTTAAAAATGCTGTATTCAACTTCTCACGGAAATTAGCCTTGCGGCCACTGAAACCCAGGCAACTTTTGCTCTTTGTTTAGCCCAGCTCTTTGTTTAGTGAGAGCTATACCCAGCAGTGGAATAGTGCCAAACAGTATCCAGTCAATGGAGTACACTGTTTCCTGTGGCAGGTATACCAGAGAACGCTCTTCACCTGGAACACACATCAGGTGTGCAGCACACACCAGCTGAAGCATTTTTCCACTCAAAGAAGGGTGCACAGGAAATCACTTTCCTTTCTCACCAGGCTTCCCAGTGCAGGAGCAAAGAAAACACATCTCATAATCCCGAGGCTGACTGCTACCTGCTGTTAGTGGACTTGAACAAGACTGGTCACAGAGGCACTTTATATCTGAGCTGTGGATGAAAAGGGTGATTGCTGCATACAGATATTCTGCCTCTTCAGATGGTCTCTACAGCAGAGAACATTACACAGAGTATGGTTTCTTTGCATTCCACAAAAAAAAGAACCATTTGATTTCATTAAAGAACCCATTTGATTTCTTCACAGAGAATGAGAATCACGTTTCTGAATGTGATGTAAGAATTTCTGAAATACCAGGTTTCCAGTGAATCAGAATTTTTAAAAAGGCTTTCTGGTTGTTTCTGGAAATCTAAAAATCTGCATTTCTAATGTATGTGGCATGCTCTGTTAACACTGTGACTATTCGCTGTATTTTAACCTGTTTCCAAAATCAACATCCTAATTCTAAATATTAAACTAAGTCTTACTGAAATAGAATAACCCAGTGATGTCATACGTTCATGTTATATAAGGTTTGACTTTACTCTGCCATATTTCTAGAACAGTGACAATTTAGTGTCTTTTAATCCTGATTAAAAAAAGATCAAAGAAAAATAATTTCAAAAAATCAGAAGAAATGAGCCAAGAAAGAAACATCAATCCAATGTTCTAAACTCTGTGATTTCAGTCCCTAGGAACCTTACTTGACACCAGGGCTCTACACACAAGGATGTGAATTATGAATCTCTAGAGGAGAATAAAATATTTCTACTGAACTGTGTACTCAGCACTTCCATCCTCTTCAACATAGCCTTATTTGGCTGATAACTTCTGGCTAAGCCACAGGAAAAAAGGATGGTTGACTAATTAGATTTCTCTTTTAAAAAAATGCTTTTAGATATTAGGTTGTGTGGAGAGAAATGGCCAAGAAAAGTAGGTGAACCTCAGAGTATTTCAAAGTATATCATTAGACGGCTACAAACCAAGCACAATTTTGACAAGAAAGACGTTTTTCAATAAAAGCTAACTATGCCCACTCCCTTCCAACTTTGTTTCTCCAAAAGCCTAAAATCTGGGTTTGGCAGAGCAGTAAGCAGCTATGAAGCAGAGATAGCAAGGTGCTGTTATATAGGTATTCGTGTCCAGTCTGGATGGAATATATTTGTCATTATATGATTATCATGTCTATGATGGGTAGAGTCACCTTGAAAACAATATAAAAGTACAGAAAATTCTTTCTACTCTCCCTTCCANCCCCAAAAAGTCTTTTCTACACAGGTTCTTACACTGTGTAATATGCCTAAGGGTTGCTCTGTGGGTCCTTAAGCTTCCTAACTAGAAAGGCTCAGATAAAAGTGCCCAAATTCACAGCATCGGGAGGTAGTAGGACAGATAACAATTACCAGATTTCTGACTTGGGATCTGAATCGTATTGTATTCATGACTTGGAACCGGACTGTATTGTCTCCACTTACCTTGTTGGTGGCAGTGCTGTTGCCAGTGCAGGTGTGGGCCCTACCAGCCCAGGGGAAGCTACTGCAGGGTGCTGCCCTGCGCTGCACTCCGTAAAGCCGAGCAACGCCAGGTGCCGCCGGTGCCGCCGACACAGGCTGAGTACAGCACAAGCTCAACCGACTGACACAGCACTTGCCCGTGTCAGATTCACAGTGGAAAGCCCAAGTCATTGCTGGTCAACTGGAGTGGTCCAAAATATGGCAAAGGCAGATATTTGGGGGAGAATGGACACGAAAGAAGGCCAAACTGGTGGATATTTGATACTGAGCAGACTGAGAGAGAAGGAATCTGAAATGGAGAAAAATCAAGTATGTGATAGCCTGGAGAGGCCATTTTGTTGAGAACAGAGGAAAATAAGTGGAGTCCAGTACAGGCATTGTAAAGCAGGACTTGGCTCTTTCACATAATTAACTTTCATAGTTTAGAGTACAGCAAATACATAAACTTCCAATTTAGCAAAAAAGATGAAGTTCTGCCTTTTATGTCAGCTGCTATTTTCAAACCTGGCTGTTATTTTTGAAGGTTAGAAAATATCTAGGCATTCTTTCTAAGAACCAAATGATAATTTAGGTACTTTACGGAATTACTAGAAACTCAGGAAAACAAGGCAGAAACAGATAGATAGTAGATTTTTCTGGATGTTAATTTATTTTGAATTTTTCAGATGCTTTGAATTTCACAGATTTTTTTTTTCCTTTTATCATTAAAATAGAGAAAAAGACCTAACAAATTTTTGCTGAACACAAACCAAGAAGAACTCCATATTGACAAGACAGAAATGGAATACAGAAGAATTTTCACTGCTCTTTCACTGTCATAAAGTAAAATTTACAGAATTTGTTACTTTAAGAGTCTTCAGCGAAATGACTGTGAAAATACCTTTCCATAAGAGAAAGATATACTCTTAAGAATGAAAAATAATGTTCATACATTCCTCTCCACAGACATTACAGACTTAGATCACTTATAATCTCACTCAAACCATCTGTACTTATGCTCTTATGTTATGTTCCAGGGAACAGTGCAAACCATTCTTATCAGTCCAAAACACAAGGCCTGCTGGTTACATTCCAAAAAAAACCCATGCTTTTCTGACAGGTTATAGCCCATGTGCTGTTCCTGGCTTAACGACTGAAAATGTTTATTTGTTTGCAAACCACCACATTTTGAGTAACACCTGAAAAAATATGCAGCAAGAGGATGGTTAGGACAGATACATCCTGGTAAAGATGGATGCTTGCCTGTCTTTCTCATCTTTCCCTCCTCAGCTCATCCTCTCCCTGGATCTGCAGTCTTCTTTCTCTTGTATTACCCATAAAATATATAATAGTAGTTGTTTCCCCATTTTTCTGACTCAGGATGCAAAAGCACTGGCCAGTGGAAGGAGGGGAAGGACATCATAAATGTAGGACCACCACCACCACATCTTTGCCTTCCCCAGCTCCACTGCTGCCTCCACTGCATCTGGAGTAGGGTGTTCTCCTCTGGGGCTCCCAACATAAGAAGGATGTGGACATGCTGGAGTTCAGAGGAGGCCATGAAAGATGATCAGATGGTTAGAACACCTCTCCTACAAAGACAGGCTGAGAGAGTTGGCATTCAGCCTGGAAAAGAGAAGGCTTCCAGTACCTTCAAACAGCCCTCCAGTACCTACAAGAAAGTTGAAGAGGAACATTTTCCTAGGGCATGTGGTGACAGTCCAGAGGGGAATGGCTTCAAACAAAGAGGGTAGGCATGGATTAAGTATGAGGAAGAAATTCTTTGTTGTGAGAGTGGTGGACTCACCACTTTGTTGTGAGACTGGACCAGTTTGCCCAGCAAAGTTGTGAATGCCCCATCCTTTGAAGTGTTCAGGGCCAGGCTGGATGGGGCTCCGAGCAGCCTGGTCTGGTGGAAGGTGTTCCTGCACACAGCATGGGGGTTGGAACTAGATGATCTTTAAGGTCTCTTCCACCCCATTCTATGATTCTGTGATTCTAGTCAGCAGTACAGAAAAGGGAAAATACTTGCTTGCCTACAGATGACTCCCTTTACACCTCCACTTTTAAGTTTTCTAGTCTCAGACTACAAGCCCAGAAGACAAAGACAAGGCTGCATATTGGGGCAAGAAGAAAAGACACTAAGTTTAATGATTTGAAGCCCTGGGAATGTGGTTACTGCTGCTGCTGCCCTGCTGTGTTTGCCTTTTGAGTCAGCTGTATATCTTTAGTGAAATATATGAATCGCCACACTACAGCCTTGGTAAGTGTCCACATACTGAAGAAATAGAAAATATTATTTCTGGAAGGAACTAAATTGCATCTACCAGTGATTGACCTCCACTGAGTAAATGAGGAAGGTTAACTGGGATTTAAAAAATGAAAAAAATTAAGTGATAGGAAATTCCTAGGGGAAGCAGAAAATCCATTAAAATTTTTTATATATTTTAAGCTATATAATACACTTAAATATGGAGAAATATTGTCAGACGTACTCAAATTTTTCCCATGTCCACTTACAGATTTCACTTCAATCCCATAGCACACCTAATTAAGTCCTTAGCAACATAAACCATTATTTTTTTTAAAAAATGTGTAAATTAAAATTTTATTTCTGATTATTTGATGAAACAAACCATTAAAAATTCATCACTTGTTCATAAATAAAATGTGCAGCTGACAAGTGATATGCCTACCAGTCAAACTATCTTTGTAGGATTTAAGGAAATCTAAAACTGGCAACATGGGGCACTTTTTGGATAACTGTGATAGGCGAGATCTGGACGTTCCTATTCTTTGCAGGAATTGCCATTTTCGAATGCAGACTCACAGATTCTTGCTATCACCATTTCTTTACAAATGTAAGCATTGTAAAACTCACAGATACAAATTTTATATGTGATTTATATGGCTTTAATATGGGATGAAATAATATTTTTTCCTCTGCTAGAAAAAGAGTTGGAATATAATACACTTATATAATGTTTAGTCAAAGGACATGTATGCAACATGAGGGAAAAGTCAAGATTTGTCTCCATCTCTGCTATATTTTGGAAAAATACTTGAATTTGATTGTGTGTTTTATATATGGTGTTACATAATAATTTTAAAAAATTGCATCCACTTTCATAACCAGACGATTTAATTATCTCAGTACTTGTTATGGTTATCTTTACTCATTATGATCTTATTTATTCTCCTTCTATGGCTGTAAACAGCAAACCCTGCTCTGAATCTGCCTTGCAGACCAGTGAATCACGGTTGAGATATGAGCCAATGGCGGCATGACAGATATGTGTTGGTTTCTTACTCACTAAAGACCCAATTTAATTGAGAGAGGAAAGCAAAAATGATCTATCCTTTCTCCCAAACCATCTTTTTTTTGGTCTGAACCATTAGAGAAAGAGAAATTCATGCATTTCAAACCTGCTCAGGTTCCAAACAAATCCAAATGCTATTTGTTTTGTATTCTACTGACTGCAAAAATAAGGTAAAGAATCCCAAATCTACTAAATAAGAATCTCTACCATGTAAGAGCAATAAAAGCTATAATAAAATGATGACCATTTAGCCATGTCTTGTAGAGACAGAAGGCACCATGCACTTGCTTTTAGAAAAGTGACTTGCAGAGCTGGAGACTTAAGTAAGCTGATTTTTCTGATTTAATTTTAAATGTGTATTTTACAGGCATTTAAATACGAGTAGCCTCCGTATGCCTTCTTTACCGTCAATATAGAGAAGTGGCATTTTCAGGATGTAATTCATCAGTCCTGTTTTCAGCATCTAGTCTAAAATGAGAATCATTGCAAGCACTTATTTCTCTCTATAGGCAGTAAGGGACAGTCTAGATGAACTGTTAGAGATGTCTACATATGGTAAGATGGATCCCATCCTTAGATGCAAAATAGTCTGGTTTCAGATGAGTCAAATTAAAAGCCAGGGGGAATATAGTAGAACCCTTGTGTAGTCCTTTAGACAAATGTCTTATGCTTGATCCTGAATTGTATGAGAAAAAGAACTCTCAAATCAAAACATGATTTCACAGGAAGAGTGAAATGGGAATAATGAGACAGGTGAATGGCTTGCAAGGGCATGAACTTGTGTATTTTAACTAAATAGTCTGAGTCACATACTGAGAGATGCCAAAATAAGTAGTGAGGCGCTTAACTCAGTGCTTAACTGTGTGCTTGGTAAGACTCCTGAAACAGAGAATAAGAGAGTTTCTAGAGCTTAGAATAACACACCTGGACAGTCCCATTAAGAGTTCAGCTATCTGATATGTGGGAAAGACTAAAACATAGAAAAAAATAATTTAGGGAAGCTCTCATTCATCTTAGTTGCCATTTGCTTATACAGCCCCTGCTAGAAGAGAGCTCCATGTATACCACCCCATAAAAGAAATTACAGTGACAGCAACAGGAGTGTTATTAAGAAATAAGGCATTAATAGCTAAGTAATTTTCCAAATCTGTGCATTCTGAATGTAGAATCAAGCCTCCTGCCCAAGATGAAAAATGCCTGCCTTCTGAAATACAAATGCCAGATAAACAGATTAGAAAAGCATGCAGATTATGAGTCACCTTGTAATGAGTAGCATTCTCACCTAGCAGGACTTAATTCCTGTCATGATACAAGGGAATTTGTGCCTATAGACAGTCTGATGGCTCACAAATGTCAGTGACCTCTTTACCAAAAGCAAAAGACTGTTTCCCAGATAGAAACTGCCTATCACCATTAAAGGGAGAGAGAGGGAAAAAGAAAAAACTCATACTATGTAATTCTTTATCCTTAGCAGATATTCACACCCTATTTATTATCAAGTCTTTGCTTGCAAGAAAAATAGGTAATAATAACAGACACTGTTTTTTTGAAACAGAGTTCTTCAAACTCAACTGAGAAGTGTCAAAATTAAAGCAGTATTCAGAATGTCAAGAGTTTTCTCAAGTTTTCTCAAGAGAGGAAAACAAACAAACAAACAAGCATATTTAAAGAGACATTTCAGAGCTTAAAATTCTCTTAAGGGAAGAAAATATTTCCCTATTCTCCCTGCACCCAGAAAGGCTTGGATGAGACCAGTTAGTTGTGTATAACTGCACTCAGAAAACCTTGAATCAATATTTAATGTTACAACTTTAATTGAAAACCAACACCATCACAATAATAATAAGTGAGCATCAGCACTCCAAACTGCACAGAAAGCAAGTTCTGCAGCCAGGATGAAAGCTCCTCTACAGGAATTCCCAAGGGAAATCACAGAGGAAGTGTTTACCTCATTTAGAAAAGGGCACAAATGGTGAATCTTTCCTTACTCTCAAGGGACTCTATGGAAAACAATATATCTGACTAAAGAGAAGGAGATTTGCATGATGTATTTGGACTCACGTTAACTCCTCTCACAGTGTGGTGTGTCAGCACCTTGTCTGATTGTAAGGGAGCCAAATATTGCATACAGAGAGCAAGTTTTGTAACAACACACCGTAGGAGAAAAACTGTAACTGAAAAATTTATTCTCTGCTACAATAAAAATGAGTATGAAGTAACAAACAGGGCAGTGATTTACATCATTCCTTTTTCTTTTCATCAGCTGAAGTATAAAACTGACTCCCCATCAACCTCTTACTTCCTCAGCAGTTCAATGACTTTCTAAGTATAGAAATGCGCTTTCATTTTTTAAGAATGTCAGTATGAAAGCATCTGGGTCGCAGTTTCATCCAAACTTTTGGAGTTCACCTCTCCAAAAGTTCCAGCAATTAGATTGAAAACGAGAGCCTCCAAGTACCACTCAGCAAGGAGTGACTTCTAAATTACAAGATGTAAGTGCTCAAAGTGGTCCACTTTACGCTTGCTCCAAGTAAGGCACCCGACGAACAGTTTCTGAGAGGATAAAAATGCACAATTGTTGCAGCTGCAATCGCTCTGTCGGCCAGGCTGATCTATTTATATTTTACTGAAGTCAGCACCTAAATAACTGTTTTTCAGACCGACAAAAACTCCTGACTGTCCAAAGGCTTCAAGCCCCTCAAAAGAACGTCGCTATGCGCTCCTGCGTCTGATAATGTGCAAGCCTTGCCCAGCCAAGTCCCGCGGCCCCTCTCCCTCGGGCTCCCCGCGGCAGCAGGGCGGGGGGCAGCAGGGACGTGCGGAGCCGAGCGCTGGCCCGGGTGAGAGCTGCCGCTCAGGGCAGCCCCGAGGGACGCGGCCTCAGCCGTCCGGGGCTATTCACCGCCCACTGCTCCGCTGGGCTCCGCTGAGCCTGTCTCCGCCTTGCTGTCCGGCCGCTTCTTGTCCTTGTGGCCCTCGGATTTCTTGTTGAAGCAGATTTTGAACACCCCCAGGACAGTCATGACCAGGATGATCAGCACCACCACTGCGACTGTCACCAGGACGAAAGCGTAGTTGGAAGAGGAGGAGGAGGAGGAGAGCGGCGGAGCAGCCGTCTTCTCTCCGCTGGCGGCGGCCGTGGTGGTGGCGGGCGGTTCCACGGAACCGCCGGGTGTTGGAATGGAAGGACGCTGCCCCTCCGTCCTGGTACCCGACGGCTCCGCGGGGCCGCCTGCAGCGGTGGGGGTCGGCCCCGTGCCCGGGCAGGGAGTCCCGTCCGTGTCGCCCGGGGTGCAGGCACAGGCGAAGACGCCGGCGGCATCGCGGCACCCGGCGGCCTCGGCGCACCGCCCGCTGTCGGGGCTCCTGCGGGCGAAGGGGCAGGGGCAGAGGGGCTTCTCTGCCGCCTTCCAGGCGAAGCCGCCCGGCTCGGGCTGGCAGGTGAGCCGCACGTCCCCGCCGGGACACGCCACCGTCAGCACGGTGCCCGGCGGGCTGAAGCCGGGGCCGCTGCTGCGCTCCTCGAAGGGGAGGAGGTAGTCGAGGTCGAGGGCGCCCGCGGGACTGAGGTCGGGGCAGGCACCCTCGTACTGATACTTGCAGAGGTAGCCCGGGCTTTTCAGGTGGCAGACCCGCTCCTTCCAGCCCCAGCTGGGGCCGTCCCGGGGGTCCGCCGCTAGGTGCAGCCCGGCGCACCGGGCGGTGAGGCAGGACCGCAGGGGCTCCTGCACCCACCGGCCGAGCGCCTCCGGCACCTCCTGCGGGGCCGTCCCACCCCCGACGCCCTCCCAGGAGAAGCCGCGGAGCGGTTGCTCCTCGTGGGTGCAGGTGGAGGCGTTCCTCTTCAGCCCGACCCAGAACAGCGCGGGAGCAGGGAGCGCCGCCTCTGCCAACAGCCCCAGCAGCAGGCGCAGCTCCGGCTCGCCGCTGACCCA